>JAKKPZ010000054.1:0-425310 GCA_022814885.1 Ditylenchus destructor | reverse complement strand
TTATGAGTCATCTCCGACGCCCCGCTCATACGAACTCACGGTTAGGTTTTCGGGACCTACTCATTCAGGGGAGTCGTTTGACACCAAACTTAAGAGTCTAATTCGGGTGGGAGTTCCCGCGATTTCTTTGTTGGTGTGAAATTCCATATTGGTAGGGACAAACAACATAAAAAAGCGAGCCAGGAATTGAATCAAAAAAGGGTCAAATCCTTTCTATTTTTTCTAAATTTGGCGCTAGTTTGAAACTGGATTTCCTCTCTTTGCTTACCCTTTTCCCGGATTACTGTCGACATTGAAAAGAGTTATTATCCGAAACATGTTCCTGCAATTAAAAATTTTTAATTAAAGTCGCAAATTGTAAATAAGCACCAGACGACTGTTTGAAACTGAAAAATTACGTTGTGTTTTTATCGAAATTCAACGAGGAAGTTTTCGGTGAACGAAAATATTTACCATACTCCTTAGATTAAAACAGGTCTGGAATTATTAAACACCGAAGTTATTTAGCGCTTATTTAAAATGTATAGGCTCGGATGAAAAGTATTCCATAAATTGTTATTGTTAGTTTTATTTCGGAATTTTATAATTTGTCGATCTTTATGTCACACATGTATCACTATGATGTTGTGGGGAAGCATTGGTTCCTTGATCTAAAGCACAAATCGAAATTTTATATACGTATCTGGTATCAGAACAGATTTAGTTTGTAATGTAAAAATTGGATTTTTATCACATGTTTTGAAATCATTTTCATGCTGGACCAAACGAGTGATACGTTATAGCTTTTCGGAAGAATGAAAGAGTTAAAAGTTAGAGAAAAAAGTAACATCCCTTTGACTCTTTTACTTTCCCGACTTGCAAGTCTCTCCCGGCAAGTCTGAATTATTGGGTGAACGCATTAATTCCGAACAAACAATCAGAACGCCAGTTCAAATTTTGAGTCAACTCTTCTCTTTCCAAAGGGCAGAAAGAGAAGAGTTGACTCAAAATTTGAATTGGCGTTCTGATTGTTTGTTCAGAATTAATGCGTTCACCCAATAAGATAGCACAATCGTTTTGCCATGTTGTAACCTGCTTTTAGCGGCAATTTGCTGCAATTCTTTGCTTGAAATTCAAATTTAATGTTCAAATTCGCGCCAAACGGTTGGAACCGACAATCGAAATGGAAAAACGATTGTGCTATCTTAATTCGGACTTGCCCATAACATTATTTCATTTACAAATTAGTGAAAGAATATTCATTTTACAACGTGATTATAGGCAATCTGTAACAAATTTTAAATGGTACGTGTAAAAAGCTAACTTAGAAGCTCCTTTTAGCAATTATAACTTTTTTGTGCTACAAATGGCCATTTTAGGAATAAAAATGACGCCAAAGAACTACAAAGCTTTGCAACATATTTTAAAATTTACAAAATCCAGGAACTTTGAATCCTGCTTGAATTTGGATTTGTTCGAATTCGGCTCTGATTTCAATCTCCAAAAAGGAGTGTCGTCAGAATTCCTTTCGCTAGAATTCCTATCATTACATATCGGGCTTGAATGATTAACAGTATCACTTTGTCTAGTCTTAAAGAATTTTACGCACAAATTGTATCACGATAACCCACAAAGGTAAATAAAATGCTTCTTACGCTCGTTCTTTTTTCTCAAAGCAAACAAATCTTTGAGTAGCAAATACCTCTAATATTTGCAAATCTCTAGCAAGATTATTGCACTTCATTATTAGAACTTTTAGTTCAGGAATTTGCTTTTGAATGACGCAAATTTCCAAAGAACGAGTAAAGAATTTTCCAATAGGTTACAACCGCACTAAGTGACAACAACCACTTAAGTGGAAAGTATTTATCCAAAAATACCAAAGCAAATACGAAGACAAATGCCCTATGTCCGGGAACGACCTATAGTATTACCAAGTTGACGGATGACTTTGATAAAGAACTTTACTTTTGATCTATGATGTTCCTTCCTTGATCACTTATACGTAACCTCTGATAATGATTGCGACCCATGTGGGTTTAATGTTTCTAAGCAAAATTCTGCTTAAGTATTTCGTAAGGTTAGTCTTACTGTAACGTATTTTTTCCTGTCTGCATCACTAAATTGAACACTTCATCTCGCCGGGAATGTATGTAAAAAATGAAAAATTTTTCAAAAAGTTTAAAATTGTGGGTTATCGCCCAAAATTTCACACTGAAAAAATTGGGTGTTTCAGACCAACAGGGAAGCTTTACCGAGAAAAAGTTTACCTTAGTTTCTACTGAATCTATTCTGACTATCAAAAATCCTTTTCTCAAAGCAAACAAACCTGTAACAGAAATATCTGCAAATATTTTTCAAGATTATCGCATTTGAATATTAGCGCTTTAAGTTCGTTTGCTTTGAATGACGCAAATTTTCAAAGAACGAGAAAAGAATGTTCCAAAAGGATAAGTAATCTTTCGGCTTAAACATTTCTTAAGGTATTTATTTTTCCTACTTGCATCATAAAGTTCTTTGACTCTTAATTTTTGGGTTGTGGAATGTTTTTGTCTGTTCTTTGTACTTTTGGAATCGACACTGATTACCTTTAAAGCTTATCGTTTCATCATTTGTATGTAGTCTGCGATAATTATTGGAGACGCAATACATTTTATAGTTCCTGTATGTGAACAAAATCCGGTCTACGAATGATAAGCACTAATGATTAGCGAGATTATTTGTGCAGAAATTGACCTCGAATTTTTGCAGGAATTTCACCTTTCATAAGATTGTAAGCAATGAACGGTACAGTATCTTTCTACAGTTTGACCTCAATACACCAAATCTGTTCCTATTATCAAAGTGTAAATTTGAAGATCCACCAAAAATTTTTAACGCCGATTTTTTAAAATTTTTATTATATTTTGCGAACTTTTAAGAACAATTTAGCAAAATAATGAAATTTTTGCAAAATTCCAACTGACGCCTAAACATTTGAAGTTTCGATAAAAAAATTATATGTTTTGGTAAATTTAGTGGGAAGAATTTAGGTTCACTCTGAAACCGTCAGGATTATCAAAAACCCTTTTTGGGTTGTGGAATGTTTTTTGTCTGTTCTTTGTACTTTTGGAATCGCCACTGATTCCCTTTAAAGCTTATCGTTTCATCATTTGTATGTAGTCTGCGATAATTATCGGGGATGCAGCACATTTTAGAGGTCCTGTATGCGAACAAACTGGGAATAAACTGAACAAAATGTGAACAAACTATTGGGCGTTAGAGAAATGATAAGCGAGGTTATTTGTGATGAAATTGACCTCGAACTTTTGCAGGAATTTCACATTTCATAAGATTGTAAGCAATGAACGATACAGTATCTATGTACAGTTTGACCTCAATACTCAGGCCAAAACTGTTCGTATTATCAAAATTTGAAGAGGCACCGAAAAGTTTTAACGCCATTTTTTTAAATTTTGACTGTACTTTGCGAACTTTTAAGAAAAATTTTGCAACATGTTGGAATTTTTGCAAAAATTCCAACTGACGCCTAAACATTTGAAGTTTCGATAAAAAAATTCAGGTTCACCCTGAAACCGTCAGGATTATCAAAAACCCTGAAGGTTTCCGGATTGTATCACAGTAACGCTAAATAAAACTCAGATTAATGGTTGAGATTGGTCCTACTGTAAGAAAGAGAATAATGTATATGGAAGAATTACTATCATTTCATATTTGCAATATTGAATTGGCCTTTTATTTTTCCGGGAATATTCCTTCTGAACATTCATATGTAGGCTCATGCACCATTATTTCCGGAAATAAAAACATACAGCTGAAAGACCACCAACGCAAATGACGCCTCGTTACATTCCTGTGAACATTAACACTATACTTGAATGAGTGATGAGGAAAAGTCACAAATATTCCATGAAAAGCTGATTATTTTTGACAGTTATTTGCACTTTGAACACAGGAATTTGCTCCTTATGACGCAAATTCTGGAAGAAAAGAGATACACCAATGTTCTAGCAGGATGTTCCATATTATGCTTCGCCCACGAAAACAGTTTCGTCTGTACCATGACGTCTATATCAGATTAAATGTTTTGTCATAACCCAACAATTCTGTTTGTGTGTTTCATGACCATATTTGGAAAAAATTTCAAGTTTTTGGCTCTGAATTTTTGCCTTTTTCTATGACTTGATAAATCTGCTTCATTCTAAACCTATTGTACACCTGAGAATGCACCTGCAAAATTTTAATCGCATCTGTTCAAGCAATTTTTACGCTAAAACCTCGAAACCCTCTTTCATTTCATAAGTCTTTTTGAGAGCGGAGAGAGAAATGATTAAGAGCGTCACCTTTAAGAGTGATAATCGCTTCTCGGCATTATCGCACCAATGATAAAAAAGGAACACCGCGAAAAAGAGAAAAACTTCAGGAAATCAAAAGCCTTTGAGCAAACATTGTCATTCTCCTAAAGTAAAAAGCCAATACAAGGATTGGAGTTTTAAATTCGTCTGAAACCACTTTCGATTTCCACGCCCATCCACATACCCCCGTGGAGTACAGAATGCATAATTACAGAATCTAGAGAGGTCTGGAGCAGTATGTAAAGTGCAATAAAGAAAAGCTTGCACTTCACTTTGATTTTACTCGGAATATTTTTTGTCTTACCCACTTACTTGAACAGAAAATTGTTTTCCAAAAACCGTGTTTCTTCGTATTCTGCCTCAAGCAAAATAATCGATCCCCTTCTCTTAAGAGGCATATTTTCCAAATATTTCTTTTCCGGACAAAATATGTTATTCTTGGGAAATTTTACTGATTGGCTCGGATCATATCTCACCAAGCTCACTTATCCTGCTAGAATTATCAGTGAGGATTATCAGAGGCGTGCAATGATCCAGTGTAGCCGAAAATCCATATGGAAATTAGGCACTTGTTCCATTTTGCAGCCAATTCGGGGCTTACATCAGCCATATCAGAGGAAGGGTATCATAGTTTTTTGACGTCGTCATATAATTGAATTATCAATCAGAAAGCGGGTAGGATGTAATACACGTGTTTTATTCACGGATACGATGAAGGGTTTGCAAAAAGTTATATTTATGACTGATTATTTTAATATTCCATTCTTGGAATGTTATTAACGTTGCTGAAAGAAAAAAAAGTTACATGTTGAATTAAATTTTAAATCACAAACTATGAATGAACTATGTATGGATTATCAATGAATTATTAATAGATAATTTGGTAGTAGAGAATATATGAGGCATTGTTAACATCAGCCATATCAGAGGAAGAGTATCATAGTTTGTGGCGCCGTCATAAACTATGAACAGATTATCAATGTGATATTTTCACTAAAATCAAAATGTAACATTTTGATTAAAATATTTAAAACATTTTGAACATTGCCTTTTTGGAATATTAAATTGCTAAAAGAAAAGTTACTTCTCTAAACTTCACATTTCTGACGCCGTCATCATCTATGATATTCCTATGATTTGGCTCACAGGAATGGACATGCCATTCTGGTACAATCGTTCAGGAAATTGTCATGGTAAAATAACCCAACTTCGCTTTCGAGGTGAAATTTGAGAGAACAACTAACTGTATTGTTTTGTTTGCAGAAATAATGCTCAACCAGACCTCTAGTCATATTCTTACCTTCCTTCCGGTTACTGTAATATTCGAGCCGACATTTCCATTATTTCTTCGCCATGAATGGATTAGGAACATATTCATTACGACCATGATCTGCGCGTCAATATCAAGTGTCGCAGACTCAGCAGCTGTATTCCGTAGGAGGTCGTCAGAAATACATCAGAAGGATCGTAATATATTCAGTCCAACAAGTGCTCAATTCTCAAATGAACTCTATTCTCCAAAGTAATTTTAACATAATTAATGCTATCAAGTTTAACTTAACTACATATGCTTTCTTCAAAATAATGCGTTTCTTGTGTATGATTTTCGGGATGTATTCTTGATTACTTCAAACAGTTTCAAGGATTATTTCTTGTATTTCTTTGCTCATTTGATGCTGCACAAGCATAACACAAATATATATGGAAAACTTAACGAAATTTTGCTGGCTTTTGTATAGGTTGTGCCATCACATATAAAATGGAGAATCCCAGAATATTCAGGGCATTCCAGAACATTATAAATTGTGCTAGAATGCTTTGACTATACCAGGCAACGACATAAGTCCGTAGAATGAGATCGTAATCAGTTTCTTCTTTCCTTCCTTCTTCAATGTGAGTTAGACAGAAAAAGACACGAAGAGAGAGTGGCCGCCAATTCAAAACAGATATTATTCATTCTACGGACTTATGTCGTTGCCTGGTAGAGTATTACAGAATCTGATAAAACATTATATAAAGCGCTATTTTGAATCTGATGGTGCCATTGTATACAAATCTTCTACAAAAAGACTTCGCCAAAATTAGCGCAAAGTCAAAAATTAATTCCTTCCTTGCTAAACCGTAATTTACAAATTCCTAGGTGTATGGTTAGCGAAAGTTTATCTATAAGCACTGGAGCCGTGCCTTGGATAACTGTAGATTTGGATTTGCCTCCGAAACTGCGTTTTCAGAAAGCCTACGGGCCTTTTGCGGAAGATACTCGGGAAGTGATTGGAATTGTCAAATCTTTCATACGCTCGCTTCTTGGCCAATTTACTGTAAAAATGGTGGAGAAGTTGATGACCAAAGCCCATGCCGAGCTCTTTCCATCGCCATATAAGGAAGAAATAGAGGTATTCAAAACTAACAGAGCCATAGTAAAAAGTTGTTGTAAAATTCTTTTTTCGCCAGAATATACCGTAAATCCTCTAATAAGTCCCCGGGGGACTTATTATTTCGGAAGCTCTAACACGGCTGCACCAGACAGAATAGATATCTTTATGCGTTGAAGAGAAAATTGAATCAAACGCACAAAGCGTTGTTTGTTAAAAATAAATTTGCATTGCCTGTTGTGCTCTTTCTGGTCAGTCGACAGTCGTCGTGTTTACCACTTTGAAATGATGAAATAGTGAAGTCAAACAAGAAGACCCGCCGATTCTCGGCGGATTACCGCCTCGAATCGGCGGGTCTTCTTGTTTTTTTTCGCGGTTAGCGTGCATCCGCGGCGCTTCCCTCGTCGAGACGAAGCGATTCATGTATTACTCGCCAAAATCCGAGCGAGGCCAAATCCAGGATTTTCCGGATTTCCGGAAGCCATATCTTCCGGTGGTCGTCGAAGTCGGGCTTGAAACCGGTACCAATCGTCTTGTCTCGCCGAGAGGAAGCGATTGACGTATCATACGCCCAAATTCGAGCACCGACGGAGGTACTTGCCCTTTTACGTGACACACGTGACACACGTAAGTCACGTTTCACGTGTGTTCACGTGAAAAATTTTGACGCCATTCGACTCAGCGTGGCCGATTTAGGGGGGGGGGGGTACCCGCGAGACTGTGGTCCGGGAACGTGATCCGCGAAAAAGGCTTATTTAAGCCTTTTCCTATCGGGGTCCAGTTTTTCCTGCGCTTTAGGTTAGAGTGGATTGTGTTAAATGCTTTGCAGACGAATGACGCTTTTCTGTCTTTTACTACAGAGGGGGGACTTATTTGAGGGGGGACTTATTGGAGGATTTACGGTACTCAGAAAATTTCGATCAAAAACTTTTTAAAAAATGAATCAAAAATTTTAGATTTCCTTCCAGAACCTATCCCAGGTGATAGTGGTTCAAAATTATCTTTGAAGGTCCCAATTCTGGGGTACATCAACTTATCCACCAATTCCGCTTTTGGGTGTAGCCCTTGGTTTTTAGCCAAAGGTCATATTGATTAGGCCGAGACTTTACTTTAGACGTAAGCGCCAGGACAATACCCCCGAAAAGGGGAATTGGGGATAAGTGAGGAAGACTAAAATGTCCGATAGCCAATCCTGTTACAGAACATATTACATCCTTTATTTTCTTTCAGGGAATTGCCGAGGCCACTGGAGTTTCTGTTGGAGATCTTGCTATGCTAAACATTTTCTACGAACTTTCTCGCTTCTGCACAAGTATCGTTGCTGAGGCCGATGATGGCAGGCTTTATCATGCTAGGAATCTCGACTTTGGGCAACTATTTGGGTGGAACTCGAGCACTCATACCTGGACTCTTACGGAGGCACTCAAGAAGATAACACTCAATGTCGATTATATGCGCGGAGGAAACCTTTTGTTCAAAGGCACCACGTTTGCTGGACATGTTGGTATAATTACAGGTAAATATTAGCCATAACAAACACACATTTCTTTAGTTACATTCTAAAGAACAAAGCGCTAACAGAAATAATGAGCGGTAATTTGAATGCACATTATGCGTAGTATAGGAAGAAGCATCTTTTCTTTCTAGAATATTCGAATGGAAAGACTCATTCATTAAAACTCTTCAATTTTCCTTTGTTCTTCAAAATGTAACTAAAGAAACTTTTGTTTGATATCGCTAATATATGTTGATCCGGAAGATATAATTTAAGAGCGGAAACCAAATTTTGGATCCTTAATTTTTCATTCATTTTTCATCCTTAAACGTTTTTTAAATATAACCTAAGGTAGATGTAGAACTTAGGAAAGATCTGGACCTCGTTATCTGTTTAGATCTGTCTAAACATTAGACCTACCAGGTGAGAACCGAAAATCGCGGACTGAGATTTTTAAATTTTGAATTTTGCCGCTCGTTGGCGATTCGTTTCTCTTATATTTTTAGCAAACGGAAGTGAGATAAAGCGAGATTATTGGCTTTGTTTCAACTTTATTTTGATTATGTAACATATTTAGATGTCTCAATATCGTCTTTAACACCTTAAAAAGCATCGAGAATGCTTTCTCTCACTTCCGTTTGCTAAAAAAATATAAGAGAAACGAATCGCCAACGAGCGGCAAAATTCAAAATTTAAAAATCTCAGTCCGCGATTTTCGGTTCTCTCCTGGTATATAATTACCATAATAATAATTACTTAAACCTCACAGGTGATAAAATGTTAATAAAGACTTTTAGGAATGAAGCCAAATGCGTTCACAATATCCATTAACTCTAAACTCAAGCCGGATTTGAAAAATCTTATGCACTGGCTGACTGGCATATTCGTTGAAAACAACTCAGAAGGGACACATTTCGTATTGTAAGTCTTCCAGAAAATTTTCAATGACATTTTTATTACAGCCTTCCCGAAGCATTATAGTATTTAATATTTAGATGGTCGGAACGTGAAGCATTGACCAATTGTAACACGTATGAGGAAGCTAAACGATACCTGTCAACAGTTAAGGTACTTTTTCAGTGACTTTATTAGTACTTTTACTTTTTATTTGGACGATTTTAGCTACTGGCTGGCTGCTACTTTATCCTTGGAGGTCGATATTCGGGCGAAGGAGTTGTCATCGTGCGGACGCCCGATGCAACGCAACAATATGTCGAACTCGACCCCGAAAAGGGCAAATGGTTTTTGTTGCAGACAAATTACGACCCTCCTGAGGTAAGAGATTAGTTTTAGAAAAAATAATTCTTGTCATTTCCCAAAAGCCTATTCTTAGTTCCGTGTTAAGAAATCATTTTTCATACTGTATCTTTCCTGACTGGCGTTATCTCTTTTCCGAGAGATGGCATTCCCTAAGCCGGCGATTTATGTTGCCGAAATCGAGAGTCAGAGAAGCGAGCTAATAAGCTTCGATAAGGACTTTGGACTATGTTTCTATTTTCACCTTGTTTCTTTATACTTTGGTTCGATCAAAACATAAAATATGCATCTCATGTGTAAGGGCATTATAACGGGAAATATAATTATTAGGCAAATTGTTATGGATGTTAATGGCCCCGGGTTAACGAAATTGGGGATTTAAGGATCATCAAGATTAGCCACTTTTTTAAGCGCAGCAAATCACGCTCAAGTTTTCCCAAATCCTAGACTGGCAACGCTAAAAATCACTATATTTGAGAGACCCGACCTTTATAATATAAATGTCAATCCAATCAATGGAATTGAAATACATGCAGGTTTTTATTTTACTTGTTTCACTTTTTCCCCGATTTAAAGTCGGAGAAATACGAGAGACTGTGTAAGAGACTGCGATCACACACTTTTCCCTTGGTTATTATAATCATAATCACTGTCATATTTATCATTTGGTGGCCTGTATGTAGTCTGCTCATGTTAATATTTGGATTAGGAAAAGTAAACTACATATGGTAGGAAACTTTCCGCTGATAAAAGTACATTCGCGGAATTATTCGTAAAGATTTTTAAAGATGCATGAAAATCGGGAAAATGCTTGAAATACAAATAAGGTTAAAATTTTAAGCCAAAAAGTATGATTTTGCATATACCGTTATTTCTCTTGAATAAGCCTCTCTCGGCAGAACGCCAAGATTACGCCAAGGCCATTTTCTAGATTTCTAAATTAGCTAAAAATTCTGAATTTGTAATATGTTGTAGCTAAAGACTTAAGTTACAACATATTTCAAGTTCAGAATTTTCTAGAAGCTATAAAGTGGATTGCCAAGCTTCAATTCGAGCGCCAATTCAAAGGGGGGGGGGCTATTCAAGAGAAATAACGGTACTGCGACCTTCCAACTAAAAGTTATACTTTACAAAAACTCAAATTTTAGCGTCCGTTCTTCCTCGATAATCGCAGTGAGCCTGGGATGAAATGTATGCGGGAATTGGGCCCAAACGGTCTCACACTTGCCGGTCTCTACAAGGTTCTGTCTTCAAAAACTACGCTCAACAAAACAACCGTTCATACAGTTATAATGGAGATTTCCAGCGGAGCATATCAGACTTTCATTCAAAAGTGTCCGGATCCTTGTTGGTTTATTTAATGACCTATCAACGACTGTTATGCTAATGACTGTCTATGTTGACATGAAGCGCTATTTTAGGTCGTGGGCAGTGCCGTAGTTTGGGCATTTTTGAACCCCTGGTACTTTTTTCCCGAGTGCATTCTTAGGGGTGCATTTTTTCAAATTTTTAAATTTCGCGCCAAAACTATAATGCCAATAAATTATATGGAAAAAGTTCGCGACAAAAAAAGCGCCGCAGGCAAAAATTATTGAAAAAATTGGCTTTTCGCTTAAAAATTGACTAAATTTCTCATTGAAATAAAGTATACCTAAAAATTGTAAGGAGAAAATAGCGCCGCAGGCGAAAATTTTTTGAAATATTAAGCTTGTTTGCCAAAAATTGCCATCAATTAATTTTCCTTTGGTCCTCCCTTTTGATTTTTTTCTCCCTTCCAAAAGCTGACCCCCCGGTAATTACCGGATTTACCCATATGAAAAAACGGCCCTGGTCGTGGGTTCAATTTAGTGATTGGAAGTTTTTATTTACTTTCTGAAACATTCCAGAATCTTTATAGAAAGATAATACATTTTGAAAGATACGCTAGCCCACCTCTTTTACATGCTATTTTCATTCTCTCGGCGCTAAATTCGAAATTTTTCGAAAAGTTACTTGATTATACCTAAATAAGCCTAAAGCTCGATTCTATGTCAAACCATTTCCACAAATGCTTTTTTAGACTAAAATGATTACTTATTTATAATTGTTTTTAAATCGCATAATTGTAATCGTTTCACTGTTATTGTAACATTATCAACTCACCTGTAGCATTAGCATATTTCATTAGAGTAATCCCATTTCCAATTCAAAAGTGCAACACTTGCAACTCGAAGTATTTAAAGTCTTTACAGAAACTTATAATTTTTAACATTTCCCACTTATCAAGCAGGAGCAAAACATATACTTCATGTTTTCAATTGCCTTCAAAAACGACTTCAAAAACCCGAAAAGTTTCTGTCGAAAACATTTTTGGTTGAAAATGGGGTCACCTGTTGCCTAGAGCTTAAACTAGTCATAATACAGCTTAAAGTCCGAAATTTGTGCCAAGTTTCACTGCAGTCTTCATGTTTTGTTTGTTACTGCTCTGGTTGTGTTCGTTATTGTACTTAAATTGTTACTTAAATGTGAGATTTTTTGTAAAATACAGTTTCCCAACATTTGGAACATTGTCTGTGATAATCTGTCAAATTAATTTAAACTCATAAACAAGCTTAAATTCTTATTTAATGGTTACTATGATGTTACTGTAATAAATGACTAACTGTATTACTTGAAAAAGCGTAATAAACGCAAATCTTAATTTGTCTAGTATAATTTTGAATGAGAAGTTAAGAAAAAAAGAAGAAAAACTTGTTGGAATAATTTATTTTGCTAATGTATTGCCTTGCGCAACTCCAGATGAGACAAAAATGAATTAATCCTATATACTGCCTATTACAAGATAGGAGGATAGTTTCCTCACCATTTCAAATTTCGAAATGAGCGAGAGAGGAAAAAGAGAGATAAGATCTCTCTAGAGAAAGCAGAAAATGACGAAATGTGTGCGTCAATATTCTCCTTTGAATGTAATTTTGATCAATCATTGGCATTTTGACCACATGGCGGGAAAGCTATTAAATGAAGAAACTAACCTCCTATCTTGTAATAGGCAGTAGTAATGCAAATGATTTCTCCGTCAGAAATTCAGAAAGTGACCTTGCCCCACCCGTACAGGGGTGTGTGATAGCTCAAAATGCGCAAATCAGCCAATCTCGAGTTATGACTTATCACAGTTTTACACACTATTTCTCTTTTCTCTAACAGGCAAAAATGCATTTTTGATTTCAGAGTGTTTCCGAAGCTAATTTTTTGCACCCGGGGGTTTTTTGGGGTGCTGAGTCCGAATCCGGGGTCAAAAAAATTCCCGGGGTACGAAATTTTTCAAAATTATTTTTTCAAGTAATTTTGGCCTTCCCGGTGCTAATTTTTTGCACTTAGGGGTTTTCGGCTATGGGGAATCCGAATCAGGGGTCCAAAAAATTATCGGTGTACCACCGGTGTACGAAAAAACAATTTTCTGATTGATTTTTTTCAACTTTTCAAACTCAGTTCGAGCGGCCGAAGGCCGCGAGTCTCACTGACAAAGCCACTGGGGATATGGAGCCCCACGAAAGATATGATTAGGCTTAAGCTCCCGAACAACCCTTAGGCAACCGTAATTAGGCTTAGGCTTATATCCGGCGGTGGCGCCAGAGGCGCCACCGCCGGACTTGAATTAGGTGCGCCCACTTGTATTAGGCAAATGCATTAATTTGGCGCATACAAGGAAAACTTGACACTGCCCAGTGTTCTCCTCGCTGGGGATGTGCAATGATAACCTTTGATAACTCAGGAAATTCCGGTTATCATGATAACACACAAAGTTATCATGATAACCATATGTTATCGTCCGTATAAAATGCTTAAAATATCTGCCTTTAAGGGATGCCTAAAAGGGATCTGCCTAGCAAGCCAAGGCCCAGTCAATTATGGCCAGATCTCTCGCTTCATATCTCTCTTTCTCTGTCGATCCCACACCCAATACACAAATGGGCCATACCTAAAAATGCTATTTTACCTCATTTTTACCTAAGATACCTAAATTCTGATGTAGACGTCCTTATGTCAGTTTTCCTGTAGATTCCAAATATGCAATTCATTTGTCAATGTGTAAGTATTTTAAGCATTTTATAAGGATGGTAACCTTGTGGGTTATCATAATAACCTCCCTTCGTTGAAAAGGTTATCATTGGAGGAGTTATCAAAGGTTATCATTTCACATCTCTACTCCTCGCTCTTCATTTGTGTGGGACGGACAGCATTCTGCTTTGAGGAAAGAGAGACGCACAAAATTTTTGTTCAAAGGAAGACTAGTCCCGCGGAGAATGTACCGTGACCTGTTTGCGACGAATTAATAGATTTACCTTATAATATACCACAAATTTTGGAAATTCAAAAGTTTGGACCCTACAAATTTTCCACATCCGAAGATATCAGGGATCATGGTCATTGATCCCTTAACTTGATGGATGATAAGATCAAATAATTCCGGGCCTTGATCAGGGAATTAGTGACATGATTACATCATCCGCTGCGGGTATTGAGTCATTAATTGAGTCATTTAACATCATTAATCACTAGCAGTAAAGTGCTCGTGTACTTTTTTGCTTATGAATATTCTGGTTTTAGAATTGATATTTTTTAGTCTATAAAATAACATTCAATCATATTTTTTATTTCTTGCAAACTAATTGTCAACAAATAATAAAGGATAGTGACTTCAGGGACGTTCCTGAATGAAAAATAAGCATGCTGATCCAAGCTAGCAAATCCGATCTATAGTTGTATTACAAAGGCATTTCAGGTTAAAGAATTTTATGAGCAGAATTCAAGATGTATGTAAAACCGCAATTGGAACGGCGACAATGTTTAATTCACAATGTTAATACTCGTAGGTGATTGGGATATTTCACGGTTCACATTATAAAATGAGTGGGAAATATAAAGAAATTTACACGGGAAAGTTGGAAAGGAAAAAGAAAGTTTCGTATAATGGCATTAGACCTTCATTACAGTAGACAGATTCAGATGGTATGAAAAATAATATAGAAATTGAAAGACTAGACATAAAGAAAAAATTATTAAATACTTTCATCAATAATGCAATATATAGAAAATTTTCAACTGTCACACATTAATTAAGTATGAAAATGGCGCCAAATCAAATTCAAGTTAACCCCGCTTCCTAAGCTCATTTAACATTCTTCTCGTCTTCAGTATTTTCATTCTCTGGACGTACCCTTTCGGCTTGCAGTAGCATCCGTAAAAGCAAACGCTTGAGTCCCCGAGGTTCTCTTTCATACAGGCATTGCCATCGCTGAAGCTCTTTAATGTGTCCAAGTCGTCGATTTTGGCCAATCCCAAGATCGGGTCTCCTTTTCTCGCTTTGCAAGATCGCTCAATTTTTTTAGGTCTTTTCTGTGGCACAAATACTTTTTTGTGATTTTCAGTACAAATTTCGTTCTCCTCTTCCTCGTCGTCCTCCCGAACGTCTTCGGCTTTGCCACTCGACAACGTTCTAAAATGAAACATAAATTAAAAACGATAAAATATTGGACATTTTAAAATTTTGAGTCCAAGAAAATTCCATGAACGTTCAGGTATCATAATCACATAAAAAATTTATTTTATGGGCTCCTAATTAAGCTTATAAAGTAGGCTATTCGTACCGGCGAGTACTTTTTATCGGTATGTAGCTTTGTTCAAACCAAAGTCAAAGGAAAGTTCCTTCATTGGATACGAGTATGACAGAATATATGAATGTTTTACCTGCAGACGATCTTGATGATCAGTACAGTCCAAAACAAGTGCAGTCCCAGGAGGGCAAACAAAAGATAAATCATCACTCTAGGCCCGAAAGGTTTCTGCAGAGGGCTTAGAAATAGACTATAGTCAGGTTGTATGAACGCCGGAGCCTCAAAGATGGCCGAACGCATGAGCACAAATGGAAGGTAGAACACTCGGGTGGCGATCCAGCTGGAAAAGGAAATTATTAGCAAATAAGTAAAGTGCAGCAAGTGTTATTTTTATCAAATTTATAACTTTTTTCTATAACTGTTTTTCCGGGTTCTAGACATTTATTTTTTCTTCCTTGCCTTATTTGACTCCATGGCACCAGATGGTCATCCAAAATGAGATATAACATTTATTTAAAGGCTACAGAAAGAGGCATTGCTTAGAGGTTCGAGTTAGAGAAAGAGATTTTTTGTTGTACAGAGACCCATCGACGTGAGGTACCGTCATATACCTGTGGTTATTGATTTGGATGTGGCTATTGATTGGCGCAAAGAGTCGTTTTGGTATTGAATTTCGTAAAGTTTGGGAAGTTTTCGTGTACGCTTCTGCCGGTGAACTTATTCGATGTTTTTAATTATGATTAGATCCATAGCTAGGTGGCTTGCCAGCCACTAATCCCCTAAATTTTCGGAAATGTGGCCGAAAAATGCATTCGGAGACCCAATATTTCTAGGATTTAACACCCAAAATTATGCAGCTGATTTTTTTGAATACGGTCCCGGGAATTGTTATATATAGTTATATGTTGTTATATTGTTGTTATATAACGGTTCTATTATACCTTTCATAAACATGACATTTTACGTTAATTTTCTGTGAAGTTTGTATAAAAATATGTAACTTTCTTTATGTAAAACCTGTTTCAATTGCCGAAGTGATTCCTACTTTGTCAATTTTCTGTATAAAAACATTATTCCTCTATTTGCTCCTATATATGCCACATTCCAAAACCTTACCTGAGTAAAAATGCCACGAATCCCACATTGACCACTGCTTCACTTTTTCCACTGTACCGCAAATACTTGGTCATCTCCAACACAATATCGCTTATGTCATGCACCAGCAATACCAAAGTTCCGACTCGTATAAAATTTGTTGCCCAGCTGAAAACAAACATATTAATTAAACCCTTGTCTTCAATTTTCTCTCTAAACGAAAATTTACCTGAAAGACAGAAGCCCAATAGTGACCACGTGGTGTATGCAAATTTCCAAAAAATCGCTCCGGCGTACGTCAAAAGCGCAACTGTACAGTAGGGAATAATAGAAAGCTGTTTGGAGCATGTAGTACCACCTGCAAATAAAAATAGTCAACAGAGATCAAATTTAGACTTCGTCTGGCATCAAAAAGGTTATTCTCGCAAAACTTATCATTAATATCCAGATTCAATTTGAAACATTGGAAATTTGGAGTTAGAATTTAAATTTTTGTCAAACCTTAACCGTCTATTGGACTTTGATACTGTTTCTATTATGTTCATATTACCTACATTTGATCAATAACATTCGCTGTTGCCATTCCATTTCATATACCTTATTTCATTTTTCAAATATCCTAACCGAGATAGCCATAAGGTATGTTAACAACAGCATTCTACATCTATATCTTTATGTGTGTAACAAGTTTCCATGTTATTAAGTAAATATCGTAATTTTCATCATGAATACCAAAAAATATAAATATCCCATTCCAATTTTTATTTTCTAACACTCTCTGTATCCGAAAAGGTCCCTTAAATGAGTTCACCCGTTATCCTAGACTGGTCCTTGATCATTATCCAGGATAATCTTAACAATTTTCTTACCAAAGCGTAGAATCGACAGAGTGTTGAGGGTAATTCATCCAACATTCCTTGAGGTCATATAACCAGGGTCTATCGGCCAAAACCACGAATCCGTACACAACGATTCCGATATATGCCACCAATCGCCACAGGTGTTCCAGCATTTTCTTCCTCTTGAGATTTTTGGCCCTGGGAAGTGTGACGATTGAGCGCAACATTGAAGCAAGGAGTGACTTTGAGTGTGTGGTCCTTGACCAGTCGAGGGCTTTGCCTATTGAATGCTCGAAAGCGATCCTGAAAAGTGAGGATTTAGACTTAAGTTTCATTCGATCGATATTTATATGACCATACCTGATCGCCAAAATCGGGAGTGCCAGCAAAATCGGCCACACCAAATCCGTGTACTTCACGGGAAGGTCCTGCCACGAATTTCCAGCCGGAAGCCAATACTCAGCTGACCAAAACCCGTTCAATATCGAGAAATTCCATCCACTTCCAGGCAAAATGCGTTGATTTCTGCGATCCGCCGAAAGAATATTGTGTATGCCCCATCCGGCTGTTATCCAGTCAAGACTAGTGGTCGAGGCTGCTGCGAGAATGGACTTTGCGGGCATTATAGAGTTAGGGGAATCCAGAGAGTAATACATACAGGGATCAGGTGAATCCGCCATTAGAATCGTATAACAATCTGTGTGCTGAAATTTTTGATAAATGAATTGGGTAATTAACAGTAGTAAATCCTGGGGACAAAGGTAGTCATAATAATTTACAGAAAAATAGGTAAATACGATAGAAATAAAATTACCAGGGGCATCCTAATAATTTATAAGCATTCATAAGACGGTTATTTTTTACCAGGCTACAAAGACAAGGCCATGAATTCAAAATAGAAGCACCAAATTACAAATAAATTCTTTAACAGAAAGAATTGTCCAGGATATTTGTCACCTTTACTAGATTTTGTTTTTGATCATTCACCAGATCAGGTACAACTAGGCACCCCATACCGCCTACGACAGCAGCAGCTGTATATAGTCTCAACCTGCGTGACCAATAGTTCCTTATTATGTTATGATTTTCGGTTGTTTTCCATAATAAACCCGCCGAGCTATGTCAAAGTGATCAAACTAAATTTTCAAGAGGCTGTTTATTTATGTCAAGTTTGAGTATGCATGTAGAGTTTGATGGTGGAGGCGTAAAATTTTTGCGTGGAAATGCTCAGTAACGATTTTGAAAAGTGAGATATTTTCTGGAAATTTTCAAGGTACGGAAATTTCAAGTGGTAAATGTAGCATAAATGCGAGATGTTTCAGGAAGTTTAGAGAGAAAGTTGTGAAAATTCCTACATATATTTGTGATTTCGCTCTCTTTGGAAAGTCATTCGTTAAGATAAGTCTAGTAACTTAGAGTAGTAATAGTAAGTTAGAGTATACTTGGCAAAATTTCGCTTACTTTTGTATATTCATATAATATTTTGCAACATCAAATGAGCAAACATAATACAAAAATCATCCATGAAAGTGTTTCAAGTAAACAAGAATACAATTCGAAAAGCAAATTGCAGAACAGCTTTGTCTTGAAGATATCATAGTTTCATTATCTGCTTGGCAACATTTACATAGGAACTGTATAATGGATGAAAGGGATATAATTATGTAAATTAACAAGAAGAAGGAAAAATTGAATGTCTGGAGGGTCTTTGAAAAAATCTTTGAAATTTTCATTAATTCAGCTTAATTAATTTCTTTGAAAATTGTCATTTTACAATGGATTGTTTTGTTAAAAACTCATAAGTAAAAATAAACTTATAAAAATATAAAAGACATTCATGGTTGAAATTCAAAAATATTTTGAAGCAGGAATTTCTCATTTACTTTATGTAGATCCACAACATTTATATAGCGCCAAAATGCGTCATGATAACCCAGACTGTGCAAAAAAGACTCATAGTTTGGAGCTTCCTCAGCCAAATGTTTGGTTGATCATACTCTATATGGCATCCCACCTAGCTCGGGCGAGGGAAGCCCTTGCGATCATTGAGAGACTGGAAGGCACACTCTCAAACCAGGAAGGAAAAGTCACTTTCGAGCTATGGCCGGTCTAAACTTTTGTTTGTGTTTTGCCAAATGATCAGGTTTATGTAGGGAATGTGTCTGGGAGACTCTTGGGTGTCTGAATGAAACTATGACTGAAAGAAAAATAATGCTGAGTATGGTTGTTGGGATGGGCGTGAGGATGGTTGGACAGCAGGGTAAATATGAGCACGAAACTGTGACGCGCGAAACAAGCATCTGGCACTAGAATGCATTGCGTTATTCCAAGTTTTGACTAGGATTTTAGACACGCAAATCTGACATGAAGCCAATTAATTGAGACTATGGAACTGAAGCCGTCTTGTAACTAGATAGCAAGAATAGTACAAAATATCTGCCATAACAGGCGAAAATTAGGGGGAAACTGAAAACAAGCTATCTCGTGCTAGTACCATCACGCTTTCGCTTTTGTTGTCAACAACCGATAGAGTAAGCGTCAAAACATAATAGTGAGCGGTCTGAATGGAAATAAAGTTTGATCGATATAATAATAATAATAATAGGAAATGTATACTTTGCTTATAAATGTGGTAGAAAACTGTAAAATACCGAAAAGTATTAGACAAATAACAAATTTTTTCGGAAAAATGACATCAATCTATACGAAATTCTATACACAATTCGAAAATAACATCAAGGAATATATAAGAGAATGAAATATATATCAACAACGTCCCTTCAATGTTCGAACACGATACACTCAATCCAATCAAGCTCCACAGAAAAACTGTAAGATATCGAGAAGTATTAGACAAATAACAAAAATGACATCAATCTATACGAAATTCTATACACAATTCGAAAATAACATCAAGGAAAATATAAAAGAATGAAAAATATATCAACGACATCGTTTCAAAGTTCGAACACGATATCCTCAATACAATCAAGCTCCATAGAAAAATTTTTCGTAGAATTTTATTTATGGATCACTAGTGATTTCGTACTATTTCCTTAGCAGAGAAGTCATAGACAACGCGGTAACCACACCCACGCTTCTCCACTTTTGACGCAATCGACCGAACCGCAGTGTGTCTATTTTCCTAGAATCTGTATGTATTTTACCCATAGCACAGAGCGTACATGGGTAGCTGCTGGTGAATTTTCACGTGGACAATCAGACCTTCTGTGTCGGATACAGAGCGTACTTGCCACAGAGTGTCCGACTATGGCTGGAGTAACCTCTGTCTACTTTGGTTTTCAATATGAATATAGAGATGAGCGGACACCTTTGGGTCACTACAAGGTCAGTGCTCATGATCAACCTTGGGCGTCATCCCGAAATGACGTCAGCAATGAGGATGGGGGTCAGGTTACCATGCGAAAAACATATGGGTCCCTACGCGTATATTTGAAAAAGTTTGAGCAGCCGAGCAAATTATAGATGCGGTTTTCAGTTTAAAAATCCAATTATTTTAATGACTATGCCTGATTGATGTCATACATATGAGTTCAAGATTGTCGTATTAAACGTATGAAATAAGATGGAAAGGAGAAAAAGAGTTTAAGGATTCATCCTGAGGTCACATCATGAAATTTTTAGGATTTAACCTACCCACTCTTGGTCATTAAAGTTTTGGAGAAACGCCTAAAATGACCAAATTTTTGCATTTTAAAAACATTTTGCATGTAATAAGCAACTTCTCTGTCTCTAAGCCAAATGTTTGCAAAAAGTTTTTGGATGACCTTTCAAACTTTCGGGTTCCACCAATACAATGCCTATACAATACGCTCTGATCTCTTAACAAAAAGGCGATATATTCCTTTATTTCGGCGATTTCCACCCAGGCTATATTATTATTTGCGCAAAATACCTCCGACGCTTAGACACTATGCTCATAGAAATCCTTCCCTTAGTCTCTCCTTAGTCTGCCCCCCGAATCCCACTCTTTTCTTCGTAGGAGGCGAATTTTACCATGATTTTTTGCAAAGCCTATACCCTATACTGTTTTCACCAAAGATACTAGTGTCCTGAGGACATGTCTTGCTAATGTGAAAATAATCGGTCATTTGATCAATGCGGCGGATATCATAATCAAGATATCATTTATTTAAAAAATCGTATCAACGACGTAGCCAGGATTGAAATACTGAAATGGTGATTTTACGTTTGGCGAATGCCTTTTCCCTGTTTAATCGGTTAAATGAAGAAAGCCCATATTTGCTCGGTACCACAACGGTGTTCAAATTTAAATGATCATATTTTGACTATTTTGTAGAAAGCTTTGATGGTTTTATGGGCCGTACACGATATTTTGAGTTAGGAAAGTGCATCATTATTTGAGATTTGTTCAAGGTTGGATCATAAACAAAGTTACACGCATATGTGCATGATACATATATACATGATTGTATTATATAGGTTGGTAATGTTTAAGAATTTTTTGTACCAAAGGATATCGTATGAATTGATGAGGATACTTTCAATTCGCCTCAATAGAAATTCGGATTGGAGTGATTAGTGTTAATCGGGATAGTATGCTTGCATGGGCATATAGTATGGGCTTATCATTGTGACTGAAGATACGCAAAGGTTCACAGAGGGACACTCAAGTTGTGATATAGGGCAGATGATAAAATGACAGGTGATAACATGGGACAGGTGATAACAGAAAAAAGTTTAATCAAAATTAATTTACACAATAAAATTACCTGGCCACATTGACATGTATAAATTCATAGCAAGTGCAAACCTAAGCTTGGAGTCCTGCAAACTGGAAGTGAAATAAGAAATTTCTTGCAAATAAATATAAAGACTACAAAGCGTTATTATAAAGATGTCGTACAAGAAATCGAGATTGATATATCGGCCGCCCATCGAGCCCGATCAGTCAGTACTCTCTTCATAGGTTGGGCGTGTAGTTCACGTGTTGATTGGCAATCAAGAACCTGGACTCCAAGTGGGTACAATAATGAACTATGCTACTCATAAATGTGGGTGGCAAGGGGTGTAAAACGCAATTACCTATGCTTCTACCTATAGCGCAGTTACCTATATTTCTACCTGAGGCGCAGGTACCAATGCCTGAGTATGCACTATGCATCTTGTGCTCAGCACACTGAGCACAAGATGCACACTGAGCACAGACAGCTTTATTTACCTCACCATTGAATTTCAAAATATAATATTTGGGTTAACTCAGGAGGACGAAATATTTTATGGATTTATGTAAATTATAACAAATTACACATGTGTTTGTGTGCGTTAGCTGTTATCTAACCCAATCAAAATCATACACGTCGTAGTTTCCACGTAAAGTAGATACATATAATTTTCCTCAAAGATGGGTAGACGAACGATTGTAACATGGAAGGTTTCGACCAAAACAAAATTTTGTGTTTGTTATCACACGTTTCCAAGAATGGTATCTCACTGTCCAATATCCAAAACACATACAAGAAAATGATAAACAAGAGAATGGTCATGCGCGAAACCACGTTTAAATTTGTTTGAAATCATGGCTGCTCATGAGTTGAAATGAGACCTCAGACACCTTTGCCAACACAAACATGTCTGTTTATGATGACAAATATATTTCAGGCAACAGACAATTTTACCATACCAAAATAGAAAAAATACCAATTTACAATGAAAATCTTTGGTAATTTTTCAACAGATTTAACTCCAGTAAAAGATCGGAAAAAATTTCGCAGAGTATTCGATTTAAAGAGAGCCTAGTAGGATTCAAAATCAAGTATCAGATACCAACTTAATCAATTCCAAAACTCTGGTGTACGGTAATGATGTACTCTAATAAGGCCCAATGATCAATTCTAGGCATTTCAGAACGTTTACGGGCTCAAAGGCATTTCAAAACGTTAGGCGATCTTTTTTACATATGGGGATTTACCGGCAAGCTAAGTACAGCAGTTTTTGGGATTTGAGATATGGTGGTACCCGTTTTTAGTACTACGTTGGACTTAGCCACTTCTGCTTTAACGTTACTAGCCATGAACAGAATAATTAATATAACACTGAATGGGCGTGCGCCCTATTCGCCTAAATCCTATTCGCCTAAACCCCGTTCGCCTAAACCGATTCGCCTAACCCTATTCGCCTAAACCCTGTTCGCCTAAACCCTGTTCGCCTAAACCCCGTTCGCCTAAACCCCGTTCGCCTAAAGTTTACCGTCGAGTGATTACCGTAGCGCCCTATTCGCCTAAACCCAGTTCGCCAAAACCCTGTTCGCCTAAAGTTTACCATGGGGATAAAAATGCTTCAGAATTCAAATTTTGCAAATATATTTTATGAATTTGATTGGTTTAAATGATTTATCGACAATCTAAACATCTGACAAACATTTAATAATCTAAACAAAAACCTATTTTGACGGGGTACGGTCATTACCCCCCGGTCAATACCCCCGCGGTCAATACACCCCCATAATTTTCATAAAAGGCCTATAAACTGATCAAAAATATGCCGGCATTGCTCCCAAACAGATTTCACATTTAGGCTCCCGAACAAGGATTTAGATGCCCAAATATGGGAAGGTCTCGATTCTGGGGGTAAGGGAAGAACAATATGGGGCCTAAGGGACTTAATCTTAGGCTTAAGCTCCCGAACAACCCTTATAAGGGCATAAACACGGCCGACATTGCGCGGAGAAAATTTTGTCGTTATAAGAAAAATTTCAGCATTCGTTATATCGAAGGACATTTCCATACATTTTACGCCCTATAGACAAGACCCGTTATACTGAAGGTTGTGTGTGAAGGTTTGATCAGTGATTTCTTAGTAACTCTATCGAATGTTGAATGTAGTTCAAAATGCTTCCTGTAGCTCAGATTTGCCGCCTTTCGCCGCATTAAAAGCAAGTGAGCAGAAAATCATGAAGGCAAATAACAAGCCATAAAAGCGCCGCAGACCGAAATTTTGGGAAAAATGCCGACTTATAATGAAAAATGGAAGGAAAAGGAGCGCCGCAGGCAAAAATTTTTAGAAACTTGACTTTGATTGGGGAGACTTTGATTGGGGAGTCTAGATTGGGGATTATGCAGCGCCGAAAGGCGATGCCAAAATTGAGGGAAGGGACAAATAATCTCAGCCTAAATATGGGGATTTGAACATAATTTCTATTTACCTGTTTTATATTTAAATAAACTTTATAAACTTTAATTTGTATGCACCACAGAAAGGACTTATGGCACCAAGGGGAGATCAAACTCATAATTTAACTCCATCAAAAAAACCAAATTTTTTCAAACTCGGAGCGAAAAATAATATTTTTTTTCGGATTCTGCATCAAAAAGTACTCCTAAAACCGTGTTTCCACAGAAATATCGAGATTGACATTTTTATGAAAATTATGGGGGTATTAACATTCAGAACATTCTAGAATTGTACTGAACAGTCTAATCACTCGACGGTAAACATTAGGCGAACGGGGTTTAGGCGAACAGGGTTTAGGCGAACAGGGTTTAGGCGAATAGGGTTTAGGCGAACAGGGTTTAGGCGAATTTTTTTAGGCGAACAGGGTTTAGGCGAATAGGGTTTAGGCGAATAGGGCGTGTGCCCACTGAATGAATGATGAAATGTATTATGATGTTGGATTCGTAGGTTAAATAGTTACCGAACCTAGATAGAATAGATAATCAAAACTGCCATATCAAAACATGAAATACAATGAAATGAAGCACACTACGTCTCCTTCTGCTCTTTTCCTCATATGAACCCCAGAATATACTTGTTTGCCAAATTTTCATTTTACCTTGCCGTTTCATTGTAAGAAATTGGCTACAGAAATTGAGGATGGGCCGTCTAGCAACAGCGGAAAAAGGTACGTGAACAAAATACAAAAGAAAATTTTGCACAGCCTCGCACATGGTGCTCACGTCAATCTTAAATGCAATTTTGCAAACTTGACTTCTGCAAACAGGGAAAAAAGAAGTTACCTGCTCGATTTTTAGCGGTGTACATAATCACGACGTTAAATATTCCAACAAAAATCCAGCAAGAAATTTCTTTTTTCCTTGCTTGCAGAAATCGAGTTTGCAACTTTGCATTACAGATTCACGTGAGCACCATGCGAGGCTGTGCAAAATTTTCTTTTATATACAACCTCGAGGAAAAAGTTTTGGGGGGTTGGCATATGAAATTTTTGGAGGGCCCTGTGCCGCACTCAAAAGGAAGTATATGACAATGTGGTTAAATGGGAAATGTAGCTGACGCTTTGTGTTTTATGTTTTAATAACAATTTCATTTTATGTGTTTGAATATATTAAAATACAAATGCCAGTCTTAGACCATATAAAATTTCAAAATTTTACAAAGAATAAACCACTTTGATATTTTTATTTTATTTCAAGAACCGGAGGAAATATTTTCTGAATAATAAAGTGCAAGTCTTTGTCTTTTAGTTTGTACAAGACAACTCCGGGGAAATGATCAGAAGTACGAGAAAAGTTGGTTTATTTCGGGGACCAGTTTTTCGCTTAAATCGCACTTTTTCCAGTATTCAGATCCATGTTTCTCTCAAAAATTCTACTCACCGACAAAATCCAATTGCACAGTTGAGTAGTACCAAGTCTTAGCTACAAACCTGCTTTGGGAAGAAATTTTCATTCTACACAAGTTTCAGAAATATTTGAGAGTTTGTCCAAAAAACCTGGATTTTTGCGTTACAAAAACCAAAATTTCCAGGTTTTTTGGACAGTCTCTCTAATATTTCTGAAACATGTGTTAGGAGAAAATTTCTTTCCTAAGCATGTTCGTAGCTGAGACAGCACTATTCAATTGTGCAATTGGTTATTATTGGTGTGCAGATGTTTGGGAAGAAAAAAGACTTTGAATACTGGAAAAAGGGCGATTTAAGCGAAAAACGGGTCCCCGAAATAAACCAACTTTTCTCGTTCTTATGATCATTTCCCCGGAGTTGTCTTATACAAACTAAAAGACAAACACTTGCAATTTATTATTCAGAAAACATTTTCTCCGGCCGTTGAAATAAAATGGAAATGTCAAGGTGGCGCATTCTTTGTAAAATTTTGAGTATTTACATGGTCTAAGATTGGCACTTGTATTATAATATATTCAAACAAATAAAATAAAGTTTATATTAAAAAATAAAATACAAAGTGTCAGCTACACTTCTCCTTTTACCACATTGTCATATGCTTCCTTTTGAGTGCGGCACACAGCACGCCAAAAATTTTATATGCCGACCCCCCAAAACTTTTTCCTCAGTGTTGTATTTCCACGTATCCTTTTCCTCTCTTGCTAAACGACACATCCTCAGTTCTCTGTACAGTTACAAGGTACAATACAATACTTTTATGTACAGTTCATTTCGGCTCAGTTTAGTCTGTTTTATTTTCTCAATTCTGCAGAAAATTTTGCACAGCCTTGCTCAAGGTACTCAAGTAAACCTGAAATGCGAATTTGCAATCTCGATTTCTGCGAGCAAGAAAAAAGAAACGCTTAACGAGGCTGCGCAATATTTTATTCTGTGGGTTTTCCACGTATCGTTTTCTGCTCTTGCTAAACGACACATCCCCAAATCTTGCAAAAATATTGTGCAATCCTTTTATGTTCAGTTCAGTGTGTTTTATTTTATCAATTCTAAGGAAAATAAAGTTTAGGGATCAGAGAACATGATAATATCATGTTACGTTACTAAGAAGCCAGTGTCCGTCTGTGGCTGGCTGTGTCCGTGCGTCCACTGGCGTTTAGACCACTTTCACGGCTCATTTCCGGGCAAGTGATAGCTTAAAATGTTCGTACGGATGTGCTGATACCATGACATGTGAAGTTACCATGACTTAAAGGTGCGTGTCCTGTAAATACCACAACTTCGTCATATTAGTTCAGTCTCTTTCATATCTTTTATTCCTCTCTTCTGCTTTCGCCCTTTGAACTTTCTTCGCCGATGAAAGTTACCCACTTGAAACTTCCTTCTTCTTTAAAAATGTTTGTTTTAACTTTCTTGTCTATTTCCATTGTTGTCTATTTTGAAGCCTCATTTTTCGTTTCTAAACTTCTGGCCGGATTCCAATGCATATTAATCCCAATGATCGCTTAATTATCGAGGCAGAAATTTTTATTTCTACAGTTGATGATGATTCACTTCAATTAATTTGTGATTTTGCTTGGCTAGCAATGCAGGTAAAATTTTATCAACAAAAAAATTCATTTGACTTATTTTCATTTTTAAATAATAGAATCAAAAAATTTATGTCCAATTTCCTGGCCTAAAATTCTATTAAAGGCAGTGAGCCAATATTTCGCAATTTATTCAGAAACTTTAAAAATTGCGATATTTACAAAAATGACATAAATTTAGGGGAAATTTAAAAAGAGATTTAGAATTTAAAACAAACTTAGATTAAAATTATGCCAGAAAAAATTTCCGAAAACATAGATATTTTAGCCAATTTTTAAGCAAATATCTGTAAAAGTGTCAATCGAATTCAAAATTTTTTGGGAAAATTGTTTTATTTTAACTTAGAATATAAAACTTTTTCCGCAATTTCGTCTTTTTCCAGAAATCCACTTCTCCCTCCGACGTTGCAACTTATCTCAAAACCAAGTGCGATCAAGTGTTTGGGCCGGCCTGGCAATGCATTGTCGGCAAAACCTTCGGATCCTTTGTGTCTGTGGACTCGGCCAGTTTGCTCAACTTTAGAATTGGGAGGACAATGTTTTTGGTCTACAAGACTTACACCCGAGAAGAGTGCGAGGCAATCAAGGAAACATTGAAAGTCAGCTCAATATAGTCCATTCATGCTCTGAAAAATCTCTGCAAAAATTTTAAAGCGGAAATATCACTGAATACACCGATTTTTGCCTGGTCACAGTTATTCCGCATTTTTTGTATTTCTATATGTTCTTAAACATTTTTATAAATGTTTGACAAGCGTTTGCTTTTTTTGACTTTGTCTGAAAATGTTCTGAATTTTTCTGACAAATTTTGTTAAAGTGATTTGCTAATTGCGTGGAAGCTTTTTTGACTATAGATATTTCTTTTTGTCAAATTTTTGCAAATCTCTTGTACAAAATTGTCAGAAAAGCAAAATCTTTACAAAAATTAATAAACGAGTAAGAATGTGGATTAGTCAAAAGAAAAAACTTGCGAAAATTCATGTAAAAATGCGTTTTTCGGTGGGTTTTTCTGGCAATGTGTTTTCCGATAAACTTTTTATCGTCCCAGTAGTATATTGTGTTCATGATTTGTTGTACTATTCAGATAAAAAGCTATTTTTTTTTCAATATTCCCAATTTTAAAACACAAGTGAGTACTTTTCCTTTATCTTACTCAAACCGATAACGAGGCAGCCTCTTTGTTCCTTCCCAGCCGATCTGCTGGCTAGAAGGGGAAGACGAACGATTGGGAGTGAGACGCACAAGGAAAAGATCATTGCTCTATAACGCTCTGGCATCCCTCCATCCTATGGTCCAACCAGCCAGTAAAAATAGTTCCCTTATATACTCCAGGCGATCTTTCTCTTTCGCTTACGACCATACCGCGTTGAAAATACGGCATCCCGTCCGATCTGCCAAGTCAAGCAACGCTGGGCTCGATTAGTACTTGGATCGGAGACGTCCTGGGAATCTCGAGTGTTGTAAGCCCATTTTTTCAAAATTTATTTCAAGAGAAAATATATTTAGTTCACAACTGTAAGTGGCTAAATTGCTATTCAGGTTTTGATTTTTTGTTTTAGAAGCAATAGTATTGAAATGTTGCTAGTATTTCTCGAAATAGAAATTTCAGCGCTTGAGAGTACGTTTTCATAAACAAGGTGAATAAGACAATGGAAATGATAAATCGAGACACTTCTTAAATGCTGCCAATAGATTCTCGAGTTATTGTTTTCTTTTTTACTGTGTTAAACGTCCCCAATAGAGATTTTCGACGCAATGGGCACTTTTTACACAACAAAATGATTTAAAAATAAGTTGAGAATTGATTAGCAATATTCAAACAATTTCTCGATTAAAGAGTACTAAATAAACTACTAGAAAGGTGAATTTACACTTTATTATATGCTACCAATCAAGCAATAATCATACAGGAATAATAGATCGAAATGTGGAAAAGCTACTTCTTAGGTGCCTTCTTCTCGTGACCACTGGTGCAAGTAAATTCCCGATCTTCTTCTGCGAGCTCCATTGTCTTGTTGAAGTCGGACATATCCTCCACATTAAAAGTCTTATATTGCTTCTTCCTTCTGCCAGTAACCGATCCTTGGCGCTGAATCTAAAATAACCGATTAGTAACACATGTTAAACATTATATAGACCTTGATATAGACATTGATCAAAAAATTTGAAATTACCTCAGCAAACCATATTTACCAATTTTATTAGCTAAATAAATTTAGTACTTAAGCAAATTTTGCAACCCTAGTTAAATAAATTTAATTTTGGAGATTCGAATTTACCAAGGGAAAATAATTCCGCCTCCAAACATTAGCCTATTGTTCTCAGTAGCGTACAATTTTTCTCGTAATTTAATTCCACAATTACAGGAAAACGGCTATCAGAAGCAAGAAATATAATGCAGGCTAGAATGCATTACAACGAGAGAAAAAATCGACTCTGCAAAATCTTGCGAAAATTTTGCTTACGATTGCGAGAATACTAGGGATTAAAAATAATACCAACCTCTTTAGCCCGCTTGGCACTTTTGACACTAGGTTGTATTGCAGCGAACGAGTCGGGTAGATCGTCGACAGTGTTTTGTGTCACATCGGTTTGGTGCTGAGTTACAGTTCTTGTCCGGCCTGTCATTTTGCTTGCGCTGGTCACAACCACTGGCGAAAGAGTAGCTCCTATGTCCGCTTGTTGCACTGTTGAAGCCGGCTTTGTAGAAGCGCTTGTTGCCGCAATAGCTTTATCGTTCTTCTTATGAAAGCAGCACATCGAAGGCGGAGCGAAGGTCGAATGGACTCCTTCAATAAAATTACCTGAAAATTAGTGAATGAGAGGAATGTATAGCATTTTAAATGATTTACCCCAAGAATTGATATAGGGATGGAAAAAAGTTACAGGTTATTTTGCTGATTTGAATTATCTGCCTGTATTTTGCGTGAATTCTCTGCCTGTACAACATAGTGTTTTCTGCATAAAATCTAACATAAGTAAAAAATTCCAAAACAAATTTCAACTTTTGCTCCCAGAATATATTTTATACAATTTAGTAACACAATTGTTGTGGAAAGCACAAATGCTTTCACAGAAGCAATCTTGTGAATAAATTTTCGTTACGAATCGCAAAGAATTAATGGAATCGCATATGACAGAAAAATTTTGACTCGCCCTTGCTGATCAGCATTTTCAGACGCACACTCAGAGAGAAAAATAAACGAAGTGACTGTTTTGGAAGGCACTCAGTAATTTGTGTCCTGCGGCGAATTTGAAATTTTATTGCAAATTTGAATCATTCAGAAGAGTAAATGAACAAAAAGTTGGATTACTGCTTGTAAGAGAAGACTAGTAAACATGATCTCGATCTTTTTCAAAATATATGAGGCAAATGAGAGAGAAAGAGCCAAATTTGAGCAACAGGCTGACTCTTTGTTTCGATAGGAAATTGAGATTTTATTTGAAAATGTGGAATTTCATTGCAAACATTTTTTGAAAACACAAACATAATCGGATTTATTTGCACGAATTTACATATTTGTGGCTTATTATATACACAACAAATCAAGGGACATCCAGAAATTACATTACTCAAACCATGAAGAGTAGTACCACTTTTTCAGTGTCATGTTAGCCATATCACTATTACTATCACGCTTCCAATAGCCCAAAAGCCTATCTGGATGAACCCTGAATATATAAAAAATATCACCGTTTCAATTGAGGAATAAGCATTATCATAAGGTTATATGATGACATTTTATCATGACCGCTTTTCGCATGAACTTTTCTCATTTATTTGGCGCCGAATTTCTCCCAATACCTCACGTATTCTAACAGAATTCTCCAGTGGCATAATTGGACTCTCCTGTCGACCTAAACAAGTACTGCTTGAAAAAATTGAAAGAAAACTACAAAGAAAACAAGTTTAGTTTACAGTAAACTCTAAGCTAGAACCCAGAAAACAGAAGCTTATATAAATATGATCGTTATCAATTTTCTTTAGTATTACTAGAATATTGTAGACCTGCATACGTAGTATCCATCAGAATCAAAATTTCTAAAAAGTTCTGGAAAATAATAAAAATAACTACGTTTCATCTTTTGATGAATTATCTATGGGGCTCTATTTAGAGTTTACGATAGGTTAGTAAGACCCTGATTTCAAAAACTTACAGAACTTTACGGTTCTTTTAAAATCTAAGAAACTATATACTTTCGGGTCAATTTATCTCATTAGCATTGTTCTGCCTATAAATCGATTCTAAAATATTCGAGTTTTGTGAAAATCTTCATCAGGCTATGGTTCAAATAAACCTTTTCTAAATTACATTTTCTTATTCATGCGTTTAGCCATGAGCTTAGGTTAAGTCTTCGAAAAATAGGTTATGCTATCTTTTAAGCTTGTCTATACGTATGCTTTGCAAATTACCTGCTTTTATGCACTCATAGGCATGGTCAGCCACAAAGTGCGATCCGTTCTGATCCTTTACATCATCATTTTCATCCATATGCATTCCGAGTGGATTCCTGAGCGGAAAATGTAAACTTTCAGCCTGCGGTTTTCCTACTTGTGGTGCTCCGTGGATTTTCACCAGGCGACAGGGTCTCCAGAACCATTCAGGAATCTAAAACATTTTTGTTTTTACAATTTGAAATTAATCTCAAAACATTGTAAAGGACAATTCATCTTTCGATGAGTTTTCGGGGGATTAGCGGGTTTATGATATGTAGAGAGCTTTCTTACCTGATAAATCCCGTTATCCAAACTAACATATGCGCCGTTTGGAGTGCCGGCATCCGTGGTGTATACCAAATATGCCTTCTGGGCTCCGTCATTAAATTCCAGCGTTATATTGGCACTACCTTCATTTTTAGAACCAATGATGTCAATCGCTGTGGGCCGTTCATAGTTACAAGCAGACAGTGCAAATAATATAGGATATATCCCTGAAACAGTTATTTTAGCGAATTTTCTTCATTCGAGACCTACCAATGTCGAAAAGAGGGTCTCTGGGGGCTTCGCTGTGACCATTTTGTGCCTGAATTTATAAAAATTAGACGGAATAAATATTTTTCCAAAATAATTAAAGTTTTCATACATTTTAACATTTTCACAAAATTTCACCAAAAACTAACCGTGTTATTGGCTCCAATATGAGCACTTATTATCCGAACATCGCCAAACTCTTTCGAGGCAAGACTCCTGTTCAAAGCTCTCCATGCCGGATAGAAACAGGCAGAATGTGACTGGAATATTAAAAATTATATCAACTTTGGAGGCGAAATTTTGGAAGCTAGCCCAGATTATGCACTCTTATATGTTTTTGCCCTGATGAACCCGAATTTGAGGTCAGTTTTGGCATTAGGGATAAGCTATAGCACCATTTTCTGTGGTTCTGCCAATTTCTGGAGCAAAAATGGCAGAATACCAGAAAATGGTGCTACATTTTAGCTAGTGCCAAAATTGACCTCAATGTCGGGTTCCCGCAATTTTTGCGAAATTTCAATTGTCGGGAAAGAAATCTGTAGAAGAATTGCCCATACAAGAAGTGATTTATTGGAGAATATGTAAAGAGTCATAGATCCTACCTCCATCAAGAATGTGTCATGCTGCTTCGCAGATTGTTTCATTTTCTGTATTTCTTCGCAACTTACTCCCATCGGCTTTTCGCACAATACATGTTTCCCGGCTTCAGCCGCCCGGCACACCAAGTCGCAATGGGCGCTGCTATCAACGGCAATGTAAATTATGTCTAAAAACAGTTACTTTGTTCTAGAAGATTCTTTTAATTTTATTTTTTAAATGTTGAAATTAAAATAAAAAAGCAAAACTCACCGACATCCGGGTCTTTCAACAAGCCTTCGAATGTGTCACAGGCCTTCACATCTTTGCTGAGTTCCTCTCGATATATGAAATCTTGAACTCGACCAGACGTATTTGCGGCGCCGACAGCTTTTATCTGGAAATAGCACTAATGTTGACCGCAAAAGGTGATGACAGTTAAAAAAATATTTTTGTCTTACAGATATGCAGAGAAAGGGAGAGGCAGGCATACAGACTTAATGCTAGCGAAAAAGACAGAAAAAAGCAGATAGACTACTTCTGAATCCCAGAAAGTGGTGCTACACCAAACCTGACCTCAAAATCGGAATCTGCGGAGTCAAAAACCTATAAGGGTACGAAATCTCGACCGACATCCACTAAAAATCATCATTTTCAGTCGGTTGCACGATTGTCCGAATGCAGAATAGTCTATTGCACAATTTGTAGAGATCCACATACTCAGATAGAGTGGCAGACAAAACTAATGCAGGCAGGCTTAAAGAGACATGCACAGAGGGCAGAGACAGAGAGAAGCAATATGCAGATAGAGTGTATAATTGATCGATTCAATTTTCCGCAAATTCAATCAGGCTAAACAGTAAAAGGTAAAGAATTTAGTAAATTTGTGTTCACCTGAGACAGAATGACCTTTTCAGCCGAGTGTGATTTTTGCATAATTTTAAAAACTCTTTACCAGAAACGCTATTTTCTAGTAACACAAACTCACAATGTTCGGATTCTCGCAGAAACGCATCGCCTGAACAAACTCATGACTTGCTGGCCCACATCCGAAAATTCCCCATCGCAAATCATTTGCCATTCTCGAAAATAAAAATACTAGTTAAAGAGCAGGAATGAATGAATCGCAACAATTAATAATTCAAGAATCCGGAAGATAAAATTATGAATTCAAAAATTGTGTGTGACTTTGTTTATGTCAGACACTCCAATTTATGTTCATCGCGTTAATTACTCTTGTTTACATACTCGCATCACACATCGCGTGTGTCCGACTATGATTTCATTTGTGTCTGTGCTGTCACAAATTCTCCCTTGTATAGTGTGTGCAGCCCGAGGACTGATCTTTGATCGCTTAATAATAAAGTGATTTTTATAGCGGTCAGAGTCTTTCTCTGCAGGAAAATATGCACGCAAAAAATTTTAAGTACAATTTTAATCTCGTACAATTTTAGTTCTGATCGAGCCAGGTAAAAAAGTCAGACAGTACGAGATAGACAAGTGCAGAGAAAGAGTGAAAAAAACTCGTGGAAAGTTAGCATTCGGTGGAATCGATTATTTTGGCGTTTATTTTAGCTTTGCAGTAAAAATGGGCGCCAAAGAATATTCAAATTCTGCAAAGACTTTTCATAGTGTGAATCACATTTCTATCAATAAAATCGTGCAGTGAATTACTTAAGTGAAGTCTAGCAGAGCGTTTTTACGAGACGTTTTTGGTAAAGCGATTGTGAAAATTTGAAAAAATTCGATCTAAAAATTTTTCGTTGTGCGGAAGACATCTGTACAGTAATAAGAAAATTGGTAATGCGAAATGAGAAAGCTATAACTAGCTTCGTTACCACCACTTCTCCCGCTTTCAATTTAAATGCTTTCGTTTATATAAGAAAAAGCGTCCAAATGTTTGCATTCCTAAAACTGTGTTTAAATTTTATATATGTACTCTTGTCCTGCCACGAACTTTGGGCAGTTTTGAGCAGAATAAATTCAATATAAAACAAAGGCTTCTTGGCAGTGATGATTTTCTGCAATTTCGAATACGTCCAAAAAATAAAATAAGAGCATTTTGATTTTGAGACAATCTAAAGCTTAAATTTTGAAGAAATTAAACAAATGTCATTTTCTGGCCACGAAACATTAGTAGACTGGCGTTTATTGGATTTAGACAAAAACGCCTGATTTCTCATTTTTCTTACGCATACTTTAGTTTACTTTACTTTACTTTCGTACTGAAAAATACAAATTTGCATTGCTAAAACTTTGATGAAATTTCAAATGTATACTTTTGTTCGACCTCTAAATTTTGGTACAGTCCAAACAAGGAATCGGCTTTCATATTTCTTCGTTTATTCTGATAGCGGTAATGCACAAATCCCCTACAGAACTATACTTCCGGCTCTGATGAATCTATAAATTGTCTAAAAATAGAACACGCCATGAAATGACATTGTCTTGCCAAGAATCATTAGTAAATGCTCGGCTATTGGATTTAGACAATTCCTCATTTTTCGCATTCATACTTTCCTTCTTTTTCTAATTGCACAACTCTCTAATCGCACAATTTTAGATAGCGCTCTAACCGTCACACATCAATGGGAAGGCAAAAGCACGTCAGAGTATTGGCAGTGACGAAACAACGGAGCAAACGTAAAGCATCGATGGAAATAGCCAAGTATCAAAAGTCTACGAAATTGCTTATTCCGTTCCAACCGTTTGCGAGATTAGTCAAGGAGATTCTGCAAGAGTGCAATGAGAGGCTATACATCGAAAAGCGGGCAATTCTCGCATTACAAGACGTATGTTTTTTAATATTTATTGAGTATCCTGAAACTGCTACCTTTGAGGGAGATCGATTAGGACAAAAAATTATTATTCGATAAATTTGGTTAGGATTATATATATATTTTTATTCCTCTCAATGGCGTGTAGATTGCTTACAAATATCTGTACAAAGTCCTGTAAGGTGTTTTGTCTATAAGAAAGCCTCATAAGTCTCTCTTGAAGGCTATTAAGACATTTACATGACTGTGGGCGAATCTGTCTGGCTCTGTGACCCAAGCGCAGAGCAATAATTTGGATTAGTAATTAATTTTTGCGAGAACATTGTAGAATTGACTCAATTGTATAAACGAATGTGTTTTCAGGAAGCCGAATCGCGACTCGTCAAACTATTCCAAACAGCGAATCGAAGTGCCGCCCATGCGAAGAGATTCACGATCACACCAACCGACTTCGTGCTCGTCAGATGGATCATCGAACAGTTCACCGGCCTCGTAATCTGATGAAGGAAAGCGACTAATCCTCAATTTGTATGTTTCTATTGGATTTTGATTGAATAGTTTGTGCATTAACGAATAAATGACTTTTACTTTGTTTGTATTGAAAGATTACAATAATAAACTTTGTTTGATTTATATGCCATTGTGGGAAATAACTCATACTTTTTCGCTGTTAAATTCAAAATGTACTCGCTCACTCTCTAAAAAAGTTGCAAGAATCACGGGAAAACCTCACCTGTACCACCGCTTCTTCTCGGAAACATGTTATTTGACCGTTCAGGATCCAATACTTCTAACACCCCAATGTATTGTGTACTTCCATATAATCTGCTTGCACTCTAATTAAGAAAGAAGAAACTGATTTATTTTGATACATGCCATAAATTTCGGAGTACAAATATAAATCTGAGGTTGTTAAGAAATATTTTTGAGGTGATCTACACAGGTATGAGGCAGTGTGAGGAAAATAGCCTAAAAATTATACAGCTATGAGCGTGTCACTAAAGAATGATCCAGAAATGAAGTCAGCATCTAGTCGGATTTGAACTAATTTTATTTTAGTTCACGTCAATTTGTAAAAAGCTGATTTCAGTGCTGGATCAGTCATAAATCGGAAAAGGTAATAAAAAATAAAGAAGGAAAGTTGAAGCGTAGCCACAACGGAATATGAAAATTACAGAGGATCTTCGAATAAAGTATCTATCAAAAAGTTACAGTAAACGAAGGAAAATTATTTGAAGCGATTGCAGAATTGTTTCCAATCAATTGCGTTCATATGATGCAAATCGCGGTTGATCTTGTACGCTTCGGCGATGTCTTGATTCACGGCATTGTCCAGGTCCGGTTCGACGATGAATTCATAGATCGATTGAAGAACTAAATTTAGTGGATAATTTATCAGAGTTATTATAATTTGTATGAATTTTGTTATCATATTATTAGAAAGCGCAACATTGCTCTTATTTCTTTAACTTTCTAATTTTACCTAGTTTATGTTCCATCACAGATCTAATATATTCCTTAAACCTTAATTCAAAGAGTTAGCCTTAACGTTCAATTAAAATAGCTCACCTTTCACAACAGTGATATCCGAAGTCCATTTCGACTGCAAAATTTGAAGCCCAACATTGCCGTCTCGGTCCACATTCGGATGCTGAATCGGAGTAGTGAAGCAAACGTTTGGAGGCGAATCCGGATAATCAGTCGGGAAAGTGCAGCTCAGAGTGTAAACTTCGTCCTGAAACAATATATAATAGCTCGATATTGTGGAAAAAGAGAAAACTTACCTCATAAGGAGTGCCAGCTGGACCGACCAATATGATTTGCCAATGAAACAGATCGGTTTCCGAAGGGCTGCCGCCAAAGGATTCAGGCCAGCCGTCGCGCTGAATGGGCTCCCATTCCTGAAAAAGATTATAAAGATGCTGTTATTATGAGTGAATTTTTAAATTTGAGGATTGCATAGGAATCCTGATAAAAAGTTGATATAGAGACATCAATATCAGATATATGATCAAATCAGCTAGTAAAAATTTGATGGTACAAACGCCAAAGAAAGAAAGTAAAAACCCGTTAAAACGTGATCCCTCAAGAGTTCCGATAAAAGTAAGAAAAGTTATCTAATTTTAATTTCAGATTTCTACTTTAATTTCACTTTCTCTTATTTTTGATTGAGTGGAGATAAAGTTATGAAAATCATCGCTTCTTTTTAATTACACATCACTCTTCTGCATTACGACCCACCAAAATTTTTTTGTATTTTGTCTATTTTTATCAAACAATCTCGCTCCTAATAATAATAGAGTAAAAAAAGTCATACCTGTTGAATGCGTCGCAGCACTTTTTGCTCTTTGGGCACCTAAAATTCGTACGATCATATTTCACATTCCAATAAAAAATTTATAGACATACTCGCTCAGCCTCAAGCGATTCTTCCTGAATCAGCTGCATGATTATTGCCCGATCAGCTACACTCACGTCTTTGCAACGGAGCGCTGTTTCCATACGATCCACGACTTCTTCTTCAATGCTCGGTTTTCGCACTGTTTTCGAAGCAGTTGGAAGTTCGGCTTGCACAATTGGAAACTGAATATAAAATATTTTTCAGAGATCGTAGTAACATAAACTAATGGTAAAACGGAGTGCCTTATTGAAGTTTGAATTTTGCACCAAATACAAAGCAAATTGTATTTGCCTCGTACTTGGTGCAAAATTCAAACTTCTATAAGGCACTCCGTTTACCATTAGTTTTTTCTAGACTTTGAAAATAAATAATTACTAATAAGTAATGACTAACTTCTTCCAGTTCCCGATTTCTGGTCATGAGCTGTTCCTGGTGTTGTTCATTGGGCTGTTTATTGGGAAGTCCCTGTAAGAATTATTACAAAATAGAGGTACTGTAAATCCCACGTAACCCACTGAAATTTGAAATTCTTCTGCCATTTTCCGAAGTCTGATCGTAATGCGATTTCTTTCGCTTATAAAGGAATCCAATACAACTGCTATGATAAAAGATAAGAACGTTACCTAATTTTAATTTCAGTTCATACCCTATTTTCTCAAAATATCCCCAACCTAATAATGGCAAATAGATTATTAAGAAAATTCACACCTGTTGAATGCGTCGCAGCAATTCTTCATGGTGCTTTTTTGCCTCCTAAAATTCGTATGATCATATTTTACATTCTAATACTTAATTAGTAGCCATACCAGCAGAGCCACAAGCGTTTCTTCCTGGATGATTTTCGCCCTATCAGCCACGTCTTTGCAAAGAAGCGCCGTTTCCATTCGATGCACTTCTTCTTCAAGGCTCAGTTTTCGCACTGTCTTCGAAGTTTCACCCTTTTCAAGTTTGGGTTGCGCAACTTGAACCTGGAAATAAAATATTTTCATGCATCACAGAAACATATTTTCTAGGCTTTTGAAATAAAGAATCTAATAAGAAATAACTAAAACATTTTTATAGGTAAGTGTCTTGAATAATAATAGTTTTAACTTTAGGCGATATTCCAACAAACATGGCACAAAATAATGTAATTTATGTAGTCATCTGTTTATTTATTAATATTAATCCAATAATAAAATATGTTAATCTAGAACAAACAAAAAAATTACCTGAGCAGTTTGCTCGTCCCATTTTAGATGTATTTCAACTATTTGTCGAACTGGCGGTTCCGAGACAGGCGATGAGCTAAGCAACGGTGCACTGGCTTTGGATTGTTTTTCAGCAGCCAATTCTTCTTCCAATGCCCGAATTCTGGCCATGAGCTGTTGCTGGCGTTGTTCCTCTAATTGTTGCTTGGCAATTCGGTCTTTCTGAAATAATTATTACAAAATAGGTGCTTGACAAAATCGCGTTGAAAATTGAGTTGGTTAAATTCAAGCTTTAACAAAACCAAGTCTCAAGTGACTCCTAAAAGTATGCAACTAATAGGAAAGTCTAAATGTTTCATCACTTTCAAAAACTATTTATTTTTATTTTTGTCGATATTTTCTATCTTTTCTAGCTTTTTTGTCAAAGTTTTCACTTGGGTGGAGTAGCGGTAATAAAATCAACCCATTGTCGCATTTTCGTCACTGGCCATTTTTTCTTCTGAGCCTCATAGTTCACTCTTGAGGCTATAATCGTTTAGTGGGAGAATAATAGTCATAGGGATAAAAGAAAAGTTTCTAAATTTTTTGTAAACTTAGATATTTCAGAAATGAAATAAAAAAGTGCCAACAATATGGAACGCAATAAAAAAAAGCACAAAAATACTAGCCGGATTGGGAAATTCTTATTCAAAAATATTCAAAATAAGAAAAAATCAAAAGAATATCATTCAACTTTTCATTCAAAGTCATTACCTCAGTTAACATTTTCTTATACAATTTTTTCTTAGATTGCCTTACTAATTTTCCCAAGTGTCCAAAACTTATTTTACCTTTTCCGCATGCTTGTAGACTGTCTCGATCTTATCCTCAAAGGACAAATCCTGTGGAATTGCGGCTGAGGCGCTTGCTATTGGCGAAGAAGTTGTTAAAGGTTGCTGACTCATTTGACTCTTGCTCAACCAAGTATTAATATCTTCTTGTGAGCTACCCAATGTATCAAGCTTCTCAGTCTTGTCCTTAAAAAGGATATTTTCTATAAGCATGGACAACAAATACGGCCGACAAAGTTCTTCAAAATCCTCGAAAGGCGCGTCCCAAGAACGAATTTCTCAGTAAAGTCTGTTGTACATTTTGTAATTGTGCCCAAACGATGCGTCATGCTTTCACCTTTCAAATGAGGTATTGCACTCTCCTGGGCGTTGTCATTCTGTGCATTGTTATATCAATGAACGTGGCGGGATGATTTGGGCCCAATAGTCACATTTGGACCCAAATCATCCCGTCACGTTCATTGATGTAAAAAATGCACAGAATGACAACGCCCAGGAGAGTGCAATACCTCATTTGAAAGGTGAAAGCATGACGCATCGTTTGGGCACAATTACAAAATGTACAACAGACTTCACTGAGAAATTCGCTTTTGAAACGGAACTTTCTAGAACTTATTTTTTCTAGGATCTTTGTGGGCCTTATTTCTCATCCCAAGCTTTTAGTTATTGTGTTTCTATACTCTCGTACCACTAATAATACATTTATAGGATATTAATCAAAGTACTCATACCTGTGGTAAACTGGCTATGCTTTTAAGTGTCTCCAAGGACTGAATCGAATGTCCGCCATCTAAAAATACAAAATTATAGTTTTACGCAATTCAATTTTTAGACTGTACCCTCAAGTAATGACTCATCTCCGCTTTCACCGAAATCGATATTGCTGGCAATCTCTGAGCGAACATCTTCCGTTCCAGGATCATTGCTGATCACCTCGAATTCATCCGAAGAGCTTTCGCCGCTGTTCTGCTGCCCGGCAACGTCTTTAGCTTTCATTCTTTTGAACCCCTGGACTTTGTCGGATCTGAAAGAAAGTCGGGAATTAGTTTTCCGTTAAATGTTCCAAATTTTCACAAACAATGTAACAGAATGAAATAAAATCTGACTTTATAGTTTCGAGATACTTGACTTATGGCAGACTAACCATAAATAAAATAAAAAATCGAATATATGTGATCTCGAATACTGTGTGGTCATACAAGTCAGTGGCGCAACCAGGATTTTTTTTGGGGGGTACGTTTCAGTGGAAATGGTCATTTTGGGGCGGGGGGTACCGCGTGGGGGGGGCGACCGACTTTTGGATTTGGGGGGGGGGGGGTACCGGACCAAATTTTTGCCCAAATTTGCACTGATTTACACTCATTTTTTCAAATTTTCCCATTTTGGGGGGGGGGGGGTACGTACCCCCGGTACCCCCCTGGTTGCGCTAGTGATACAAGTCCAAAAGGTTTTCAATGTTTAGCTAAAAATTAAACACCGTTCACTTTCCTGGGAATCTAATACGAATATTTTTCATTTCTCGGTTGCTATTTGAGTGTGGGTTTTCAATTTATTAAAATGATATTAACATTTTGTCCCAAAATCTGTTAGAAAACAAAATGAGTGATAGAGAAGTGACGCCTAAACATGTCAAATTTTGTATTTAAAATGATGAGGATGAAAACCTCAGATGAGAACGGCGCGGGAAATGAATGGTGAATGCGGTGTGTGAGAACTAATTTATATTATGCAGAGCAGCAAATGACCAATGACTGACAGGCGAGTGACCATTGCCAGAGAGCGAGGGTCCAAAGTGTCCACTCTGCGAGAAAATCAATAAGAACTGCAGGCAGTTCCTCTCAGGATAAGGCTATATTTTTGAGTTTGGAGTTGCAAAGCAGTCGGAATTTTGTTTCTGATCTACAATCTTGCCTCAAAGCGACGTTAGAATAAAAATAAAAATGCGGAATCCAGGATATGACTCCAGTTTTGACGTTGGATCGCTCTTCTCGAACAGTGAAAATATTGTTTTAAATCCATAATATGGTTTTAAGTCGTGATCCTAAGTTCAAGGTTCGATATTCTAGTTAAATCCATGAATTAGAACAACGGTAGAGAACCTCCCAGAGACCCCAGGGAAACAGCCGGGAAATAATAAAAATGTCGACTGATTCCCTGTCAGACTGAATGGAATTTAGAGAATTTCTGAATCAACGACAGGGATAGCCTAGTGTCGAATTTTGTTAATAACGAGATTTTTTGGAGGCCCGAGTCTTAAATCTCCAGTTTACCCCGACAACTGCTCGAGATGACCTGTGTTCTAGCGTAAAAAAGTTTTAGATTTTGAATTTGAAGTCGAAAATTTCGATCTCGTGATATTTGTGATCTCGTAACTCAAAACGAAAATTTCCACTCTCACCCGTCACTGGTCAGCAGCCTGGGAACTTTATAAAAGATCCGAAAATTAAGAATGCAAACTAAATCCGCTATAAAACTATAACAATTTTGATAATATACGAAGCTTAGGTTGTTTTCCATAAACAATAAGAATGTATAGGAATGGCAAACTGCCCCAGTACATTCATCGGCCAATCAGCGGGCCATCTGTTCAAAGGCACACACAGCGCCGGTCCAAAGTACCAATTCCTTCGGAAAATCGATAAAATGGTACAGCGTCTTTCGCTGTTGCAAATAGTTGCTCGGTTAAAAGAACCGAAAGTATTTCAAAATAAGCAACATAGTAATAATACGGTGTCTCAAAAAAGTACATTTTTCAATACAAATTCCCACCATTTAAAAAATATGAAAAATGTATCGGAATCTAGAGAAAAGTGATTCCGAAAAATTCCAATTCTTCTAAATTTTTCTACTTTTTGTCATTTTATTTTGCATGATTAGTAATTTTTTGAATTTTTTCTCAGTTCAAATTTCAGTTGTTATAACATTTCTGTAAGTCGAAGTGCAGATACTGAAGCGGAGAATTTGGAAGCACCAAAGGTTGATGTACTGAAATTCAAGTTTCAAGGAATTTCTGCAATGTCCCAAATCACTGCATTGAAGCAAAAATCTTTTGGTAGCACATATGAATTCAAGACCTTGTTATGATTTTTATTAGTGGTACTAGCTCTACTAGGACAAAGTAAGTACTCCTTCAGTCATGACTAATTCTAAAAAATATTTTTACGCAAACATGTTTAAAAATTGAAATAACCGTGAATAAGGTAAGAATTTAGTTTAAGAGAATTTTTACGTTTAGTCAAGAAATTTTTAAAAGTGATATATTTCTGTCTAAAATTGTATACTTTTGTTTCTATCTAAGCTGCGGTCTCTTCTCATTTTGTCTCAGTCAATCTGGTAAGGTGGATCTCACTTGTTTATTCCTAACCAATTCCGGCGTACAACTTTATGACCGAACTTAAGACTAATAATTATCGCAAAATGACGCAAAATTCGCCTAATCTGCTAAAATTGTTGTGCTTCGTAATCATTGAGTTTGCAATGATGAGAGGTAACAGGTATTTATACCACCTACATAATTACAGATTGCTTTGTCAAAGCCAATAGGAACGGTCTCGCATCTCAAAACGAAACACTCTTTTTGTTTATCTGAGGATTTACGGTATAATTAAAAATTTTCCCATTCAAGTCATAGGAATGGCTTTGACGCACAGCTATAGCGTTCGCCGCGATGTATAGTATAATCATATTTTCTAAATTACTTGCATAACTATAGTTCACGCCGGTTTTTTGCGCAAAGCCGTTTCCGTTACATTGTGTGTCACCTGCAATTACTGTTCTCTTTTAAAAACATTCGAGAGATATTTTAAATATATCAATGCACTTATACATACCCCTAATACAATCAGGATCAAGTATGAAGCTGCGTTACCACCTGGCGATGGACCCAAGTTCGGGTATTTTCTGACTTGGGGAACCCCCCTTATTTTCGCGAAATAATGGGGGTTTCCAGCCAGCAAAAAATTCCGTTTCTGAGTGTACGGTAGGTAATGAGTCATGGTATGTCAGGTCACGTGACATGCAAAATTTTATTTTAATGGGTGAGGGTTGCTACTCAGGGAATATTGTAGAGTAGGGTCGACTTCCTAGGGGAAAAGTTATTAGTTGTGTCACATGATTGGAAGTTTTTTCATTTATGACTCATGTCACGTGATGTCATGTCACCAAAAATTTTTGTATGGTAAAGAAGGGTTGATACTCAGGGAATGTTGTAGAGCAGGGTCCACTTCCTAGGGGAAATGACAATAGATTTTTCCCGGGATTGGAAGTTTTTTAATTTATGACTCATGTCACGTGATGTCAGGTCACCCAAAAATTTTTTATGGTAAACAAGGGTTGGTACTCAGGGAATATTGTAGAGCGGGGTCGACTTCCTAGGGGAAATGACAATAGATTTTTCCCGGGATTGGAAGTTTTTTAATTTATGACTCATGTCACGTGATGTCATGTCACCCAAAAATTTTTTATGGTAAAGAAGGGTTGATACTCAGGGAATATTGTAGAGCGGGGACAACTTGCTAGGGGAAATGTGAACAGATTTTTCCCGGGATTGAAATTTTTGGATCCTGCCCCGCTCCGTAGGGGCGGGGCAGGATGCATGCCGCGGCGGCGAAGCCGCCGCGGCTTGCCCCGGGTTTTTGGGCGGCGGCCGAAGGCCGCCGCCCAAAAACCGGAACCCCCTCAACCCTGTATAGGAAAATGCATACTGACATGGGGCTAAAGCATATTATAGGTTGCTCGCGGCGAGCGAGGATACGTCGAGCGAGCCGTAACCCGCCCGAAGGGCGGGTTTGCCCCACTGACCCTGATACAGACTTTATCGTACTCACACAGGGGCTTTCTGATTTTATGCATACTGATTCACGCTGCGGCGCCGAAGGCGCCGCCTAGCGAGGGGGAGGGCGCCGCGGAGCGGCGCCCTCCCCGGAGTATTTATATTATAAAAATACAATGAATATTTTGCATTTCTTGGCTAGACCAGCGGTATCACGATAAATTTGTTTAAGAGCCTTGCTTGCGATTTTTCAAGAGTTCTAGTGTCAGAATTCACGATAATAATTAATTCACAATTCCATTTTAACATAATTGCAGAATTTTCTGAATAGAACTTCTGGATTTTTAGGTTCGGAATTCCGAATAATGCCTCTCAAGTTGATCAAAATGTCGAGTATGACAAGAGAGTTTCCAAGACAGTTGACAAAACAGTCCGTTATATTGATATCGTTTTGAATATACTAATCATAAAATCTAAGTTAAAATTTTGTAAACCCCTTTAATTTAATACTTTTATTTTAATTTTCTTAAATACTTTAGAGTACTATGCGTAATGTCTGTAGTCTGGATGTCATAATTTCAGCTGCCTTTAAAACTAATGCCGTTTCCGGTGCTCAGATGTGTGACTTGAAAATTACCTGTGTTTGTCTTTGTTTTGTTTTCAAGCATTTAAGTGCACTTGACATATACAGCTGATGCCCTTTTCACATGAGTGAAGACTCCACAGGATGCATTTTGCATCTCCATCCTCGCTATTGATTCCAATTGTGGCACTGAATACGCTTTTTCCGACAAAGTCGTTCCAGAGAAAGCCGCACATGCGTCAAAGCCTTGGTTAGACAAAAGGATATCTTTCTCGTTAGAATATCTATCTCGCTGCAAAAATGTTTCTGGACTCTTGGCATTTCCTTTGGCAGCAATTGGCTGGAGAAAACAATGACAGTGAAAAATTAGAATGCGTATAACAAAATGCAAAAAAAACGAATAAAGAGAAAAAATGTGGAGAAAAATGGCCTCGTGATAGTCAAGGAAAATTATGGCTTCTTAAATGGAATGTGAATAAAGTGTTTGGAAACTTCAGCTCAAAACTTTTATCAAGGTGAAAGATGAGGCCACTCTCCAGAAAGATCGAAAATCTCACCTGTCCGCGACATCAGGTAGAGAAAAATATGAAAAAATATTATGTAAAGTACATAAAATTATTCGCAAGCTGGCAAGAAAGGAACGCGCGAGCTCGAAAGTCAGTCTAAAAGCAGCGCAGAAGTCGCCAGTTTTCTTAGAGAGTCGGAGAAGTTTCCAAAAAACGCCTTAGTTTGTCTCAAATATATTGCAGCCACACAAAAGTGAACACTATATATCCAACAAAAGTCGTTGAACAGACCCTAGGGGATCTCAAAAAGACTCACAAACATATTAGAGTTAGACAATGAGTCTTTCGAACATTGGTTCCTTCTTCGAGAAAACGCAAGTGAATTCGGCAGGGAAAATGTCTCTGTGTATCCTTGCATGAAAAATAGGTACCAAGAAAATGGAAGCTTCGCGCCTTTTATGGAACGACGCTAGAGGTTTGTACTAGCTTATAGCCCTAGGTTAGAGAGCTCGAGAAAGTCAAGAATGCCTTGGAAAGATCCTCGGAGACAGACGCAGACACTCAGAACTCTACCATTTAAGGCAGTCATAAGAGGCAGAGAGCCCATGACTCTTACAAGTCATGCAAGACCGATACCCTCAGGCACTATGGCAGAGAATGGCTGAGGAACGTTAAAGATAAAATGCTTTATGCCGACTTCGGCCGAGTAAACAGAGTGTTTCCGTTTCCTCAAACGTAATGCATGCGTTTGCGCGATAGACTAGAGAAAGGCTAGAGATGTGATAGAGTCTGACAGTTAGACTCAATGGATCGTCGAAGAGGGCATTATCTCAAGAGAGCGTGAGAATCTCGCATAAGCAACTCTCTTTAGTTGTTTGCCGCACATTCCGGAGTGCCTATGGCATTCGATGACTGGGAAGCATGGAAAATATCCTGAGCGCACTTTCTCTCTACTAAGCTTTTGGCAGAAAAATCCTAGAGAAAAATACCTAGAGAGATCGAGAATGCTCCAAAGTGCACTGAAACTAAAGCCGAGTGCATGAACAGCAGACACACTCGCTTCAGCTAGGCAAATTTCCCCAGGCAATAGCCGGCAAAATGCCCGCTAGGGCAGGGAAAATTTTCTCTTCGAGATTCCGCTAGCAAAACAAGCCTAAGGAAAGTCCAGTGCATGCGTAAATGCCTACTGCGTGTGTCGCTTTGAGTTCCCGACCACTATTTTCACTTGTGGGATTTGGGCTATGGAGGAAAAGGATTAATGTCGCGGCGCGAGCGCTCGCTTTCCATCCATTACCTGAATTTTCCATTTTCGTGTTCTGGCGCATTTTAGGTTGGACCTAGCACTATATATCAATTTTGTATCCGAATTTATCTCGGAGTTTGTTGATTTGAACAGAGAAGTTTGGTCACAGTGCACTTTTATATTTTGGTTTTTGGAAAAGGTCGGATAAAGTTGCGATTTTTTAACGAAACCGACATCAAATTTTTAAGATTGAAGTACTTATTTCGATGTGGGGCTTGTGGTATTGACTAAATCCAAGGTCGAGTCCGTCCAAGTTTTGCAAAAGTTATAGTTTTACTAATTCTTGTCTAACCTTGTCATATTTGGTCTAAAAGTTGGTATTAAGCCAACTTAAATCTGAGAAGGTTAGAGTCAAGCCACACCAAGCCGCTGCCACGAGCTCTCTCTGGGACTAAATTCGGACGAATCTTTGAAGACCCCATTATGCAATTTTGGATATTATACAAATTTTTTATATACTCAACTTTTCGTTTTGAAAAATTGTTACTGTTTTGCAAATTCTTAGACAGTGTCTTACATTTCTCTATGCACCTGTTTGTCATAAATATCTTATATTCGCCCTCTTATTTTAATAAGCATAATGAATTACTGTTACGATGTGCGATCTTTGCACATTAAACGCTACCATATCAGAGATCGCGATTATGACACACAGACCTACAATTATTTAATTTCATTTAAACTTTCACTCGCATAATCCACGCGTCACTTTATAGCTTTGGATTTGTAACATCATCCGGAAAAGAGGATTAGAAAAGCTGCTAGACAGCTTTTTATTTGGAAGTGTGCCATATAATTTGTGGGTGGATTTAAATTTGGCCGGAAAAATAATTTAGCCTGATAATAGTGCAAGAAAAATTCATGTTGACGGAAAAAAGTGAATATCGTGCAAGAAAATGGTTCTTGCTGAAAAACGGTACTCTGTTCAGAAATTTCTAGAGACTGCAAAAACAAAAGCGTTGCCAAATGGCTTCAAAAGTTAAAAAATTTTTCGATAGACATACATTAACAAATTGCTTGTCTTATTGTTAAATTTTCCTTTTTTCTTCATCAATCAATTACTCTGATTAGGTTTCAAATTTTTGCACCCGACGCCAATTTTAAGGTAATTTTCTTCACATTTTAACAACTTCGCATTTACTATATCTCCTCCAATCCTTATAGATATATTTTGGCGCAAATTGCCATGATTTGGTCTGATCTCTGCGTCCGGGCAATAAATAGTAACAACAGTTGCAACCATGAAAACAGTCTGACTCATCACAACACCGGAAAAGGTGAATGTTACGTCAGAGGATCACGACCAATTTTATTCAGTACAACAGAATGTCCCGCCAATTCTCATCTGCATGAAATTTATGCAAATATCTGTACTTTTCCATATTTTTCCCGTACAAATTTTCCCCTTCTCCATAATTGGATCCAAAGATCAATGTAACCATTTTGTGGGTGCGCGCCTATTGTCTAGGGATGTATTATTTATTTTATTGAGCGGTCATGTTAATCCCCTTTTGGCTGAGTTCACCGCAGAAGCAGTACTCTCTTGTGTTAATTTCAATCGATAAGTGTTTGAATTTGTTTAATAGAACTTTTTCTGCCTGTTTTGAATTTTTCCGCATTTTTGCCAAGGCTGCAAGAAATGACCAGCCTCTTTAAGGAAGAGGTGATCGACCCTAGGGCAATAAATTTGCATGGGAAAATCCAAAGCTGTGCCTTAAGATTACCCTTGAAAGAAACTTTGTTAGTAAAGAGATAAAAAATAAATATAAAAATTTCTTTATCACTTTTGAACTTTGAACCATTCAGATATTTCACATGTACTTTGATCTTGCGCTTGGCCCTTGGACTTCTCCAAAGTATCCATGTTTCTATTTGTCAAAATGACATCAAACTTTTGTTTAGGTTTTGGGTATGAAGAATTTTCGTGCTTTATATCAAATTACATGTGGGAATGTGTTCGGACTTTTTTGAAAAAATGACCAAATATACTTTAGCTGGGTTGATCTATTATTGTACTCAGAAAAATATAGGATAAAATCAAGATGTCCCCGTTTTCTGTTTTTGAAATTTGGTAAAAACCTAAAAAAGTATTGCTAGGAAAACCTATAAACAAAATTGGTCTTTTTACTAGTATTTTTACTTTCACATATATTTCGGTTGAAAAAATGGCTACTGCAAAACCTTTCAAAATTTGACCCTAGATTCGGCTACTGGTCATCAACAGCTGGACTTAAGAGAAACATCTAAGCGATTACCAGCTGTTTCACCCGTGTGACCCACCTGAGTCTCTCTTTCTCCAAGACATCTAAATTTTCTCATGAGAACCTTCAAGAATGATATCATTCTCGAAGTTATCCAGAGGACTTTACATTCAGATCTTCTTATAGTCCATTTTCCAGCTATGCCTACTTTTAGCTTTGAGCGAATCCGAGAGATCCAAGATTTTCAAAACATACAATTTAAATGTTTTTGTCCAATTTTGACATATTTATTCTAAATTTGTATTGAGTGACGAAGGATCGTGAACAAGAAGCTGAGATCACCACCGCCCACGCTGAGACTAATCTCAGCTTTGTGCGGTATTATCAGAGCCGCTTATGTAATTTTGAGATTAGCATATACAATTTTTCTGGCAATCTGAATATGTTTACTGTTTTGAAAATTCTTAGCCGGTTTCTTGTTTTTCTTTAATAACGCAACTATTTCTGAAAATATCCCATCTACTTTTTTAAATCGAGAATGACGAATAGTGCCATCGTGGCCTTTCTTTCAGCGAAAAGATTACCATTCACAAATTCTTCCGGTTATTCTGGAGCTATTATCGGCAATTATACTTTGGTGCCTAATAAACTTGAGTGGCTTTTATTTTTTAATACAGTCGTCCCTCTCTAATATGACCCTCTCTAATATGGCACCCTCCCTAATATGGCGCACTTTGGCCGAAACGGATTTTTTTGTATGGAAATTCCCTCTCTAATATGGCGCTCCCTCCCTAATATGGCGGATTTTTGGGGTCAGGCCCGAAAAGTGTCAAAAGGGTACCCCCTATTGTTTTTCAAAAATTTTCTCCGGCCGCCGCCAATGGCGGCGGCCGGAGAAAATTTTTGAATTTCTTACCAAAAATCCAAATTTTTTGGCCCAAAAACCATAGAGGGGACCCTATTGATTTTTTCGACAAATTTTTCAGATATAATTTTTCAAAACCATAGGGTCCCCCCATGGTTTTTTGGCAAAAATTTTTTAATGAAAATTTTTTGGCTAAAAAACCATAGGGGGGACCCTATGGTTTTGAAAAATTATTTTCTGAAAAATTTGTCTAAAAAATCAATAGGGTCCCCCCTATGGTTTTTTGGACATTTTGCTGAAAAATTCGAAAAATTTTACAGATTTTGAAGAAAATCTCAAAAAATTTGCCAACTAAGCAGACATGTATCACAAAATATTTCAACAAAAATTAAAATTTATCGTGATAATTTATTGTTATGTGAATTTGTATATTATAGTTCCGCTTAATAAAAATTATACAATATTTTTTACGCATTTGGACTAATTTTGGGTTGACCCTCCCTAATATGGCGCATTTTGGCTGAGACGGTTTTTTTTGTATGGAAATTCCCTCTCTAATATGACCCTCTCTAATATGGCACCCTCCCTAATATGGCGGATTTCGTCCAAAACGGATAGCGCCATATCCGGGAGGGACGACTGTATCGCCACCGCGTTGCCCCTTAACACTGTTCTTTTCTTTTTTCCACTAAAAGAAATAATTTCCTTTCTTCTTTCCTTTTCTCCATTCTAAGAAACCTTCCATCTCTAATCACGGGTCTATTTTGTCACCTTATTTGACCCTGAGGGTTGAATGTCGTTTTTTGGATTTGCCACCAGGTAATTTTTCATGTATTCGCAAAATGGATTGTATGTAATTTTTTTAGCCTTAGCCTTTTAGTAATGATTTTTTACATACAGGTGGAAACATTTCCCCAGGGAGATCCCTCTTCTAGGACATTCCTTCTAGACGGTTATCCCTTTTTATATATCAAAATATCGGGTTCCTAGAGAGGGTAATGCAGGGTTTGATATACCGCAAGTCCTCTAGCTTAACTCTAGAGAAAGAGTGATAGTGTGTAAAGACGAGGAGGCCCGCGTGTGTGCCCCGAGGTTAAATTTAGAAAACTTAAGGTATTTGCTGAGCAAAGAAGAAATTTTTCAAAAATTTCGTTTTTAGAGAAAAATTTATATAAAGCCTTTTCCAAAAAATATCGTTTTTCTAATCTCTTACAGATATCCGCTTATATACCATTTCCGGCGGACATTCATATAATGAACACAAAAGGCAATCGTCTTTCAATTTAAATGAGTGGAAAATATTGCGTCGATGAGCCATAAGCCAATGAGATAAAAGATACAAATCCTGCAAATAGTAGAAAATGTGCAGACAATTTGCTTAGTTCAAAATTGAAAACTCATGCGGCCATTCCTTGTGGCTTTTTGCTAGTTAGCATAAATTTTTCACTAGATTCTTCTGGATCTTTTTGCGATTTTTCTAATTTTTAAAATAAGTGAAAAACTGAATACGATGCCAGGGGCGTATCGTAACGAATGATTTTATGGACAAACTCCTTGTTGGGTCATTTAGCCGCAGGCATTTTAACTCCCACTATCATTTCTTGGCGTAACATTATTCTGGAACATTCCATAGGAATGATTAATGGTTCAAACGATAGCTAATACTCAGGTCTTTAATTGCGCCCACGCTTGCTGTATCTCAACCAGAATTGTACAAGATCAGCTTTTACCTTATTTTGTGAGTTTAGACCAAAAGCTCTCAAGATAAGGATGAACACTCTAGATCATTTCATGCGGAGATACAGCACGCTGAAGGAGATCATTCAGACTTACCAATAAAAACCCTGAGTGCTACCTCTTATTTAAGCCATTACTCATTCTTCTAGAATGTTCCAGAAAAAAGTTATGACAAGAACTGAAGGACCAAACCTCGAAATCGACATGACCTCGGGATAGCTCATGAAATCAATCACATGCACCGGTTGTTTGCGTAACAGGGGTGAAGTGACCATTTCCCGACAATCCCGAACATTGTAGTTTTCAACTGCCATTTATGGTTTTTTTTTATTTCTTCCCCTTCATTTTATTTTTCACCAGAAGCTCTTGTGAGGTAATGAAATGGTGACGCTTTGTTTATCGAAAATTTCCGACAGCACTTCTTTTCCCCGACTTATTTTTGCTAATTGGCTCAGCTAATGCGGAAGCACAGAACCTCCAAAAAACTCCTCCTACTTTCTAAAATGTAGTCCAAATCCGCTCCACAATTTTAAATGCCGAACGATACTTTGTTCATTCAAGCGTCAAACGACAAAAATGTGATTTTAGATTTGAGATTTTAACTCTCAAATACAATTTTATCGGCAGAATAACAGAACGGCCTGGTTGATATACGAGACTGATTGTGTTTTTACGTCAATTTGTTTACGTCGGCCCAGTTCCATAAGAACAATGTCTACGAAAGATTTCACGTGGCAAAGCTATTTTTCATTTTGCTTTCACTTTTCTTATTTCGAGGAAAAGTCTAGATGAAAAGTCTTACCGTTATTCCTAAAAACGTCAATCAAGCCTCATTAGTGGCGAAAAGCTCCATCAATTTCCCACCACCGATTCTATAATACGCCGTCATTGATCGCGTGAAGAATAAATAAAACAAATAAAGCGACGCTAAGAGGGGCGTAGGTGGGTTTTGTTTCAGGAGCTTAGCGGTAAACCGCCTTAAATTGCGAGAAAAAATTTAAGGCGGTTAGCCGGGCGCTGCCCGTCAAGCAACTGCCGAGTGGCGAATCACCTCAAAAATAATCCGCGGCTCGCTGAATCGCGAATTTGACTGACGATTTTCCTTCTCCTGAACTCCAGCTTCCTTCTCCCAATAATTGTATTGCATTAGCAATAGCAGGGCTAGTCCAACCAAAACCCCCGCTCAGCTCCTGTTTGCGTTTATTTTGCACCGAAAAACTGTTTTCAATATGAAATCTGGGATGCATCGAATATTGGAGTATTTTTTGAAATTGATTTCCGGATTTTCCGCAAAGTTGCGTTTTAGGCGTATTTCGAGCTTTTTGTGCAGTTTTCGTTTTATTGTAAAATTCATATTTTTGCACATTTTGGATGGGATATGGGGAATATCACAAAATTTGTAGCATGCGCCCTCAGTTTGCGCCATGACATTCTCCTCACCGTTCTCAGTTAATACAGTCGAACCTCGATAATCGGCACTGATATAAATCGCATATCTAGATAAACCTAAAATCTCCGAAGTTAGCGGCTGAAAATTTTTTGCCGCAAACAACCAAATTTTTGGAATTTTCTTCTAAAAGATTTTTATAATACCAAAATTGACATAAACTGCATAAAAAATTTATTAAAAATACGCAAGTTATGTTTATTTTGACAAAAACATATAAAATTGAGAAAACATGCAAAACTTGAAATTTGGCCAATTTTTTACTTTCTTGGGCTGTATCGTATCAATAAAGCACTTTTTCATTGAACGGATCTATGCGGTTCATCGACATTCGACTGTATTGGGCTCTTCTACATGTTCCAGAATATTTTACTGAATTTATCCGTTTTTATCATTGCATCCGTACTAATTTTTTTCTTGCCGTTTCCGAGATTTAGAATCCAGCGTAAATTTTAACGTTTCATCTTTTTCACTTCACCTTTATACATTGATCTTTCACCGTGTATTGATTTGAAATATGGATTTTAACGCTTATCAAATTTTTGCGATCCGAAAAGGTATTTTCTATGCTTTTATTTTACGAGGAATTTTCTTCGCTATTCAAAAGATACTTTTTGCAATGCGACCGTGACTGAAATGAATCACATGCTTACAATTACCAGTTTGGAATTTTAAAGTTTCGAAGGAAATTGGAATGTTTCAGTTTTCGTATAATTTGACTTTTCATATTTTCTACGTAGCATTTAATAGTTTGTTTAACATTTTACTCTTGGCCGAATTGTATCAAATAACTTCGGGTGCGCTTTCGATACCCTGAGAAAATATTTTCAGTATTCCTAAATTCAATCATTCAAATTCCGGTCCTGATCATGAGATACACAGAAAGTTAGAAATCGGAAAGATATTCAAAACCAATCTTTTTGTTTATATTTCACCTCAAGCCTCGAGTAATGGCTCAAGTTGAAGCTAGATTTTAGGGAACAAGTTCGGATTAAGCTAGGTTTATGATTAAGTTTTAGCTGATTTTGGATTTCAGCTTGAGATTTAAGTTTGAGCTTAAGAGTTGTCGTGCTGATTTTTACGATCCTATAGATGAGCTGAGTTAACTTGGGCTGAGTTACAATTTTCACTGACGCCTGTCTTTCCAACTCCTAATTTTTCCATAATGACGACCTTTTAATCTTGCAGGTAAAACACAACAAGAGATTCTTTAAGTAGAAATGCCACCAAAATCCTCAAAAAATTTGGTTTCTGAGGTGATTTTTTCTTTTTAGGTGTATTTTTTCGGGCGTAGGCGATCTCGATCTTTCGATTGCGTTCCTGGCATTTCGATTTTGCAAAGTTGTTTATGCACTGAAAATGTCTCAAGTAGATAATGATTTTTAGTTCCAAATTTTGTTTTTCAAAGTGCAAACAAAAGGTCATTGACTTGTGAATGGGCATTGTAGTTCACTTTTAATCCAAAAATTGCTCTCTGAATTTGCTCGTGTTATTATTTCAAATGGTTTATTTTGGAGCTACAAGGCCCTTTTCCTCTATGTCCTTCTACTGTAAAATTAAAACGAGTTTTTTAGCAAGATTGAAAAAATATTTTCAAGAATGCGCAATTTATAACCACTCTTGAATCCATTTTAGCCAGTCGACCAATGTCTATATACTTCGTTTGTACCTGATAAATGTACTTTCCGAATCTAATTGTAAAAGTGCATGAATATTGCATTTCTATGTGAGGCAGACGGCATCGCATTTATTCTTATATGACTAGGTGCCAATACCGAGGTTATCACATAGGGGTTTCCACAATTACCCCTTCTTGATCCTTTCTCCAACACGAATTTTTCCCAGATCTTGATCACTGATTTTTGGCACATCGCCCACTCCTTCTTCCTATTATCTCGTCCTATTATGGCTCCTGGTTATTCGATTTGAAACCCCAAAAACTGATTCAAGCACTTTTTGTCAAGTCCACCCACCCATTTTTCATTCATAAAACGTAACTGACCAAAAATCTCTCTTTTGTAGAATTTCGATTTCCATTTAAACATTTTGACTGTTCACAAAGGGCTTTTGTTCACGGTCGGAATTTGGTGAGCTGAATTCACTTCGGCCATTAAAGCAACATTTATATAAGGAAGCGCTTCGAAACACAAAACGCCCTTTTGTGTTTCGTCACGTATAAAAAGTCCATTATTTTCTAAAAACGGTTTCTTTCCCGGTCATTAATATTCACATAATAAAAAATCCTAAAAGCTACCAAATTCGAAGACCAGACAAAATTTTGAGCACTTTGCCTTTGGTTTCGGTCCCGAAAATGCACTTCTTTAAAAGAGACCTCGGACAATTTGGGTTCGTTTTCTTTACATTTAAATAAAAATGTTTTAGGTAGCCTGTGGGGATCTCAGGCGTTTGTGTGTCTTTGAAGGCATTCTAGAGTTCTGGACATTTTGCAGAATTGAAGTTGAATTAAGAGTGGGAATAATAAGAAAAATTAATAAACTAGAAAATTTGAGAAATTTGTTGTGAAAAAGTAGCCAAAAATGGAAAAGGTGGCAAAAAATTTGAAAAACTCCAAAAATTGGAAAGTAAAATGAGAAAAAATGGAAAAAGAAATTAAAATTTTGTGATACAATTGAAAGTCGGAAAATTCCATAATGCGAATTTATCGAATTTATCCTAAGGATCCTAGAGACTAAATCGATTGCCGAAGTTGTCTTATATTGGATACAATGCCAAAAGTTACTGCTACAGTATAGATCTACTACAGTATACTCTAAAATTTAAGCTAGAGAAGTCGAAAATCATAATATGCCTCAAACTTTTGCACTTCCTATTTTTCCTTTCCATAAATTCACCTTTAAAGTGCACAATTACCGTTACTTTGTGCTATTTTCGTCTCTGTCATTTTCCAGAAATTCCTCTTTCCCACTAATTTGCTCTGATTTAGGCAATTTACCGCCCTTTTCATGGCTCAAAAGCCGGCTTCGCCCGCCGCATTCAAACAAGAAAGTCTATTCGACAAGGCACCAAATTCCTCAGATTCCTTCAAGACTGGCTCAACTTCCACCGGCAAGATCGACGGACTTTCGCTCGATTTGCACCCGAGAGCGATCGCGGCTAAACGGCTGAGCGGGAATGAGTCGGGAGGCAGTGGCGGGGCCTCCCCAGCAGAAGGAGAGCGATTCCAGCTTTCGAGACAGGATGCCTCTGTGATGTCGAGAAAAAGCCCTCTGGGAAGGTGAGATTTTATGTTTACGATGAATTTTTTCTCGAATAAGAACTTTTAAATAGACATTCTTAAGTCCTTTTTAATTGACTTTATACGACCTGCAAAATTCTAGAATGTGAAGAGATTTATGCATTTTCTTGGATCGTTGCCAAAAAAATATTGCCTGAAGCGATTCCCTTGGAATGTATTTTTGAATTTCAGAACAGACGAGCTTTTGCTGGAATATGATGACGAGTCGGACGAACTAGAAGGCGAGCTGTTCCCTATAGTCCCTGCGCAGACATCCATTACCCAAGAAATTGTTAGTATCACTGCGTCGAACACAGCTCGAGAATCCGAGGAAAGCGAAGAACGAAAAGAAACGGTCGCTCCACTGAAGAGGCCGACAATAAGTCTGTTTTCGAGAGGGAGTAACGGTAATGCGGGAAGTTTAGCACTGCCAATCGACTCACAACAATACCAGCAGCAACACAACGGATTCCATGACCAGGCCAAGTCAGTTTCGCCCGGTTACCTTAATGGAGGTCTCAGTCCAGGTAAAGAGAATTTGGGACAAAAGTTTTAATTTAAAACCAAAAACGCAACAAAGCATTTTCAGGTCAATGTCTGATCTCGGCGGACCAAAAATCTCGGTCTCTGTCAAACCTCGAGAATACGCCACCAATATCCCCAGCTCAAAGGGCATGCATTTCGCCTTCATGTTCTTCATACTCCACGTCGCCTTCCGGAATGATGAACCACCATCACTGGAAATATGCCTCGATGAGGCAGAGTATCCGTACAGGTAGTGCCCATCAGGTAAATTTTCGATTGGAAATTTTGTTATATTTTGTGAAGGGCAGTATCCTCATACCAAGATAATAATTGAGCAAATTTATCTTCGTTTTCTTTGTTTATGAAATACTGAACGCAAATAACAGTTAACGACGTCCATAACCGACTAAAGTACAAACGCATTTCTATGAGCAAAGTACATACACTGACAAATGACCGTTACTTTACCAGTTCTTCAGCAAAATCATCATGTGAAGTAGTCTAGCAATGTTGCATTGAATCTCTATTTTTTCCAGATTTGTCCAAACGCACCACAATCCAGTCTAGCCAGAGAGTCAATAACTATAAACGGCCATCAACCTCTGGAACTTAAGCTGGACCTCAATAAAACCCACATGGCGAGGCATGCAAATCACAACGGTTTGACTAAAGCGGACACAGTTACTGCGAATGGAAATCTGCAAAAAGAGATGAATCACAATGACACGAATAACGGCCCTATGCCAACAGTTCTCAAACCGTTCCACCGGCAGCACAATCACATTTTGCATCCCGCTGCGGCAGAGATTATTAATGTGAGTCATTTACAGTTTCGTTTACAAAAAAGTATATATGTTGCGATTGTGCGATGTTGCAAATCTGATTGCCAGACAAAATTTTTTTCGCCGGGCTGGCCCAAGATCCGGCCTGCCAGTGTAGTTAGAAAATCGCCGGCTAATTCGGCCCGAGCTCGATTTCCTGCCCGCTCATCTTTTGATTCGGCTCGAACTACAACGGAGAAACTACAAAATAAAGTTATAGAAAAGTTGCAGAACTCCGGTGAGTCATTGCGAAGAACGCTGTACTGCACGGATTAACAGCAGATTAAAGGTCATGTGAACTGTTATAAATGTATCATTAAATTTTTGGTTTTATTTTTATAAACCGTTGAAAAGGTATACGTTCGAAGAGATAGAATCTCGATTTCAACTCGAGAGTAACAACTTTTCAACTATTCATAAAAAACAAAAATTTAATGATACATTCGTTATAGTGCACCTGACCTTTAATCTATTGTTAATCAGTACAATACTGTGTCCTTCGCAATGACTCATATGAGTTCACTTGCAAAATGTGTAACTATACTTTGTAGTTTATTCGTTATAGTTCGAGCCGGATCAAAAGATGATTTTTCTTTACAAAGCACAAACAAATTTCAAACAGATTTTCCATCCCAAAATTCTTCTCCCTCTTGCACTTCTCAAAATCGGATGCGTGGGTGGGCTAATAATCGGCTCCTCCTTAATCTCGGCTCTTTTTAACTTTGCGAGCTCCAATGACCTTGCCTAAAGTCGCAAACAAAATTTTTGTTTACTAAAAAGTAAATGCCTTAGCAAACAATCTCGGTTGGCTCCGCCCAGTTTGGGCGGGAAAACTAAAATTTAAGTTTTGCAAAAGTTGCAGCATTTTACCTTTTGAAAAAATTTGCATAGTTATAAGACTTTTTATTTTTACTTACCTACTACTTTTTCACTTCAAAAATTTTCCGTAAAACCGATTTTTGAAATTTTCCAAAAGACGCCCAGTTTAAGTTTCGATTCGCTCAGTCCGAAAAACGGTTTGTGTTTGGTCCTCATCTGATTTTTGGTCATTTGACAACTCGGGAAACTTTCGTAAATTTTATTTTAAATCTTTTCGACCAAAAGTCGCATAAAAACCGGTTTTTATGTGCGCTCAGTTCAAATTTCCCATTGGGTTTTACCTGGTCTCACAACGAAAGGTTGATTTCAGCAAATTTTTTCATTTTCCGCTCCTTGCGACTTTTTTAGAAGGTAACTTTTACAGTAGAGCCATTTTTTAAGTTGACATTTTTGGGTAAATTTTGATTTTTAAACTTTGAGTAATCTCCGGATTCGCCTGTTGATCTTTCCAACATCGGCTTTGCGTGGGTTGGCTCATAGATGATGGGTTTCTTAATCTGAGGTATTTTTAACCTTTCAGTCTCCTAAAGACTTTGATGGCGAGAATTAATAGTGACTGTAATTAAAACCCTGATCGGTGCGGAAGATGCAGATTAGTCGGCCGGGGGCTTAGCGCGCAATTTTGGGTGTTTTGAGTGTGGGGCCGCCCAAATGCCCTTTCATGCAAACCAAAATTCCACCCTCACACAGACACCGGAGCCCACCGTATGGGGATTACCCGATAGTTTACCTGAGCAATTACTCACCTATCGAATATTCGCGCACTGAGCGAAAACATAAACAAATTGCCGATCGAGAGCGGCCTTCGATTCCAAATTCTGCGGGCCTTTGATTCAAATTCTCGATCATTTCTGTGACGTAACTAATCCCAAAAACACACAGTGAACCACAAAACTCCGATTTGGTCCGACGTTTGAAGTTGGACTTTTCGGGTTTGGATTAATTATTTAATATCTGATGATTCTCGAGTCGAGAATCAAGACCCGAAAAATAAGCTTACGGCGTAGGCGGACTTCTATGAGTAAATAGCGATTTTTATTCTTAGGTTGCCGCAAAAAGTACATAAATTGCTCCGAATCGGTGCTGGCTGAGCTTTGGACTCAGTTTTTAGATTGAGTTAAAAGTTCGGTTAGGATTATGATTACAAATATGTCACCGATATCGTATCATACTAGAAAGTGGCTCTTCTACAGAATCGTTTTTCAGAGTCACTCCGGAGACATTCGCCTTCAACAGGTGCGCATTGTTTTATTTGAGATCGTATAAACGTTTGTGTTAGACGAAGGAGTCACAGCTGGAATTGCCTTAAATTTCAAGTTTGCCCCCAGGGGATTTAAGGAATCCTAGTTGAGAATTTGGGTATTCCATATCCAGGCATGTCGCAATGTTTATAAGGTTCATCCTCGATCCATGACTATTATACAAGTGAGGGTAATAATCACTGGATATATTAGCCACCCCAAAAACGCTTTAGGGCATAAATACAATATCCGCTTTGTGGTTTTGAGACAAGCCCCAGACTGATTTTGAGATTTTGCCCTGCAACTTTTGGGATCCCGATACTTTAAAAACGCAAATTTTGCATGCCCTCTTTTGGGTACGCGCCAGCACAAAATCGGTCATCGGAATGCACTTTGGAATTTGTGTTTTGTACTCAGACAGAAATTTCACCAAACTCAAGGGGCATTATATTTTTGCGGGGTGTGACATCTTGCGTGTAATCCAATATGTCTGTAGATCAACGCCAAAAACGTAAATAGATCATTATCATTTGGATTCCAGTCACTCTCAACTCCCATCCCGGGCGGAGCACACGGCAGCGAATCGACGGACATGGGAATGAACGGTTTGAACGGATCAGCTGGCTCTCGAAAAGAGTCTGAATACAGAAGATTTAAAAGTGAAGGTAAGCTTTTGCTCTGAATTGAATGATAGTCTATGGTAATATTTTCTGCAAAATTTTAACTTGCTCAAGAAATCGAAAAAATTGGAAATTTTCCAATTTTTTTCGCCTGAAAAATATGATCCTAAGAGTGATTTTATGTGGTGAGTTTCACAGTTTTCTGTTATCTTGATGTTAAGGAAGGAGATTGAAGCTTATTATTCTACTTTTTGGCAGTTTAAATTTTTGATAAAACTTTTTTGGCAAAAAATTACATGAGTTGATAAATTTGACTTAACATAATTGGCTAAAATTTCAGAACGCATTTGCGTATGTAATTTTGAATTTCACTAATTTTCAAAAATTTTTACAATTTTTTCTGCCAATTTGCAACAAAAATTCATTTCTATCACAGCTTATTAATAAAAATTTCATTTCGGAACATTCTAGAACAAAATAGTCAACTGAGACGATTTAAACTTCTGAATCATCTCTGTTGCAAATTTTCCTAAAATTTCAAAACTTCTTAAAACCACGTCACCTTTACAGTCCTTCTCTAAACAATTACGAGCTCTTAAATCTTGACCAGGATGAATCACACTTTCGAAACTAAATTTGTACTGTTAAGGGCCAAATTGGCCACTGAGACCATTCACTGACCTTTCCCATAGTTTTTATGAGTTCACTCGGGAGTGCCCAAGAAGGTGTGCCGGCGCTTCGGTGATTGACGAAATTTCCCTATTTAGACCGAAGAGCGGGAAACCATTTTCTATTGTTACGTAATTGGCGATTCTAGGATCGTGATAAGACCCCCAGTTTCTGTATAATAATATTATTTCTAACGGAAATGGGCTTTAGTTTCGGGCAAAAGCGGTTAAAAATTAGTGCAGGTAGGGAAGTCTCAAAAAGGCTTATTTCAACCGGACTTGAATCCGCGCTGACGCACTTTTTCTGAGTTATTTTTATACCATTTTAAAGCATACCTTAAATTTTTTGATTCATATATGCTTTGAATTTATTTCTCTGCAAAATTTATATTCGCGGCAAATTATTTTAGGATGTTTTACTATAAACATGTTGGTATCGAATCATTTCATGATAAATGTTTCGGAATAAAGGCTCAGTTTTTGAAACGAAGTAATTTTTTAATTTATTAAAAGTGGTATTTTCAAATTGCGCAGAAATTTATATACAAAAAAAGCATTTGGGAGAAAAGTTACTTACTTTCAATTTGAAAATTTGAACATTTTCCGTTAAGTTATTCCAATTTTTATTGAACATTTTTCAAATTTATCGAGCATTTCATCAGATTTTACGACGTTACGTAACTAAACGAATATTGGTGCAATTTTGTTGCAAAATTGTCTCATAAATATGGAAAAATCCTTTTACAGTTATCTAACAAGAGATTTTGTTTGCAGGGTCCACAACAAACGCCGCAGGTGCCCCAGTGGTGACAAACGACATGGACGTGGGTATTGATGATCTGTCGCCGATCGCTGATCGGTCGTCACCGCCACACAGGTTCAATATTATCCAGGTACTTTTTGTAATAATTTTTTTGATAACCAAAAAATCCGTTTTCGAACATTATCTTTTTTATCCAAAATTCCAAATATTTGCCAAAATCACCATTTCCGCGTTAAGATGCAAGACACTGTCACAAATGGGCCTCTGGCCAAGCACTCTCACACTGAACAGGTCATGATGATGCACACTCTCAAGACAAAACTCCAAAAGTACCAAGGATTCATTGACAAAGCCTTTCAACTCATTCAGCAAGGAGCCGATGAACAGATCTTTGAAGGATGCACCATAGTTGCCAAAGGTGACCTTTAAAGATAAGATCTTACTTTAGCTTATGAGAGGTTATGCTTAGTCATAAACCATTCTCCCCCTTGAAATACCTTTAAAATTGCAACTTTTCAGTCATGACCAAGGCGTGGCTCTTCCCGAAAATTTCGCATGATTTGGCATATGCTTTATGTGACCATTTGAGGTAAGAAAATTTTTTTCGTACAAAAGTAAAATTTTATTAAGAACCTGTTCAGGGATCAAAACTACTTTGATCAGCTAATAAATTTGTTTGTAAAGCCGGGAACTAGTGATTCGGTACGTCTTTGTTGCGGAAGGGCCATTGAAGAGTGCATGTCTCTAAACAACAGGTAAAACTTTTTTGAGTTTGCCCGGAATCTTGAGAAAATATTTAACTAAAATCGTTTAGGGACTACATTGTGACAAAAGGATACCTGAAGAAAGTGGTGGCAACTGCCGAAAAATTAAACAAAAATCAAGAGCAACAGAGAATGAGTTTGTCTCTCCTTGAAAGTCTCTTCAAGCATTCCACAGCCACGACATACAAGTAAGAAAAATTACAGAAAAAATTATCTGAAGTTTACTAAAAAGAAAAATTTAGGTTAATCGAGTTTGGAGTGTTGGATCATATATTACTCACTTGTAAACGGGCCACAGAAACTCCTATTACATTGAGTGAGTGTTTTTGAAAATTAAATTTGTTAACAATTTTGATTTGGAGTTTGTCGTTTGTTTTTTTTTCAAAACTTGAAAATTTATTACAACGCAAGTTCAAATACTGTAATCCATAATACATAATCACGCGTAGGTAATCCTAGTGATACCGTCGGGGCATGGAAGGTCATTGCCTGGAATGTAGCCTCGAAACGAAAAGGGATATTATATTTTTCAGTCCCGTGTTGATGCAGATTTAAATCTGTAATATTTCTGAAACCTGACCAAAAATAGAAACGGGTTGCGTAAGTTAAAAAAATCAGTGATGCCAATAGTGAAAAAACAAGGCTGGAACTGAGTCAAAAATAACATATAATCACAGTTTCAAAAATGTTCAAATGAAGAATTGCACTTTTAGGGCACGCCGCTTTGGCTCTGGCGAACCTTTCATTATACAGTTGCGCGGAAGCGAAGAAGAAAATTATACAGAAAAAGGTAATATATTATTAATATTTACGTCAAAACGAACGGTCTTACATATAACACCACTATGAATTCCAGTTACCGGATTGGCTCTTCCTTTTGGCCTCTCAACAAGGTAAGAAACTTTCAGGATAACTTTTATCACTAGTTTTTTTATATTCTGAACAACTTTGTGCACTTTTTGGAGTTTTGGCACAAAATTTTGAAAATGCAACTTTAAAAATGTTTCAAAAATTCAAAACCGTTTCTTTAGACGACATAACCCGTTACTATGCTTGCTTGGCAATTTGCATACTGGGCAGTCAGCTTAATTCATCCAAAGAAATGGAGCTAGCGGTGACTAAATCCGGGACTATGTCACTCGTGGAGCCATTCTTGGTGGCCCACCAACCGGTGTCTTTTGCGGGTCATGATTACAAACACTCTCAAGGAAGGCCCAAAGAGTGGCTCATTCGGTGAGTTTTGTTACATTGTCTTTCAGGGGTAAGAACCCCAGTAAATCCCGGAAAACATAATCAGGAAACTCAGGAGGAACAAAATATGAGGAATTCTGGACGGATTTTCGGGTAGCGTTTTTCCGAGCTTTCGGAGGATTCCCACGCGATGTGTGGTTTGCGCTGAATATGGAGAAATTGAGATTTTTAAAAGAAAAATGACCTATTTCTAAAGATTTTTCTTTTTGAAAAAGATCCAACTTTTTCTAAACTTGTCCCTAATTTTTCTAAAATTCTTTGCATTTTTTGTAAAAATTTGCAAATTTGCGACATTTTTCCGGTTTTTGACCATATCCAAAAGTGTTTCTTGCAAAAGTCCAATGAGTTGGTCAAAGAACAGGGAGTGCCCTTTTGGAACGAGTCACAATATTGACGTGACATAATTTAAACAAATAAATGAGTCAGCGCCGATTTTGGAGGGAAAATTTGATAGTCGGTCTCATTTTATAAGACCGTTATCAAAATTTGCAGTAATATTAAAATGATGCGGAATTTAACTGAATGAAAAATTTCGCAAGGTAGAGACGAAATTTTCGCAAAAGCTGCGAAAATTTTGTAAGTAATAAAATTGTTCTCGAAACAAAGATAGTAAATATGGTTTTTATTTGGATTATGACGAAACAGGCACAAAGGTCATAATCCCGGCGGAAAAGGAATAATCCCGTGAGAGGAGATAAATTTGACCAATTTTGAGTTTCGAAATCGTCGGCGCGCCAAATTTTACTGTGTACTTTTGAACAAATTTGGGAGTTCAGTAATCCGCTAATTTAATCTTTAGACAGGTCTTGAAACAAATGCAGTGATTTTATTTTAACATTGGTATTGAACATTTTGGTTATTGATCATAAAAAGTTTTTGAAATCCCGCATTTTGAAAATTTTTTGAGTTTTAGAGTAAATTTAGGTAAGGGTGGATTCTACATTCTTAAGGATTCTATTGAAATTCCGGCTAGCAGACCAGAAATTTTTTTCCAGATCCAATGGGCTATCATGTACGTTGGCAAAAAGCATGGGAACCCTAAGAGATTTAAGTCGAGCTCCAGTTCCGCTTTACGTAAAAAATCGCATTTTTCTGAAATTTTTTTAGATATTCCTCTCAAATACCGTATAGCAATTTAGCTTTTTCTCTAGTAAACAAAGCATAGATCAAAGCCCTGTAGTTTTTGTTTATAGTTTTTGTTTATCCGTCTGTTTGGAGTTGAAATTTATTTTTTGACGATCTTTATTAGAGAGACGCGAAGAAGGAGTGGTCGATTATTCTTGAAGTATAAAAAGAAATAATGACCCTTTGTTTTTCAATCTGACTCATCATAAAATAAATAACGCTTCCAATTCTAACGTCTTTTAAAACTTTAACCTTTTTACACTCCTACCCAATCAAGTTTTTTCAAAGGAATTTTTGAATTTTATGGTCAAATGTGTAAGATACCGCGAAAATAGCAACTAAATTTTGGGGAATGTTGCCAATACTACAACATCTAAAATGTCGCGAAAATGTATATGGTAAAACTTAACTACTTTAATAACCTCAAATTTTAGGCTTCTACCCATGCTCAGGTCAAAATGCAGGGAGGCTAAAAGCATGGCTGCCTTTCATTTCACGTATGTTTTCTTGCCAAAATATATCATAATCAAAATTCCTTCAATGTAAAATTTTAGTATGGAGGCCGCAATCAAAAAAGACCAGCAAAAGCTCGAAGTCTTACAGGTAAATTAACCTAAATTACAGGTAAAACAAATAAAACGTAAAATGTTGCGCTTTCAGGAAATCGGTGCGATTCAAGCCCTCAAAGAGGTCGCCTCGAGCCCAGATGAAATTGCTGCCAAATTCGCATCCGAGGCGTTAGTGATTATCGGGGAGGAAGTGCCTTATAAACTATCTCAGCAGGTCCCATGCTGGAGCATCGCCGATGTGCAATATTGGGTCGAGAAGGTAAAACTTATCTTGAGGATATTCAGAAATCAGATTAAAGATCTACCTATCTGGTAAAATGGAGAGAGACATGAAAAGAATACATGAAAATGAGAGAGAGTCAGAGAAAAAGAAATAGCACTGATCTTTTCCTATCGCAGTAATAAAAGTGAGGTTCCGACCTCTAATGATCGTTGACCTTTTAGATCGGCTTCAGTCAATTCGGTGAAGCCTTTGCCAAACATATGGTGGACGGAGATTTGCTCCTTCAAATCACCGAAAAGGAATTGGAAGAAGATCTCGGTATGAAATCCGGATTGCTCAGGAAAAGGTTCATGCGAGAGCTGGAAAGTCTGAAGGTAAATAAAAAGTTTGACATTTCGAAAAAGTAAATCAAAAACAAAAAATTTTTAAATCAAAAAATTGTTAATGGAAGCATTTATCTTTTCAATTTTTTGTAACATTTTGAAATTTGAATTCCCGATTTATTTCCATTCAAATTTAGATTGCCGCCGACTATAGCAGCGTTGACGATAGCCAACTAGACCAATTCCTGATGTCCCTGAGCCCGGAACTCAGTGTCTATACCTACACAATGCTAGGAATGGGCTTAAACCGGAACCTCCTTCCAAACCTCACAAACGATATGATGAAAACCGTTTGCGGGATAAACAATCCAATCCACAGGCTCAAACTGAGACAGGCCTTACAAGGTAAGAGTAAAGGGGCGGTCGCAATAACATTTGATCTGGGGGAATTATTAGTGAAATTCGACGTATGTTGACACATATCTGATATTACTGTCTTTATGTCAATTTTTTGTCTAGTTCTAGTGCTGTGTTCAGTAAGTAAGTCAATTATTGAAAACTGGACAAGAGGTTGACATAGAGGCAGTAATATCAGATTTATGGCAAACTTAGTGAATAATGCTGCAAAAATGGCAAAATAAGTCGATATCCATCCATAATTTAATCATATCAATTTCATCATATAAGTCCTAAGGTTAACCGAGGGATAACTAGTGTAAGTAATAATGAAAGTTTTTGCTTTGCAGACAGCAAGCACATCGATGACATTGAGGTGGCCATTTTGAGCAAACAAATCGATGTTTTTATCAGCTATCGGCGCAGCACAGGAAACCAGCTGGCCAGTTTGATTAAAGTGCTCTTGCAACTGAGGGGATATAAGGTGAGTGATAGAGCATTGCATTTCATGGGATTTCAAAACCCCGCATAAAAGTGCAATCGACTTGTATCGTCTAGTTGTGTGATCTTTCGTTTTCTAAATTTTTAATACCTCATGCTATCAATCCCGAATCCTATCAAATTTTACCTATTCAGGTATTCATCGACGTCGATAAACTCTATGCTGGAAAATTCGACTCCCATCTTCTCAAAAACATCCAGGCAGCCAAGCATTTCATTCTCGTCCTTACCCCTCACTCTCTCGATAGGCTTTTGAACGATAACAATTGCGAAGATTGGATTCACAAAGAGTTGCATTGCGCTTTCGAGTATCAGAAAAATGTCATTCCAATCTTTGATCAGCAGTTCGAATTTCCCGCAGTCGAGAGCGAGCTCCCGGATGATATTAGGCAGATCACAAAGTTCAACGGAGTTCGGTGGGTCCATGATTACCAGGAGGCTTGTGTTGACAAAGTCGAGAGGTTTATCAAAGGAGAATTGAACAGGGCACCGAGTCTCGGCCCAAATCAGGTAAAAATTTTCAAGTAAAACAACGGAACAACCCGAAACAAAAACATTTTCGGAAATTATTGGCCGTATATAGCAGTCCAAAATTGATCTTTCAGCATTTTATTATTTTTAATTTTCTATATCAAAAAATTTCAGCTTTCCATCCGCCCCGCAAACCAGTCGAGTTCCCGCAAAAGTACATACAAGTTGCCTTCTTCAAACTCCTCAATCCGGTCGGCTGTGGCTGCAGGCCGCACCTCACCTGCGAATGCCGGCATGATTACTACCTCCATCCAGAGCAAGAATCGATTCGGAACCCAGGCGCAACATTCACCCACACAAATCGCAAATGACACCGCTGCTTCTAATTGTAAGTGAAAGTTTAGAGGCTTTTTTAAAAATTTTTCCTGGGCTTTTGCGGAATGATTTCTCTGCTCAAATGTTCCAAATTGTTCATTTTATTTTCAAATTTCTGAATCTTTCATATGCCTCCAGGCGATTCCGTAGATTCTAAATGGTTCAAAACTGTGCAAAAGTAAATTCGAGAAAGATATAATTTCAATTTTCAGTTCGATCGTCTTCGATTGAGAAGCAGCGCAGAAAACTATTCTCGTCGTCCGTGAGCACAGTGTACAGTGAGAAATGACTCTAAAAATCATAATATTTGTCCATAATTTTAATTGGATCGGAGATTCTGCAAAGTTCCTTAGTTCTCCAATGCAAGCAAATTCTTATCTGGATCGTGATATCTATGCCTGATACTCCAAAATTACCGCATTTTCTCCAACAAATCTCACAAATCAATTTTGGGAAGGAATTTTCCTCTGTGTCGAATTTTTGGTAACTTAAAAAATGGCTCGCAAACCAAACCATCAGCAAGCTTGAGAATCCGAAACATTGTCTTATCCGGATACCTGCAATTGAGATTGACAAAAGGCCAATTTTTACCAAAGAGTAAGGACAGCAGGATACTGATCAGTGGCTGTAGCCAAAAGCTATACTCTCTTGAGGTAATAAGGTCTTTTCACCCCAACTCACCCGGAGCGGCTGATTCGTTGACTTTACTCCCGGCAAACCATTTCTTGCCCAATTGTCCCTAACGTATTTACCCCGGATTGGGATGAATTAATGGTCAATCTGGCATGAGAACCACGGACGAATATTAAGCATCCTGGTACAAGCAGTATGGTTAGCTTATCCCTTTGACATGGAGTGGCATTCTGTCAATCTCAGCTTTTCAGGTATCCGGAAAAGTCGACTTGGCACCTGTGCTCTTACTTGGCAACGAGACATCTCCCACCCGACAACTCCCACTTCGACATCTCCCACCCGCGACAACTCCCACCTCTAAGAGAAAACGACAACTCCCACCCGCGACATCTCCCACCCGCGACAACTCCCACTTCGACATCTCCCACCCGCGACATCTCCCACCCCAAAGAGAAAACGACAACTCCCACCCGCGGCAACTCCCACCCCAAAGCGAAAACGACAACTCCCACCCGCGACAACTCCCACCTCTAGGTAAAAACGACAACTCCCACCGCGAGAATTCCCACCTCAAGGTAAAAACGACAACTCCCACCCAAACGAAAAATAACAAAAACACTTCAGATATATATATATTTTGTCAAATATAAAATGATATTGACTCATAAATTTCTAGAATATATATTCATCTGAAGTGTTTTTGTTAATTTTCGTTAGGGTGGGAGTTGTCGTTTTTACCTTGAGGTGGGAGTTGTCGCGGGTGGGAGTTGTCGTTTTTCCTTAGAGGTGGGAGTTGTCGCGGGTGGGAGTTGTCGTTTTTACCTTGAGGTGGGAGTTGTCGCGGGTGGGAGTTGTCGTTTTTCCTTTGGGGTGGGAGTTGTCGCGGGTGGGAGTTGTCGTTTTTCCTTAGAGGTGGGAGGTGTCGCGGGTGGGAGTTGTCGTTTTTACCTTGAGGTGGGAGTTGTCGCGGGTGGGAGTTGTCGTTTTTCCTTTGGGGTGGGAGTTGTCGCGGGTGGGAGATGTCGCGGGTGGGAGTTGTCGTTTTTACTTAGAGGTGGGAGTTGTCGCGGGTGGGAGATGTCGGGTGGGAGATGTCCCGGTCCCCTCTTACTTGATACCTTTTGCCATAAGGAAATTTACATAGAACTTTTTTGTTCTCGAAGATATTACAGTAACAGTGATTTGTTAGAGAAGATACGGTAATTTTCCTAAAGATTTGATGTTAAAATCCTTTGACTAGTCTCTTCACAAAATAGACTAAAAATGGCTTTACTTGGCTTAAATTATCCATTTATTCGGGTTTTGTTCCAAATATTTTTGGCATTCATTGTCGCCTTTACGGTTGTTGTTTCCTACTTGATATTCTTTAGATAATATTCAATACTTTGTCACACATGATATTATTTGTGCTATTTACTTATTAGAGAATTTTGCATATCAATGGATCTGCTTAGAAAATTATATATGTGTACAGTTTGATAATAAAATGTGAACTGATAAAACAAAGTTGTTTTTAAAGGCAAAACAACACTGATAGGTTTTACAATTACTTGACTTTAAATCTTGGCCGAACGCCAACAGAGTTGCAACTTTTTTGAGTGTCACCTACGAGCACATAAAATTCGCTTGCAACTTAGTCACAAGAGGCGTTAGAACACAGACCAAGAACCTGAATTTTCTTGTGTAAGGAAAGGGTTTTGCGCAAAATGCTCACGTCTTGAACTTCGACTCATAGGTAGGTATAAGTCGAGCACACACTGTATCGTCAATTTGAAAAATTTATTAAAATATCAGGTCAACCCATAAATTCCAGGAATAGTTTCTGTAGTTCTCAAAATATATCAATCGCCTTCAGGGTATGCCAATTCAAGATTTAACAGGTAAGCAAAATATACCACTAGACTTGCGATTTTTGAGTTTAAGACTTTGACCTTATGAGTTGAACTAAACTGTTTACTTTACAATTTTGATAGTCCATTAAGAGGTAAATTTATTTCATTGACGAAATCTAGAATTTTGATATACTGCCTGGGACAAAACCAGTGGGCCGATTTCAACAAATCACTTCTTTGCGCCATATGATTTATGTCCCGCCGCGATCTCTCTGAATCGCACACTATTTCGTCGTTTCTCTCTTTCTTTTCCCCGAATTTAAACTCTAATTTGAAATTTGAACTCGGTGAGGAATCGGCCCACTGGTTTTGTCCTAGGCAGTAAGAAAGCGTTCGAATTTTTCTCATTATATCAGAGTTTCAAAGTTCCAATTGAGTACTAATATATAATACCATAGGAGCCCCAGCGGCTTCAAATTTCAAATGTCATGCCACAAAACTCTGCACTAGACTCTAATCCAAAATTCTAATGACTTACATTTTTTAATCGATTTTAATAAATATGTAATCGAAAATTTCTAACTCAATATCGATAAAATTTTTGAAAAATTTGTGGTAAAAATACGTTTTTCCCAAAAAATGACAAAAATGTACGTTACGCAGTAAATAACTTCAAATTTCATCTATTGAGATAAAAATTGGTAGGAATAGGGAATCGATAATTCTGAACTCAATTTCGATAAAATTTTTAGAAATAGTAAAATTGAAGATAGATAGTGGTTAGAGAACCAATAATAAACAGAAATGGTAAAGTTAATGTATAAATAAAAAGAAATAGTGGTTAGAGAAATAAAAATATAGAGAAATAGTACTGCTACTGTAAAAATAAAGAGGAATAGTGGTTAGAGAGGCAAAGATATAGCAAATAGATATAGACAAAGATATAGAGAAATAGTATCGAGAAATATTGTAATTGTGTATCGTGCCACAAATTCGTGCGTTCGATAATTTTGGCCGTGTGATAGCTCATTTTGCTCCTCATGAGCTAACTAGGCAAGATTTTTTGGAATTTTGAACGGCTTGATGCTGAATCGAGAGTTATGGCCTAAGGCAGTTTTACACACTATTTCTGGCGCTTGTATGGTTTTACAGGCCCCAAAATCAATAGGGTCCCCCCTATTGATTTTTTTGTACAAATTTCTTCACTCGGATAATAAGATGAAACCAGACAGATAATTCTAGAAAATAATGACGACTTCTCTTTCTCCATCATTTGTTTTAATTTATTTTGTTAGTTTATCTCGTTGCTTCAATGAATTCGCTGGAAGATTTACGTAATTTCAATGTACGAAAGTTGAAATTATCGACACTCATGGGTTAACCATACAACAAATTTCGTGAATCCGGAGGACGGTGCGTGTACAAATGGCGTTGAAGGATTGTGGTCTCAAGCAAAAAGAAGATACAAGAAGCAAAACGGTACATCGAGAGGTTTTATCGACTCCTATTTGGACGAATTTATGTGGTTTCGAGAGTTTGGAGGAAAAGATGCAATGTATAATATTTGGTCTCAGATACATGAATATTACAAACTTTGATGCGTTTTATGTATTTATTACTTTGTTTTGAATAAAATGTTTACAAAAAATAAAATTTGTACAAAAAAAATCAATAGGGGGGACCCTGATTTTGGGGCCTGTAAAACCATACAAGCGCCCTATTTCTCTTTTCTCTAACCGGCTAAAACGGATTTTTGATTTCAGAGTGTTTCCGAAGCTGATTTTTTGCGCCCGGGGGTTTTTTGGGGTGCTGAATCCGAATCCGGGGTCAAAAAAATTATCGAGGTACCCCCGGGGTACGAATTTTTTCAAAATTTTGTTTTGAACGATTTTGGGCGTCTGCGATTCTAATTTTTTACACCCGGGGGTTTTCGAATACGGGGAATCCGAATCCGGGGTCAAAAAAATTGCCGGGGTACCCCCGGGGTACGAAAAAAATTTTTTCAAAAAATTTTTTTTCAAAATTTTTTTTCAACTTTCGAACTCAGTTCGAGCGGCCGAAGGCCGCGACTGAGGGCCGCAGGCCCGAAATAGTCTCATGCTGCTCTACTCCCGAACAACAGCTACTTGAGGGCCGCAGGCCCGAAATAGTCTCATGCTGCTCTACTCCCGAACAATCCTTACTCCCGAACAACAGCTACTTGAGGGCCGCAGGCCCGAAATAGTCTCATGCTGCTCTACTCCCGAACAATCCTTACTCCCGAATAAAGGGGCGCCGGAGGCGCCACCTCCAGTCGTAGAGAAATATGTTCTTCCCAAAAAATGACCAAAAATGTATGTGACGTAGTAGTATCAAACTTTAATATCCAGTAAGATATCTTGAGATACAGCTAAAGCTGTCCGGCGTCACCTGGGATGTGGCGTCACCTGGGATATCTTATCTGTCATGTTTACCTTTTTTCATCGCATTTTTAGGGGTGCATATTTTGTCACGTTTACCTTTTTAAGGGATCAAAGATCACTTTTGTCATGTTTACCTTTTTTCATCGCATTTTTAGGGGTGCATATTTTGTCACGTTTACCTTTTTAAGGGATCAAAGATCACTTTTGTCATGTTTACCTTTTTTCATCGCATTTTTAGGGGTGCATATTTTGTCACGTTTACCTTTTAAGGGATCAAAGAAGAGAAAGTCAGAGACACTAATCAGTCAGAGACCCAAATCAGTCAGAGACACAAATCAGTCAGAGACACAAATCAGTCAGAGACACTAATCAGTCAGAGACACAAATCAGTCAGAGACACAAATCAGTCAGAGACACAAATCAGTCAGAGACACAAATCAGTCAGAGACACTAATCAGTCAGAGACCCAAATCAGTCAGAGACACAAATCAGTCAGAGACACAAATCAGTCAGAGACACTAATCAGTCAGAGACACAAAACAGTCAGAGACACAAATCAGTCAGAGACACTAATCAGTCAGAGACACAAAACAGTCAAAGACAACAGATTAGTCAGAAGGAGCGGCCGAAGGCCGCGACTGTCGACCTCACCCTAACCATATACGCGAGACGCCGGAGGCGGCGAGCCAGTCCTGTGGTCGGGCGCGGAGCGCCCGACCTTCTCCCTTGGAATGTGAGGGAACTTAGAACATATAGGCATAATGTACACAAAACTTTTAATAGGACTCCCGTAGGGAGTCGGATGAGGGCCGAAGGCCCGAAATAGTCTCATGCTGCTCTACTCCCGAACAATACTTACTCCCGAACAACCCAATCTGACCGCTGACGGCGGTGGGCATACTGATACAGACGAGGGCTACTGATGGCGGTGCGCGAAGCGATGACGAACCCAATCTCCCGCTGTGCACGCTAACCGCTTCCTAGCGAAGTGAGGGCCGCGAAGCGGCCCCACTTCGCTAGTAATAATAATAATATAACGTTTATGCATTAAAATGCGACTACAATTGATGTCAACCTGACGTGAAAATGATACACAATTACAACAACAATGAAGATGGATTTTCAATAAAGCCTTTATTGAGGGAGAGGGGTATTTCTTTCGGTTTCAAACTCAAAGCAGATGTAACAATTTACGTTGTGAAGCATGATTTAGTGTTTTTGGAGAACTGCCAGTAATCAGATTTCTGGAGTTCAGGACAGGAGAGTAATGCCTAGGAGTGGGGTCACCGGATCATCCCCACAACTTAATGCAGAGTCCTCGGCCTACACCTCATATTTTTTCTCCCTCAATTATTTTTGGACTCTTTTAGTGAGATTGCTCTCACTGTTCACCGAAGTGATGGTCAATTATCTCCAATGGAACTCGTGAGCGAAATCGTCATTTTACATACAGAGATTAAACTTGAAGAGAGATAAAGTTAGTATTTGGTAATGTATGGATCGATATTACTCACAAATTCCTTTAAACTCAGTTGTCTAATGTCTAGAGGTAATTTAGCGTAAAGACGAAAGACTCGGACGAAAAATGATTGAAAACGTAAAGTAGTTTTGGCGGCAGTGGTTTGGAATTTGTACTTTTCTCCACGAGTTTTAGACATAAGCTTTATTAAATCCAAAAGATACCGTATTTTCTCTAATATAAGCCCCCCCCCCAAATTAGAAGCCCCCCTGAAATAGACGCCCCCTGGAGGGGTATTGAAATAATTAAAGCCCCCCTAAAATAGAAGCCCCCCCAAAAAGTGGGTTTTTTCCAAATTTTTCGCTGTTTTCAGCTAGTATTTCGTCTATCTGATATAAATAGACAAAAAATTAGACAGTTTAGCCTATTTATAGCTAGCTACATATTCTTCAATTTTTAAGCTAATTTTAGTCATAGAAAGTCTAATTTTACACGTGTTTTTCGCAATTTTTTGCTATTTTTACCAAGTTTTGACAGTCTTTAAACTTTAATCAAAATTCTTATTCCTATTTCCTCTTTCCTTCTTCCTAAAATGGGGTTTTAGGATCATGCATTTTTACAAATTTTTGCTAAAAATAGAGAAAAATTAATATGGAATTTTTGGCATTTCTACAGGTTTTTGGTATGAATGTAAAATGGAATGAAAAATGCACCTTTCAAAAAAGCGATATTTATTGCAAAAATTGAATCTGTATTTACAAAGGCTAAAAAATCGTTATTTTTGACGCGCGTGAAAAATCATTACTAATTTTAGGAAAAAATGAAGGAAAAAAATTATTTAAATTAACTTAAATTTTTCAATGAAAATCCCAAAAAATCCCAAAAATACACTAAAAATTGTAGAAAAAATTTATTTAAATGGCTATAAAAATTTCAGTTTCAGGGTACCAATGTCGAAAAATCATCATTTTTGATGCGTTTGTGAAAAATAATTGCAGATTCGGAATCAGCGCATTATTGATTATTAATCATTTATTATAATTATTGAAATTATAGTGTAGAATTAATCATTGCGCTGATTAATAACTGTTGCAGTACCTCATATATACATCATTTGTAATTTATCTATGAAAAATATCTATGAAAATCTATAAAATCCCAAAAATAAAAATAATCAACATAGTGAAAACATTCATAAAAATACAAAATTTCACCAAAGAATGAAAATTTGTCCGAAATTTGGTCAAAAATGCAAAAAAATTCTCATTTTTGAAAAAAAAAATTTGGCGCCAATTCAAAATCCGTTTAATTTTTCAAAAATGTTGTAAAAATTGGCCAAAAATTCGAAAATTTTTCCGACCGCGCCTTCGGCGCGGTCCAAATAATTAAAGCCCCCTATAATAGAAGCCCCCCTGAAATAGACGCCCCCTAGAGGGGTATTGAAATAATATAAGCCCCGGGGCTTCTATTAGAGAAAATACGGTATTTTAAGATTATCAAACTTTAATTTAACTTTAATTAACTTTCTCATTGTAATCATTGTATTTACTAGATAACTTACTGTAAACGATAAATAAAACATTTCTCGATGCTAGAAGGGTGTATTTTGTTTGCTACTTATTTTCAAGTAGATTCTCCTTGTATTATACAGGGTGACCATTTTATTTTGGACCTTTTCTTTTGAAAATTTAAATTTAAATTCGCGCGATATATATATGTGTAATAGCTCATTTTGTAGCTAAGACTTTGCCATTTATTATTAAAAAAAGATCTCGACATAAGCTTTATTAAAACTCAAGAACCGGCATTTTTAAGTTCAGTAAAAAAACATAAGGGATTTGAAAAAATGAGGTCTGGTAAACCCATTTTTTGACGCTATATCAATTTTCTGCTTTGCGGGATCGATAGAGCATGAAAAAGTAGATATATGCGTAAAAATTTTTCAGACCACTTTTCCTGAGTAAAACTGGCTCAAAATGTCGCTTGAAAAAAACACAGCTCAAAAACGGCCCATAAAAATGCGGCGAAAAATCGGCTAAAATTGACTTTAAACGGCCATATCTCAGTGTGGTGACGTCGTTATGTCGAGATCTTTTTTTTATAATAAATGGCAAAGTCTTAGCTACAAAATGAGCTATTACACACATATATATGGCGCCAATTTGAAATTTAAATTTTCAAAAGAAAAGGTCCAAAATAAAATGGTCACCCTGTATTTTACAACATTATGTGAGTCTACTTGTATTAAGCCTAAAATACACAGTAATCGGTATTGGCATATAATCATAATTGTAAAAAGAATACTCACATTGCTCTAAATTTGCACTCCACTCCGTGTCCCATTAAATTATAGCAGACGTGTCTCCGTCAGGGATGAGATTTTAGACCTTGCACAAAGGAAAAGGAGGTCTTTCTGCGGTCTAAATAAACCTAACAAAGAACCAAATAAACCTGATGGTCGGTATTTATTGAAAGACCTAACTTTGGTCGTTGTCTATCGTTTGACCTATGTTAAGGGCGAGGTTGATTTTAGAAGGTCCCATTGGCATATCGCTACAATGCGCCAAAATGACGTTTGAATATTGAATTACTGTTTGAGGGAATCCGACGGCTTCCAAGGGGGATACGAGTTAATATGATGAAACCTCTCCATAGTAAATCGACCCCGCTGAATCCAAATCCGGGATCAGATTTGAACTTTGATCTTTGATTTTTGAACTTTTCCCTTTAAAAAATGGAAAAATCTTGAATTTAAAGGGAAAAGTTCAAAAATCAAAGATCAAAGTTCAAATCTGATCCCGGATTTGGATTCAGCGGGGTCGATTTACTATGGAGAGGTTTCATCATATTGACTCGTATCCCCCCTGGAAGCCCTCGGAATCCCTGAAACAATAATTCAATATTCAAACGTTATTTTGGCGCCTTGCAACGATATGACAATGGGACCTTCTAAAATCAACCTCGCCCATAGAGAGATTCGGAGACTCTCTGTCCGATCTGTAGGGTTAAGCTCTATTTGGCCGGGCTCAATATTCTGCCATAAAATTTATCTTTAGAGCATATCTGTCAAAACTGAATCAAAATTCTCCATCAAAACTATTTCCACATTTTATAAGAAAATGTTTATATTACAGAATCTCGCTGAGGAGACCAAAGCATTTTGGCCAAAAAGTTTTCAGAATTTTTTGTAAAATGTACCTACATTTGAATTTTTTGGAACTGAATCTGATCTTCTACTCTGCTTTGGCAAATAAGAAAACGACGACATCTTTAAATAACTGAAGCCAACGCTGCTTCATGGATAATGCCGTGAATAATTCGAAACCTTTCAAAAGATTGATCGCCTATAGTGTAGACTAGTCTACAGTCTAGACGCTTTTAATTAATTTTTTGTTATAATAAAATTAACGGACCAAGAAAAATTGAAAACTAGAAATCCGTGTTTTTCTCTCCTGACAAAAAGTCATGATGATCAAAATGAAACGAACCACCTCAAGATTTTATGGCTTAATATTTTTTATTAGGTGTGGTTGCACTCTTTTCGTAACACCGCTATTCCTAACGCTGCTCTTTCCTCGAGACCAAAAGTCTCCGCGCACATAAATTCGACTAACAAAAACCCAAAGTGTCCTCCGGCGCAATCGCCCCAAAACCCACACACAGCCAACCGACCGACCTCTTATGGATTATTTATGCCCGAGCAATTTTCGCCCGTTTTTTGTTTTGTCATAAATCCAACACAGTGGAAAGTTCCTCCAGCCGCGCAGGGAATTACTATTCCCTCACGCTCTTTCATCGCACCGGCTGCGGCGATCGGGCACTCCATAAAAAGCCGCAAACTGATTTTATTGCTTTCCGACGCGATACGGCGTTCTTCCCATTTTCAATGCGCTCTCTGCTCCAAAGCCAAGGCCAAAATATTGTATAAAAGCAAATTTCAATGCAATTTCCTGCATTTGCTACTGTTTTACTCTGCAAAAGTTGAGTCTTTTTGTTGTAAATCCTGAGCTTTAATATTCTAGATACCCTTTGGGTATTTTATTTATATTTTGAGTCAACACATCCAACTTTTAGCACCAACTTTGTTTTGCACTGAATTATAACGTAGCCATTCAACCAAAGATTCCATTCAATCATAGCATAAATTTGGTGTTGTGGTTTTTGGATATTTTCCGAATGCAATTTAATTTTTATAAGAAATGCTTTATTTGTTGATAAGAAAATAATATGTCCTACTTTTCCCTTAACTAATGTATACTGAAAGACGCTAACAAATGTTCATAGTTTGAATAGGGACCGACTTCGTTTGAACGACTGCGTCATAAGTCAATGCAGAAGTTTAATTAACACAGGTATGGAGGTAACTGTATCGGATTTAAGCGCCGTTTTGGACCTAAGTAGACCCGATTAATCCAGCATCTAATCCTGGCATCAAGCTATTAAGGTGCATGGCTACGTTTTATGGGATCAATTCACTTTGGTTCCAAACTTTCTTACGAAATCGAAAAATTTTTGCGCAAATTTGCATATTGTGTTGCCATATAATTTGATTGCTTCACAGACATGATGCTTTTATGTGCCGACCGCTTCGCTTTGCAAAAGGGAAAGTATTGTACAGGAGCAAAATTGGGCAGTGATAGGGCAAAAAAGGTGACGATGGGTGAATGGTGTGTCGGCTGCCTTCCTTATTCAAATAGAGACTCACAGAGCCGCTGCTGCTTTCTTTGTGTGAAAAATCGATTCTCATTTGCACCGCTATGGCCAGTTGGGTTAGGTTTTGGTTATTGTTGCGTTGATGAGATAATTCTGCAAATTTCGGTCATTTAGACATCTCTTTATTTTGACTTATTCTTGCACAAGAAGAATTGAATCTGATATACATTGGAACTGGACATCTATCTGATTATGTTCGTAGCCTGGGGGATTTACTGTGTAGCTACCACTGAAGGTTTTCAGAAAAGTTTGACCATCATCTTTAAAATGTGTTCGTTGATCGAATTTTACTAGGACAATCCTTGAATTTTATCTGTCTATGGGTATGCTCTGGTTCCGCATTTTTTTCTAATTCTTTCTTATCTAAAAGTCTTTCCATTTAATAGCGTAACTCTTGAAAAGGTTCCTAAAAACTCCATGAAACTGTGAGAGACAAGGATCGTATGATCATCCTTCCGCATGGGATATCAGGATTCTGGTTTTCTAATCATTTTTCGGCCATTTCTGTATTCTTGGCACTCTATCTCTTCTCAATACTGATCCTAAGTTCGAGATTCCAATATAAATCCCGAATTTATGGAAACTTCCAAACCAATTTCACTTTTGGACAAGATTTTGTAACATTTTAAACATACTATAAAACCTAGAACTTAATCCTTACCACTAATTTCTCTCCGTTTCTATTCCAACTGTTTGTGCTTCGATTTTGAATGACATCAAAAACAGTACCCATTGATACCATTAAACAATTTTATGGATCTTTTATGATACTTCGTACTACTATTTTTCCCCTGAATTTTATGTGTCCAATGTCGCAATTTTATGTTTTTCAATCTTTTCCCGTACAAATATTGATTACTCATATCACAAAACTGTCTTTATCGGGCCCAAATCAACTGACTTCCGACTCTCAAAACTGTTGCTTTGTTTAAACAACGGGCTGTTTAGATTTTTATTCCAATATTTTCACTCATATTTCAGTAAATATTGAATATAACTAGTTATTAATTACATTGGGTAGGTAGAATTTTGGGTTTCCATACCGACGAAAATCGTTACTGTAATAGTTTCTGGACACTTGAATAGTTTTTTATCTACATTAAATGTTTAATGTTTGATCCACTTGTTCCATAATAAGATCAATACTGAAGACTTGAGAGAATTCTAACAGATTCACCTGCGAATCCTGAAAATGAAGGATTCACCTGAGAGTCCTGATGAAATTCTAACACATCCAAATGGTTGAATCTAATCCAAAATCGTTGAACTTTTAGCCCTTTCATTTTATTTTCAAATTCCATCATATCCCACCCCATATTTTGTGTCAATTCTATACGCCCTATTGTCTTGGCTACCACTCCTTAAACCACTCCACAAACCATTTTATTTATGTTCTTCAAAAAATCACAGACGGAAAGAAAAATAATTTGTTAGATGATTTTTTGGACATAAAACAACGATAAGACTGCTAGACAGGCCTGACGAGATGTCTGCCCTCTTCTATTCAGAAATTTTCTCAAAGGTTCAAATAAACATAGAAAATTTGATTAACACTTTTCATTAAAAAAAATCAAACATCTTTTAAATACCGTTATTTCTCTTGAATAAGCACCGGGGCGTATATTTTTCAACCCCCCTCTAGGATGGGCTTACTTCAAGAGGGGGCGTATAATGGAGGGGGCCTATATTTTTCAACCCCTCGCCGGCGGGGAAAATTTTTGAGGTTTCGTATGTAAAAATGTCAAATTTTGGGGAGGGGGCGTATAATAGAGGGGGCGTGTGTTTTTCAACCCCCCTCTAGGGGACTTACTTCAGGAGGGGCTTATAATGGGAGGGGGCTTATTCAAGAGAAAAAACGGTAAGGGCGAAACCTGAACTTTCCGAAAATTTTTGCGTCATATACAAACCTGACCTCTCAAAAACGGAGTACCTGATTCGCGTGAGCAAAATTTTCAGAACGTGAATTAATATCTTTCGATAAGCGGCTCTTTCCAATTGAAATCACTTTTGAACGAATTTTTTTCCTTTTCCGGGTAAAAATGTAACCAAATATTGGCTTTAAATGCGTAGAAGTTCTAAATTGTGTGAAAAAGTTTTAGGAAGTTTGGAAATTTTTTGAAAACAATCACTACAACCCTCAAACTTTTTATGACGTAATATCAGGATCAGGCCCTACTTGACCCTATCAACCAACTTCTCCCTATTAAGCCAAACTTAAAGCTAAAATCTCGACACCTAGTCAATTCCCTTCCCCAAAATCAACTCTTCCTCCATCCTAATCCCTCCCCAAAAAGTGTTGCCTACGTTCATCCTACACACCAGCTTTTTTGTTTCATCCTCAACAAACACTGCTAAATATGCGTGCAGCAAAATGCCTCTATCAAAATTCCTCTGCATGTCTTTACCCAAAAGAAAAAACGACTAATCAACGCGACCAAACCGTTCTCTCCTCTTTCTCAGTCTGAGTTCTCCACTTACCGTTACTTCCCAGTCTCTGAACTGCTACTTCGTTGTATCAAACCTGCAGTGTCTTTTCGATGGTTCATCATAAGCGCTTCCCCCATATAAGGAATGAAGAAAGTATGGATGGAATTGTGGGTGAAAGGAAGAGAATAATATGTCATACACTAATCAAGAACTGCTGAACCGCACGCCGCAGCCGCTCACATGAGCCGTTAATTGAAATTATGACTAATTTTGCGTTTATTTGTTGTTATTGTGCGGTTTTTCACATGTGTAAGGTTTCCATTTCACTACGCTACAAATGCACTTTTGAGCAAAAAAGTATTGTTTTTCTGAATCTGTTTTCTGATCTAATCTGATTCTACTACTTTTTACTATTCATTTAATTTTATGTACTTTTACCTGTTTTATTACTTTTTAGGTGTTTTTAATCATTAGAATTACTGATCATATTTTAGGTGAAGGTATAATGCAAAATATTGTATTTTTGCCCAAAATGCGGGAAAAAAATGTTTCGAAATGACAGCGATGGTAACAAAGTATCCGCAAACATTTCTGTGGGTTGTTGGATTTCAATCGATCCTAGAAAATTTGTAGGAAGTGGGCGCATTTTATAGGTGTCTTCCATTTTCTATTAATTTTCCATTTCCTGCCCGATAAGTCCCTTATCCGTCGGTGGCAATGAAAATGTTTGACCTGAAACAGCTCTGAATGACGGGACAGTTTTCTCGTGAACTTTATCAATTATATTACACTAAATTTTCATATTTGTCGAGTCAACCAAGAATCAATAATTTCCGGGTTTAAACCGAAATAATTTTGCTTACCTGCTTAATCTCGAATTGACTAATACTTTGAAGGCAAGTTGTATATTTCTGAAAACTCGAGAATTTCTGGTTGTCTAAATATATAAGTTGTGTTCAGGGTCCTAGTCAATTCGAGATTTTAGCATGTAAGCAGAAACATTTCAGTATTCCTGGAACTTTTGATCCTCGATAATGTTAATGTTAGTTATTGCTCTACTTTTTCAGGATTAATCCCACATTCGACCAAACTCAATAATCCGCAAACTAATAATTCGCAGTTCCATTTGACTATGAACATTTTTGCGTCGTTGGACCCTTCGGTCAAAAAGCTCCTTGGCTGGAAAATGGGTGACGAGGAGGAGAAATGGGCGCTCAAAGCCGTGGAATCTCTCGTGAAGAAGCTAAGAAAGCGCAAAAATTCGTATATTGATGGCGGTGGCACCGTGGAGGACCTGGAATATGCTTTGGCACATCCTGGAGCACACAGCAAATGTGTGACTATTCCCAGGAGCCTGGATGGCCGATTGCAGGTGTCTCACCGGAAAGGACTGCCACATGTGGTGAGTTTATGAAATGTTATATTCGGGTGGCTAAAGCATAGTTTTCGCAATAATTTCAAAAGTTGAAAAATCTAAGGATCAAAGTCCGAGTTTCTTCCTAAATCTGATAAAACTACTAAAAAATTCGACATATATTGCCATTTTTGGGGCAGTTTCCACTATGTTAATCATGAATCGGATGTTACCGTCCCTATGACAACATTTTGTCTAGTTACCAATTTTTTTGAATTTTTATCGAAAATTTCCATGTTTTCCTAACTTCTGGAACTCGGTTTTGACGCCCAACCTAATGTCCAGTTTAAAAAATTTCTTTAACAAACTGTGCACATCTTAACAACTTATGCACTAAACATATTTTTCAGATATATTGCCGCGTTTGGCGCTGGCCGAACGTTCAATCTCACCACGAACTAAAGCCGACCCCGGATTGCATGTATCCTTATGACAGTCGAAGTGAACACATATGTAAGTTCTCACTTTTGATCACTATTCAAAAAGTTACTTTGTTTTTAAATATACTGAATCCAGGCATCAATCCATACCACTACCAAAGAGTCGATCCTTCGCCACAGACTCGCGCGGCCCACTGTGCCGTTCTAAACACACCTTCGCCGAAACCGTCCCCGTTTCATCAGCCTTCGCTACAATGTCCGCAATCAATTTCGCTACACCATCAGCCCTCTTTGCCGTCTCTACCGAATACACCTCGCCACGCGACCTGCGCACCACCGTCGGTTTCCCCCTCGGCCATGTCTCTCCAACAGTCTCCCGGCTCAGAAATGCTCTATGGGAGCCATATAAACGGATATTGCGGCAATGGACCGAATTCCCAATCACCTTTCAGGTAAATAACCTTTCGGGATTTGGAAAATGTTTTAAGATAGCCTTGTAATGGAACAAAATTTGATGCTTGGAGCAATGTCGTCCAGGTGTATTGGGATTACTCCAGCCTATTGAAAATATGAAAAAAGCACAGTAATCTAGATAAAAAGTTGGGATAGAGTCATGGATATCATATTTATGACCTACAGTGAAAATAAGTCCAAAAAGTGGTTAATTCCCTCCAGTCCTATGTCGATGGGCGTTGCACTAAATTTTTATTATTTTTATTTTCCATGTTTTGGTTGTTGATACTAGGTGAGTCATAAATTTGACATTGATTACTCTATCACAACTTTTTACGTAATATCCTAAGTTTTTTTACAGATTTTTAATTGTTGGGGAAAATCTAACGAAAGTGGACGCAATAAAGCATTGCACCATGCATCTGGTTTTGTTAACTTATAAGCGTTGATAACAAATCTCCATAAATTAATTTCAGTGCCACATCCCCTTCGGCTCTGAGCGACGATGATGATTTCAGCACCTTAGGTCCGATGCCACTTGGCTCCGGGCTTCCCCTAATTCATCAGACAAATAACATAAATAATAATATGTATTATACAAATGTGGAGCAATGGACCAATAATGTTGCAAATGAAAACGTCGAATATTGGTGCTCGATTTGTTATTACGTAAGATCAAATTTGATGATAGGGTAAAGAATAGTAAAACTAGTCTTTTTCAGGAGCTGAATTGCAGAGTCGGGGAACCATTCAAAGTAAGCATTTTTTATCATACCGAAGGTCACATTGTGCAACATCCACATTTTAAATAGTTAATGCCTACGTAGCACGATCCGACATAGAAGGTTATTGAGTGGTAATGTTATCAGGTGTTGACAGCTCTTGCTCCGATTGCTACCATACCCTAGAAAATATATAGGATATTTTCTAGAATATTTTAGTGCCTTCTAGATTTAAAAATGTTTCATGGCCAAATTTTAGCTTCTCAATCAAGCGCTCTTTTAAAATCTATATTTCTATGTTCAACAATTTTTATTTCAGATTTCCGGGTCAAAAATGACAATTGACGGTTTCACTCACCCATCCACGGACGAGGAACGCATTTGCCTTGGCCTGCTATCAAATGTTAATCGAAATAACACAATTGAGTGCACGAGACGGCACATTGGAAGAGGTCAAAATTTTTATTATGAAACATCTTTTACGAAAACATACCCTTAGGGTATATTTCTTGTAGGCTCTAAGTATTCGTAGAACAGTAACAGAAATATCAAATTCTCTACAAATATGAATAGAATTTTCTGAACATTGATTAGTTTTGACATTCACATACCTATGGCCGAGATTATGAGCCGTTTTTAAACCATTTTTCAGTTTAGGTGTCCGATTCAATTGTAAAGACATGCAAGTGACTGCGTTAAATCTATCCGAGTCGCCGATTTTTATCCAGTCAAGAAATGCGAACTTTAAATACGGTCTTCAGTCGACCGCTGTATGCCGCGTTCCGCCGAACTCTTCCATGGTTGTTTTCGACTACCAATTGTTTCACAATGTAAGTGGTTTATAAAAGGTGGGATCATTATCAAACCTGACGGGTAAGACAGTTACAGAAAATGTGGATAAAAACAAAAGATAAATCGGAAAATTCCAGGGATGTGAATAATAAATCAAGTGCTTCTTGTCAAAGCGAAATGTATAACCACAACCTAGCTTGAAAAAAGCTAGAATATGGTTGTAACCTATTAGCATGATACTTCCCACACTCCCCCAACATTTTTTACATAGATTATAATCATCATTATGCTTAGATGCTCGAGAAGGCCAAATCCGAGGGCTACAATCACGTCTACGAATTGCAGAAAATGTGCTTCGTTCGTATGTCATTTGTAAAGGGATGGGGCATTGACTACCACAGACAAGGTGAGTTTTTTATGATCTTTCCTCTAACATGCTTTTGGCAGGGTTTATTTATTTTAAATAGCAATGACTTAAAATTTACAACATTTTGACAACTGCGTTGACGATCGAGGAAATTTGACAATCACTCATAAATCAATTTTTCACTGCGTTGGTCGTAAATTTGACGTAACTGTCTCTATGTCAATTTTTTGTCTAGATACCCACTCATTTTTCAAATGTAGTGAATCAGCGATTTTCACATTCCAAATGCTGATTTTTGTCAATTTTAACCCGTCAATTTGAGAAACAGGTAGCAAAAGCATAATTTCTGAAACAATTTCAGTTCTCGGTTTTATCCGTATATGCAAAAAAAAGAATGCAATTGACAAAAATTTCAGAACTATAATCCTTTACAAGCTAAAAAATTTCAGATGTGACCAGCACTCCTTGTTGGATCGAAATGCAATTGCACCAGCCGCTGGCGTGGATCGACTCCGTGTTGGCACCGATGGACCCTCCAGACCATCTGAACATAACTTCCGTTTCCTAAATTGTTTCTCATTCGCTTTTGAGCCGGTGAAAATGATAATATTTGTTTTAAAACTGTAGTATAATCCAGCAGACAAAATTTATTCCTGCGGCAGAAAAGTCGATTTTTGTGATATTTTTTGTCGCAGCGAAAATCGTCGCAAATTTCGATCATTGACGCAAAAGTAAATTTTTTCTTAATGCAACTATGAATTGTATAATACGCAATAAAATATATTTTATGTGGAGTTCCTTCGTTTCTTGAAAATTTGAATCGGATTTCTCGACAAGGGTTAATCAACAATTAATCGATCTGTTACAATCAGGCATGTTCCAGGACCCTGCTTGACCAGAGTTTTTGCCGCCCCGGTCCATGGGCGCCTCAGAATCAGCTCAATCAGAAAATTCCTAGATACATGTCCGAAATCCAGAAATTTGTGAAAATTTGTTAAGCACCTCATTTAATAAGCATTTCCCTTCTTAAGCTTTTCTCCGGTCGTCCTACTCAATTTTAAAATCCGAAAGCGCATGCCTTTAAAATTTTCCTTTCTTCCACCAAATTTGTGACTGTTTTTGAACCGATACCAGAAATTGGTGAATCTTCTCGAATTGTGTCATGTTACGTTACTATTAGGGCTGGGATTTTTAGGTGCACTAAATCTGGTTTAGGTACCTAAAAAGGTGCGTTAAGGTCCAAAATAGGTGCCAGTAACCTAAAAAGGTATTTTAGGTTTTCATGGTTTTTGGCCCAAAAATGGCCCAAAACGGTCGTTTTTTTTTGGTTTTATGCTATTATTAGTTATTTTAAACATTTTTGCAATAAAGGGACACTATTTTTATTTCATTTGAACCTTTTTATTCACGAGCTTTTCAAAAAATTTCATAAATTTTCCACATTTCTCAAAAAAATTTCCAAAATTGTGCAAAAATGCTCTAAAAACCTTCGAAAAGGCCATTTTAGGTGCAGAAACCTAAAATAGGTGAAGAACCCATTTAGGTGTTTTTAGGTTCCCCACCTAAAAAAGCTATTTTAGGTTTTCTTAGGTGCGCACTAAAAATCCCAGCTCTAGTTATTGTACTGTAGTCTCTCTAGTAGTAAAACTACTTAATACAGTGTGTAGCCTAAAGCACGTAACCCATGTATAGAAGATAGCTTCTATTATTTTTTCAAAAGACAACTTTATGTTAGACTTTAAAGCTTTCGTTGTGGGATATGAAATTTGCATATAATTCTATTCAAACGTTTAAGACTGGATTTTGTCAGCGCGAAGTAATTTCCTGGTTCTAAGCGCTTCCAACGTTCCCTCATTGATATCTAACGCGGATTTTGTGAAATGTCGGAGCCAAACAAGAGCGTTCTTTTTGTGTGTCATTGTAAGTGTTTGAACAGGTGAAATTAACTGTTTACGCTTGCTGAAGAATACACCGTTGGTTTTCCGATCACTCTAGTGCCAATCAGCTTCACGATGAATCAGAACGCTTCCGATAAGTTGCTACACGAGCGAAACAATCTCAGCGAAAAGCAAGCTAAGAACAACTTTGGACAGAACATGGAAATCTCGGATATCAACTCGAAGGTAATTTTAAGAAAAAGTCTTCTGAGTCTCCTTTTTGAAAGAAAAATCGTTTCTCAATTTCTAGTAATGCCTTAAGACCTAGTTAAGTATATAAATAAATAGTTCCCTAAAAATTTTTTAACAATCTTGTCATTAGATATATAGAACGGATACAAATGTATTTTAAATGAGCTATACACATATAAAAATCTTTTACTCCTAATTTTTTCTCTAACCCCTCTTCCTACAATTAGACCGTAATAATCTATGGGCGCTTCACTGAAGAGCCCAGCTCATAGATAAAAATTTAGGCTCACTGTCTGGAGTTTAGGGCGAAACAGTGAGCCAATTTTAAAACGTTAATCCTTTTTCCTAATTTTTCATGTCTTTTCTGTCATAATATAGGATCGTAAACCCGGAAAAATTCTTTCTTATTACTGTTTTTAAAAGAAAAATAAGAAATCTCTCTTTCCTTTACTAGTTAGCAAATTTTAGACAATATCTGTCGTTCTCCAATCGCCGAAGCAGTTTTCTTGGATTTATTACAAAAGCACAACCTTTTGGATGAATGGAAGGTGGACAGCGCCGGCCCATGCGACTGTAGCGTTGGTCAGTTTTTATAATATACGGAAACTCTTCTTCGAAGTGTTTTCCAAATAAAAAGCTGAAACGTTTGAAGGATAAATTTCTTGGACTTTGATTGATTTTCTATGGAAAACTCGAGTTTTGAGAAAAGTGATCATTTTTGTCTTTTTGGGAGAGTGCCAACTAAAATTAGAATCGAATTTCCTGCAAGATTTTGTTGATGGTAGAAAATTTTTCCAACTTCAAGAAAATTAATTTTTTCATCAAGTTGGGCAAAAAATTATTTTTAAAATTTAAGAAAACTCAAGAATTTGACCTAACACTAAACTTGTCATCGTCCTTAATCGTACAATTAATTTGGCTAATTATAGGCAGCGGTCCGGAAGAAAGAGCTGTGGAGACACTGAAGAAAAATGGGATCACAAATTACCAGCATACGGCTCGAGAGGTAGTCCTTTAACTAAAATGACCTGTTAAGTAATGAAAGAAACAATATTTAGGTGTCTCTTAGTGATTTTCGCGAATTTGATTACATTTTTGGTATGGACGAGGACAATGTCAGGTGAGATTTTTGTATGGACTAATATAGTATACCGTAAACTCTCTAATTTAACCCCCCCCCTCTTGTTTTACCCCCCCTCTAATTCTGCCCCCCCCTAGAGGTCGATCGAGTAATTATACCCCCCCCCTCTAATTTTGCCCCCCCCCAAAATGCAAATTTTTCCAAAAATGCCAAAAATTCAAATTTTTGGCGCAAATTCAAATTTTTTGCCAAAAATTTGAATTTTTTACCTATTTTTACCATTTTTTGCAAAATTTTCATAAATTTTGCACAAATTTGCCAAACTTTTGCAAAAATTTACCAAAATTTTGTAAAAAATGGCAAAAATTTCGAAAAAAATTCAAAATTTTTTGGGCGGGAATTCAAATTTTGAATTTTTTGAGCAAAAATTGAGCAAATTTGAGTAAAAATCCCAAAAATTTTTCCACCCCCGCCTCCGGTGCGGCGCGAAACCTCGATCGCGTAATTTTACTCCCCCTCTATTTTTACCCCCCCCTCTAATTTTGCCCCCCTAGAGGTCGATTGAATAATTATACCCCCGGGGGTTAAATTAGAGAGTTTACGGTATTTGTCTTTTCATGACTTTTAGTCACGAAAAGGCAATTGTAAGAGTTTAGTAAGTAGTACATTTTCCTGCATACCCCATTATATCATATATTTGCTTGAAACGGTAAACCAATTTTAAAAGGATTATTATATCTCGTTATACCGTAATTTTATTCCCCGACGCCAAATTTTGTCAAATTTTCCAGAAAATGTAAAAATTTAGTAGATATTTGAAAAACTTCGAAATTATGGCCAGAATTTTAATTTATGAAATTCCCTAATTCTCTATACATACCGAAAAACATACAAAATGTACAAACACGTCACAAAAATATGTGAAAATACGTAATTTTTGTTCACTTTACACAAAAACGTCAAAACATAACTACAATCCCTCTTCACAATTCTTTTTTAGGGCAAACTCGATTTCAAATTAGCGCCAAAATATAATCGCATGCCAAAGGGGTAAAAAGGGGCCGCTGAAAATTTTTAATGAGGGGGATTACTCGGTACGGGTCTCCTCTAGAGATTGGTAAAAAATATTTTAGTGGGGCCTTATTAGAGTAAAAATTTTCACAGTCAACACTTTTCCCTATTAGGGGAGGCTCTTTTCCTGATGCTGAGCAGAGCCTCCTCTAATAGGGAAAAGTGTTGACTGTGAAAATTTTTACTCTAATAAGGCCCCACTAAAATATTTTTTACCAATCTCTAGAGGAGACCCCTGCCGAGTAATCCCCCTCATTAAAAATTTTCAGCGGCCCCTTTTTATCCCTTTGGCATGCGTTTATATTTTGGCGCTAATTTGAAATCGAGTTTGCCCTAAAAAAGAATTGTGAAGAGGGATTGTAAAACATGCAAAAAAAGGAATATTCGTCAATTCATGGCACATTTGGAGACAATCCTCGTTATACACTAGGGTTGGATCCCCCCCGCCGGAGGCGGGGAACGGGGATCAGCATCGGCGGGGACGGGGATCCCCGGGGAACGGCATCGGCGGGGATCCCCGGGGAAATACGGGGAAATGGGCTTTTTTCAATTTTTTCACATTTTTTGCCCATTTTTTTCAAATTTTTGCCCTTATTTTGTCATTTTTTCGGGTTTTAGTTCATTCTTTTGCACTTTTTGGTTATTTTTTCATGTTTTTGTTCATTCTTTCGCAATTTTGATCAATTTTTACTGTTTTTGTTTATTTTTTCCAATTTTCGGCCACTTTTTCGTGGTTTTGTTCATTTTTTTCTAATTTAGATAATTTTCCACATTTTTCGTCATTTTTTCGAAAAATTACATAGAAAAATCGCGACTAAAAAAGCGCCGCAGGCTAAATTTTTTTGAAAAAAATTGGCTTTCTCTTTAAAAATTGACTAAAATTTGTCATTAAAATAAATTATAACATTGAAACTTATGACTATATATTGAAAATTCCACAAATTTCTGGCCCAAAATTTTAGAAAAACAATGAGACGTAATACAAAGTTAGAGAAAAACTAGCGCCGCAGGCGAAAATTTTTCAAAATGAGACATGCTCAGAGGAAAATGACCACCATTTTGTTGTGTTTTCATAATAAATTCTATTATTTTATCTAAATTGTTCCAACAGAAACATTCGTTTTAATGATGCCAGACCACGAAACAATATGTAATCTTTTTGAATAGCTTTTCGAAGAAATATTCGAGCTGGCCACAGAAAGTAAGATAAAAGATAGTGGGGTCTGGGGGCGACAGCCCCCAGACGGTGAAGAAAATTCGAGAATTGGGGTCAACTTTCTTTGAAAAATTTGAATATTCGTCGAAATTTTCCCAAAATTTTCGCCGGCCGCGCCCTATCGGGCGCGGCCGGACGCATTCTTAGGGGTGCTTGTCTGCCTTTCGGGTGCATTCTTAGGGGTGCTTGTCAATCCCCGTTTTTCCCCGTTCCCCGGGGAACAGCACACGGGGAACGGGGATCCCCGTGGCAAACGGGGACGGGGATCCCCGGGGAACGGGGATCCCCGCGGGGGGGGGGGGGGGATCCAACCCTATTATACACTGTAATGCAATAACGTATTTATTGCCTGGAATGGATGGATATGGTATAACGGTCCAGACTTTATTCCTAAAAACAAATTACATCCCACTTCCTTGAACGGTTGCAAAGATCTAAACTATCGCTAAAGCTACCAACTTATGAAACACACTTACGAAGGTCCGTTTAATTTTAGGCATCTGAAGTGGCTTCAGGAGCGATCCGGAAGCGCTGGAGCGAGAGCAAAGGTGGACTTTTTAGGCAGTTACGATCCCAACGGCTGCAACACTATTATTGCTGACCCCGTTGATCTCGAAGGGATGGAACCTTTTGACCGCGTTTGCACTTTCTTGAATCACTTTTCCGAATCAATTTTGAGTTTTACTTGATCATTCAGGTTTTCAAACAATGTTTGCGCTTCTGTACCGCATTTCTCGAGCAAAATTCGTAACCTCGAATCGACCATTTTGTTTATTATCTGTTTGTATTGAATTGAATTATCAATAAAAATGATTTGATTAGGGTTTTTAGTTTAAACTCTGACACTTTATCCACGTGGTATGATGAGAATTTTTTATTTATTTCTCGACGAAAGTTACAGAAACATCCTTTTTGCTTACATTTTATCATTTGGACTAAAAGTCCAATTATGGCCTACCTCTTCCTTCCATAAACTGTCAAAAATTGTCACCTCTTGGTTTTGCTACAAAATTCCGAATTCTGCGCAAGGAACTCTTGCTTTTCTCCTTTATGATAGGAGCATTTGACATTTCCTTCTCATCCGCAAAATTAGTTTCAAATTTGCGCCAAAGCAAAATGCTGACGCTATACTTGATTTTTTCTTTCAGCATTCACTTTTTGCTCATAATATTTGTTTTGCTGAAAATCCATTATCCTGAAAACCGTTTGCAGTGAAACTTCAGCCATGGAAGGCCGATTCGTAGACAATAATCAAGACTCCTTCTCGATCTCAGACAATGACGAGTTTCCTCACGAGGGTGTCCAAAGAGTAATAATTGTGGAAAACGACGACAGCAGCAATGTTTCTGATGGAAATCGGTAAAGTTGCATAAGTTTTGACTCATACATAATTTGATGCCTAATATGTCGATGTTTAGAGACGAGATCTCGAATTTTGGCCTTTCGAAGATAGACTCTGAGCAGTTTGACCATAATTACTCGCTGGCATCGTCGAGCAGTTACGTGGACCCGATTCACAACAGAAAAGCAAATGTAAATCTTAAAAGGTATGCAAGTTTTACGGGTCGATATATTTGAATATATACTTGTAGGCAAATATTAATTGTGAAGTAAAAAGTCAATTTGTAGCAAATTTTTTCTGAAAAGCAAATGTCGTGCTAGAAGTGGGAACTTATTGGGTATACGTGTCACACCCAAAAACAAATAAATAATGCATAAAATGTCAGTATTCCTTTACTAATATTTTGTATAATAATTTAAACAAGCCCATGTTTCCTAGGTTTAGTTACCTAGGGAACATGCAAAAATTTGCTGTAACTAAACTTTAACTACAGCAAATTTTTGTAGTGAAAACAACAATATTTAGACTGAATTAAAAATTTATGTTAGAGACAGAAAAATGTCCATACATGAGTCCATAAAACATATTCTCGTCTGATTCATAGCTTAGCCTGTAATTGTTGGTCTGAAACGTTTCACAAAGAAAATCTTCTAATTTGTAGTTGAAAAGTGCTGAAAATTTAGAAAACAATAAGTATCTCTCTGCCACGTCTATCTATCTATAATATTTTGCAATTGTTAGACTTAGGTGGTCGTTTTAATAACAATATTCATAAATTATAATTCACTCATTCTCTCCTTTATTATTACAACCAGATTCAGTTATCTGAATTAAAATAAAATTTTAATAAATATTTTCTGGTTTTTGTATGTGACACGTGAACCCAATAAATTCCGAAGTTCAGGTAATATGCCATGCGGCAGTACAGACATTTGCAGACATCAGAAAACATGGAAGCTATGTTTTATTAACACTTCCGTGGCCGACCGGCCGGATCGCTTTATTTTGTAGAGAATTTTGTGCTGGTTAATAATAAAAAAAGAAAGTTTGAAAAAATGTACTCTTTGACCCCTAACGGGGCTTTTTTCGAAAACCTCTTTTTTCGTCAGAATTTTCGAGGTGCCTCTATTCCAAGGCTTGTATCTTTTGTTCTTCCGGCAGGAGCCTAGCCGTGTTATATATCAATAGAAAGCCCATCACTTGGGCTACAATAATATGCCAAACATAGCCCTTGGTCCCGCCACGAAATTTTAAATTTGGCGGGAAATTCAAAATTTTGAAAAATTTTTCATATAAATCTCCCATAGCCGGTTTTCGGGGTTCCAAGCAGTTTCCGAACGAGATTTTTGGCCCTATAAGGTTTTCGACCACGCTGAACACGATTCTTATGTCAGTTTTGGCATTCGGCATACTGTAGTACCAGTTTCTGGCGTTCTGCCAACTTTGGCTTCCTCGGGGGTTTTCGCCCGAAATTTCACACCCTAGGGGGTTTTCAAGTGTGCTGAAATCAAATCTGAGATCAGTTTTCACGAAAAGCGACAAAATTTGGCGTTATTCTGGCGTTCTGCCCAAAAACGCCAAAGACGAATCCTCGATTATTAGCGGATTCTATCTTTGGCGTTTTTGGGCAGAACGCCAGAATAACGCCAAATTGTGTCGCTTTTCGTGAAAACTGATCTCAGATTTGATTAAAATTTCGTGGCGGGACCAAGGGCTATGTTTGGCATATTATTGTAGCCCAAGTGATGGGCTTTCTATTGATATATAACACGGCTAGGCTCCTGCCGGAAGAACAAAAGATACAAGCCTTGGAATAGAGGCACCTCGAAAATTCTGACGAAAAAAGAGGTTTTCGAAAAAAGCCCCGTTAGGGGTCAAAGAGTACTTTTTTCAAACTTTCTTTTTTTATTATTAACCAGCACAAAATTCTCTACAAAATAAAGCGATCCGACCGGTCGGCCATGGAAGTGTTAAATTTATGGTATCAGAGGTCATGATCATTGATCACTCAACTTTAAGGGATATTACCTTTTATATTTTCTAAGGTCTTAATTAAAATTACGAAGTATGTTATTCATTTCTTGGTCTACATCCAATTTCTTTCTTTATATTAATTTCCTATAAAACAAACTTACGATAATATTTTCCTGTGTACCTACCAAAACTTATATCGTGAAACAGTTTTCCTTGCTCAGAAGTGTTAGGTTTTGCGATATAAGTTAATCAAAAACCGGAAGTTTATGTAGAGTCAAATAATCTGGCCAAAAATCAATCTGGGATTCAGATGCTATAAAATTATGGCCAAACTTTTGACTTGATCTTTGGTATCTTAGATGTTTATATTGTAAATATCTTTTAGCTTAGCTTTTCAATTTTAATTAATAATTGATCAAAATTTCTCACCCCATGCATTGCAATATTTGTTTGCTCCTAGAAAAAGAAAAGATATAACAGAGAAAAATAAAACTTTACCAAACTTAAATTCCCAATTTTTGAATAAATTTGCGTCATATCGCGAAACAACCCTTCAGAGCAAGGAAACAGCTTTTGCAGCAAAACAAACCATCGGGTCCCTCTAAGTTGATAGGTGTCTGTACTTCCCCTCCCCCAGCAGAATAACCCACTTTTTGGGGGTCCCGGACCCAAAACTCGCGAGTACCACCCAAAAACCCATGATTTTAGGGGGGGGGGGTTATCAATGTCAGATTTGGGGTTGACATACGTGAAAACGTGACATCCGTGTGTCACGTAAAAGGGCAACTTATATGGCCTGGGGCAATATGGCCTGGGGCAATCCCAAGAATGCAACATTTTCGCGCACCTGGAACTTTCTCCAGACGGCTTAGTTCCGGGCGAGTGATACGTCATTTTGTAGGTCTCGATGAGACAAGACGAATGACGTATCAATCACCTGGATACAGGCCGGCGAGCGGGAGATATGGCCTGGGACAATCCCGAGAATGCAACATTTTCGCGCACCTGGAACTTTCTCCAGACGGCTTAGTTCCGGGCGAGTGATACGTCATTTTGAAGGTCTCGATGAGACAAGACGAATGACGTATCAATCACCTGGATACAGGCCGGCGAGCGGGAGATATGGCCTGGGGCAATCCCGAGAATGCAACATTTTCGCGCACCTGGAACTTTCTCCAGACGGCTTAGTTCCGGGCGAGTGATACGTCATTTTGTAGCTCTCGATGAGACAAGACGAATGACGTATCAATCGGCTGGATACAGGCCGGCGAGCGGGAGATATGGCCTGGGGCAATCCCGAGAATGCAACATTTTCGCGCACCTGGAACTTTCTCCAGACGGCTTAGTTCCGGGCGAGTGATACGTCATTTTGTAGGTCTCGATGAGACAAGACGAATGACGTATCAATCACCTGGATACAGGCCGGCGAGCGGGAGATATGGCCTGGGGCAATCCCGAGAATGCAACATTTTCGCGCACCTGGAACTTTCTCCAGACGGCTTAGTTCCGGGCGAGTGATACGTCATTTTGAAGGTCTCGATGAGACAAGACGAATGACGTATCAATCACCTGGATACAGGCCGGCGAGCGGGAGATATGGCCTGGGGCAATCCCGAGAATGCAACATTTTCGCGCACCTGGAACTTTCTCCAGACGGCTTAGTTCCGGGCGAGTGATACGTCATTTTGTAGCTCTCGATGAGACAAGACGAATGACGTATCAATCGGCTGGATACAGGCCGGCGAGCGGGAGATATGGCCTGGGGCAATCCCGAGAATGCAACATTTTCGCGCACCTGGAACTTTCTCCAGACGGCTTAGTTCCGGGCGAGTGATACGTCATTTTGTAGGTCTCGATGAGACAAGACGAATGACGTATCAATCACCTGGATACAGGCCGGCGAGCGGGAGATATGGCCTGGGGCAATCCCGAGAATGCAACATTTTCGCGCACCTGGAACTTTCTCCAGACGGCTTAGTTCCGTGCGAGTGATACGTCATTTTGTAGGTCTCGATGAGACAAGACGAATGACGTATCAATCACCTGGATACAGGCCGGCGAGCGGGAGTTATGGGGCGCCGCCGTGCGGCGAAGCCGCTGGGCAGTCCTATGGAATTCCTTAACTAATTCATTGCCATGGATTTGATAAGCATAATTTATTGATTTACACTTTTCAGAAGAAACGCCAAACAAACTCGATCGCTTGGAATTCACTCAGAAGTGAAACCGACAGCCGTGAACGCTTGTCCGAAAATTTTTGTGCAGCAACCCGCTGCAGTCAATCCTATGAACATGTCAAAGTATTTGGAGCAAACGTTTCAGCTTGAAAAGACAAATCGGAAATATCGGCGGCAATACCAAAATACCAATTCGCTTACTGGAAAGCACGGAATGTTTTGTGCAAGTAAGAAATTAGGAAATTTCGTTGAAATCATAATACATTTTCTAACAATTCGTGTTTTAGAGTGCCGAATGCGCTTTTTCTATCCGACTTCTCAACTACACAAATACATTGAATGGGTGGAAAATGACTCTTCAAATGACCTTCCACTACCATACTTCACCTGTAAAATATGCGGTTTTAGCACACAATTGAATGTTGCTTAACATTAATTGCATTGTTCAATTTGTATGTTTATAATTTTTTTGTTTTCAGGGCTTTAAATGTTATTCGTGCATTTTAAAATACAGTCGAATGAACAAACTATGTTGGTTTATTTTCATTAGATAAAATGCATAATTTATCTTGAGAGAAACAGTATTCAACGACGAGTATGATTACAACGACTTTGATAACATACGTTGAAAATTTAGCCTTAGAATCAAATAGTCTTAGCTTTATGCTAGCTTTGGTCTCAGGCGTTAAGCTGAGTAACGCGAGTGAGCTCAAGCTTTCGCTGGTCTCAAAATAGGATTACGTCATTCTTCATCGCCATATCATTTTTATGGCAGTTGAAAGCGTTTATTTGAATGAGGATTGTTTATGTATGACTTATCATGATCAGTCAAATATTGGTTTGGCCGGAAATTCGTGTCGGTGTTTTTAAATATAATTTTTTTTCTCACGTACCGCTAGAGTGCCTATTAGTGTTATATACCGTTTGATAGCCAAGAGTTTTCTCCATGCAACCATACTTAAGTTATATTTTTGCTGTGCAAAAAATTGTTAGCTATTTGTGATTGCATGAAAAATTTCAAAATTACCAATTTTTGAGCTATTTTTATATCTTTTGTATGCAAAAATACTAGGCATTCTATTTCCAATTGTGCAAGATTGTAGAGCAATCTCAGCTCTAATACTTACCTTTTACAGAACATTTTTTCGTTTGATGGCTGCAGAGATATGACAATTTTAGTGAATGACACCACCAGAAAAATGGAAAATTTCGATTTTTGCGATTTTTTCGGTTTATGTATCAACTTTGAGCGATCATATCTCGCAGAACATAAAAGCATATTTTATTCTGTAAAAAGTATGTTGTAGAGCTCGACCTTGTCTACAAAAGCCGCAATGCCACGTTTTAGAATAGTGCCAAAAGATAAAAAAAATTATCCATGAAAGTTGCTAAAAATAACCAAAAATCAATTTTTTGGATGTCCTTCCTTAGAACTATCATAAAGTAATGGTTGCATGTAATGGTAAATCATGTTATATACGGTTTGAAAGAGAAAAGAATGTGCTACCGAATGGTATGTAACACTCAAGAAAAACACCGCTTTAGATTAATAAAAATTGACTTTGAAAACACCGACAATAATTTCCGGCCAAACCAATAACAATTTAATTTCGCTCAAAGTCATAATTAGTTTACTTTTTACCCCATAATTAGTTTCATAAAGGATGTTTTTCATAGAGGAACAGTTATTCCTTAATTTTTCAGATATTCAAGATGCTATATTTGGATCCATAAACGAATATAACATTGTATTTTATAGATTGCACAACAGAAATAAAAAGAAATGTAATCAAAGAATAATTCAAGACCTACGCTGTTATCCTCAAGTGGTATGATATGTTAAAAAGCTTTTACCGAATTTCAATACAAACAAAGTAAAAGTCATTTATTCGTTAATGCACAAACTATTAAATCAAAATCCAATAGAAACATACAAATTGAGGATTAGTCGCTTTCCTTCATCAGATTACGAGGCCGGTGAACTGTTCGATGATCCATCTGACGAGCACAAAATCGGTCGGTGTGATTGTAAATCTCTTCGCATGGGCGGCACTTCGATTCGCTGTTTGGAATAGTTTGACGAGTCGCGATTCGGCTTCCTGAAAATTTTTTTAAATAAAAATTGAGTCAATTCTACAATGTTCTCGCAAAAATTCATTACTCATCCAAATTATTTCTCTGCGCTTGTGTCACAGAGCCAGACAGATTCGCCCACAGTCATGTAAATGTCTTAATAGCCTTCAAGAGACTTGAGGCTTTATAGACTTTATATATTCTTATAGACAAAACACCTTACAGGACATTCTACAGATATTTTTAAGCAATTTACATGTTATTTAGCGGAATAAAAATATATCAATATAATCCTAAATTCATCGAATAATAATTTTTTGTCCTAATCGATCTCCCTCAAAGGTAGCAGTTTCAGGATACTCAATAAATATTAAAAAACATACGTCTTGTAATGCGAGAATTGCCCGCTTTTCGATGTATAGCCTCTCATTGCACTCTTGCAGAATCTCCTTGACTAATCTCGCAAACGATTGGAACGGAATAAGCAATTTCGTAGACTTTTGATACTTGGCTATTTCCATCGATGCTTTACGTTTGCTCCGTTGTTTCGTCACTGCCAATACTCTGACGTGCTTTTGCCTCCCCATTGATGTATGACGATTAGAGCGGTATCTTAAATTGTGCGATTAGAGAGTTGTGCAATTAGAAAAAGAAGGAAAGTATGAAAGCGAAAAATGAGGAATTGTCTAAATTTGTCTAAATCCAATAAACGAGCATTTACTAATGATTCTTGGCAAGACAATGACATTTCATGGCGTGTTCTATTTTTAGACAATTTATAGATTCATCATAGCCGGCAGTATAGTTCTGTAGGGGATTTGTGCATTACCGCTATCTGAATAAACGAAGAAATATGAAAAGCCGATTCCTTGTTTGGACTTTACCAAAATTTAGAGGTCGAACAAAAGTATAAATTTGAAATTTCATCAAAGATTGAGCAATGCAAATTTGTATTTTTCATTTGTATATTGCAAATTTCTATTCATAAAAGCGGAAACATTAAATTGAAAGCGGCAAGAGTAAAATCAAGCTAGTAATAGCTTTCATTTGTGTAAAGCCTTCACGAAACGGAATGAATTTTCTAAAAACACCCACTCCGCGATCGCTTTAACGAAAACCTCTTCAGTAAAAATGCTCTGATATAAGATTCTTTTGATTGAAATATGATTCACACTCTGTAAAGCTTCCGTAGCAGGAATACATCCGGTTATACAGGGGTGTATAACCGGATAGTGAAAAACACGTCAAAATTTTTGCGTTTTCATGGGAATTTGATTTTATCACTAGTGCAATCCTAACTCAACTTTTTATTATCCGGTTGAGACATCGTCATCAGATTTTACATTTTACAGTAAAAAACCGACCCGGCCATTTGTCGTTTTACTGTTTTATAGACTTTGACCGAGTAAAAACGACAAATCGCTAAAAACTCGGTTTTTAACGTGAATTTGTCAAATCTGACGTTGATGTCTCAACCGGATAATAAAAAGCTGAGTTAGGATTGCACTAGTGAAAAAATCAAATTCCCATGAAAACGCAAAAATTTTGACGTGTTTTTCACTATCCGGTTATACACCCCTGTATAACCGGATGCATCCCTGTTCCGCAGCTATCCTTGCAGAATTTAGATATTCAGTGGCGAATAATTTTATTCCAAAGCCAAAACATACGTTAAAACTCAAAACATGCAATAAAATTCAGTCTAGTGATAAATTTGCATCATGTTTTTTCTTAGCCACATCAGAGTGCTCAATAACGTCAAGTTCTGAATATCTGAACATATTTCTAGTACAGTTTAGAAAAAAGCAAATTTGAGCAAGTCATGGAAACAGAACAATATAACGCGCTTCTTCTTCACATGTCCTGCGCTGCCATTTCGTGGTGAGACAATACTGTTTTGAATTTCAAAAGTCATTCGCTTCAGTCATTGAGTGAAGAGTTCACTCAATGAAAATGAAGTAAACGAAGAATATATTCTATACCACAATTTCGTGTTGGGACAATAGTATAAATTCAATATTAAACAATTTTTCAGCAGTCCCGTTACATTTTGTCGCTATGTTTCACTCAGAAAGCTGAGTAAAAGCACTTAAACTGAAAATGGAGTAATGCTAAGCAGCGTAGAATAGCGGAATAATTTCTTACACCCAACCATGGTTGCAGAAAACTTAAACGGCTTTGCAAGCCTTTGAAGTAATTTCGAAGTATTTACAGTGTAACGCAGGCAGTAGACTTTGCTAAATCTCCCGCCTGCGTTACACCTCATTATATGCGCTGTATAATATACGGCGTAACGCAGGCGGTAGATTTAGCAAAGTCTACTGCTTGCGTTACACTGTAAATACTTCAAAATTACTTCAAAGGCTTGCAAAGCCGTTTAAGTTTTCTGCAACCATGCACCCAACCCAATTCACAATCGCCTTAACAAAAGCCCTTTTGTAAAAACGCTCTAGTAGTAAATTTACTATACTACTTTATTGATTGAAATGTGATTCACACTTTGTAAAGCTTCTGCAGCAGCATTTGAATATAAACCTGATTAACTACGTCGGCATAGTCGTTTTGCAGACATTTATATACCTGGGAACAGATTGTGGTTTTAGATATGTCGCTGTAAAATTGATCTCAAGTCTGATCGGAAACCAAGACGTACCATAGGGGATTTATGGTGATAGTTTCTGAATCTCGCCACTCGGATATTGTGGGTCAAAAGTAAATGTGACAAAGGTAAACGTAATCAAATCTCTTTATCGACAAACAAAAATATTCAAACATAAGCAATCTACAAAACTTTTGTCCTCCAATCAATTTCATTAAAATCGAAATCCTCGTCCCCACTTGTTGAGTCGTCGACTTCCACTGGGTCAAAATTAGGCTGCTGCTGAAACCGAGCCTGTTCGACAATCTCTTCTTTCTTCTTCTCCAACTCATTCATGGCCTTCCATCTTTCAATCTGCTCGTCAATTTCGTCCAGCTCTTTTTGCACAGCACTCACTTCGATCTGTAAGAAAAGGAAATTAGTTTGTTCATGGATACAATTAAGTTCTTTGCTGGAATTCAAGCTTATCCTATCCCGAAATAGACGAGCTGGCTTGGCCAAGCCAAATCAAAACACGAATGCAATTTATTATAAATTTTTGGTTTTCCATGCTGATTTAACAACAATGTGAATCCTTCCCAACGTAAGATTTTTCCATAGAAAGAAGTAAGATAATTTGAAACATGAAGCAACAAAACAAAATTGTATACAATTCGATATATTAAGGTTTCTAACGGCTTCAATTAATTTCTATACTTTAAACATCCTTATTTTTGGTGCCAATGGACCTTCCCTAGACTTTCCTTTGCTCCGAAGAGTTAAATTTTGAGATGCGATGGTAAGTTAGTTAAAAATATCGGTGTTATACAAATTGATCTTTAGTACATAATATCTTCTTCCCTTCAAATGATTTTTTAACTACAGTGTCAAAAATTGACGCAAAAACAGACATTTTGAAACAGTTAACAAAATTTGAAGCCTATGATACGAAAAGATATGCTCATTCAAGTTCTCGAGATAAAAATTTAATTCAAAAATCCCATGGCCATAACTTTTCCAGTCTTCCGGGCTCAATATATGACTTCAAATTCTTCTTCATAATTTGATGACTAACTCTTGCTGTAGTTAAAAAATCATTTGAAGGAAAGAAGTTATACTAAATCTGTGTTTTACAAATTGATCTTTGGGACTTAATAACTTCTTTCCTTCAAATGATTTTTTTAATGATGTAAGTTTTTTTTGCACTTCCAAGTTTCTCTTTATATAGCAATAATTAAAATAACGAGTAAATAATACCTCGGCATCGTCTTCCACTTCCTTTTGATTTTCTTCTTCGGCGATTTCTTTGAAGAATTTATCCACTTCTGTGTCGATATTTTTCTGCTTTTCCACAGTTGCTGTTACCTGAAATTGTTTCAACTATGCAGAAATATAATCTGATTACAAATTTTACTTTTGAATTCATTTCCTGATTGTCGAAGAATCCTGCAGGCAGGCCGTCTATAAGTTTCGCACTTGAGGCTGCGGATGCTTTTGCTGCGTCTGCCGATTTTTGAGCCACTTCTGCTTGCCACGGTTTCTGAGTTCGTATGTTCGATTGCCGTTCTTCCTGTTCGTCTTCGCTGCTGCTTTCATCGTCTAAACAATTACAGAATTATTATTAAGAGAATGATGATGTTTTCAGGAATTCTTCCTCATATTTATTGTGGTCAACTTATGTCACTATTGGGAAAGGAGCGATTCTGAGCTTTATCATTTCATCAAAAAATTAAGAATTTTTTCATTACAAATTTGTATGTACGTACAACAATTCTTTACTAATGTCTGGGATCCATCAGTTATAGTAATAATAATACTGCTGCCACTTTGATGAACAAATAATGACCCCATTATTATTTCAGCTAGAATGCATTACTATAACTAGGGCAATAGAAAACAAACGAGAATGGATTCTTGGTATCATTTAATATAGAACATATTTCATTGTCTATAATTGGTTTCTATTACTCAAAAAACAAAATTAATACCATATCGAAAGCAATAGCGATAATGTTAGCAATATCGTTAAAAGTTTGTTGAAATAATAATAGTACTTCTATCACTCATATTAGAATTTTTATTCCATAGGACTGCCCAGCGGCTTCGCCGCACGGCGGCGCCCCATAACTCCCGCTCGCCGGCCTGTATCCAGGTGATTGATACGTCATTCGTCTTGTCTCATCGAGACCTACAAAATGACGTATCACTCGCCCGGAACTAAGCCGTCTGGAGAAAGTTCCAGGTGCGCGAAAATGTTGCATTCTCGGGATTGCCCCAGGCCATATCTCCCGCTCGCCGGCCTGTATCCAGCCGATTGATACGTCATTCGTCTTGTCTCATCGAGAGCTACAAAATGACGTATCACTCGCCCGGAACTAAGCCGTCTGGAGAAAGTTGCCCTTTTACGTGACACACGGATGTCACGTTTTCACGTATGTCAACCCCAAATCTGACATTGATAACCCCCCCCCCCTAAAATCATGGGTTTTTGGGTGGTACTCGCGAGTTTTGGGTCCGGGACCCCCAAAAAGTGGGTTATACTATATCATTTTTCTAAATCGCAGCCTAATATTCAAATGATGCTTAAAATCACATACTCAGCTCTTGTATCGACAAACCTTTGAGTCTTTTGGACTGAACGGAGTCATCTTCCTCCATTTTCCTCTTCACGGCTGCATTCCCAGCTGATTGCTTCGCAATTGCCTCTTTGAGTTTTTGCACAGTTTCCCGGTGTTTTCTTCCGTTTGCGTGAGCCGTCCATGTTTTTGCCTTTACTTGTGTGGCGCAGACTGAGCATAGATAGAAGCCATTCTTCAGGTCCTTGTAGAGTGACATTCCTGGAAATGAACAAAATTAAAAAACAAATCATAAGCAGAATTTCGAGGACGTTTATGTGAAAAACGAATTCATTATGATGATCCTTAGATTAGTTTAACAGGCACGATTATTAACAAATCATACTCAAAAAATTCTATCAAGAGTTCAGTGCCCGCAACTTCAACATAGGGAGGTTTTATTTCATCTGACTTTAGGGTGACATTTTTCAGGATAATTAATCGCGAGTGCATGCTTAAAGTGCACTCTACATTTTCAAATACAATTTTTCAATATCACCGTTTGGGTTTAGCCGCCTATAAGGAATGGCTATTCGTTGTAGCTAGTAGTTCTGCCCAGCTAAATTGACTGAATAGAACCAATTTCTATTTTAGGGATTTATCCAGAAATGCCAAAATTTTTCAAACGCAGAAGAAAAATCTGTGTAAAATTTGCTGCTAGCATATGTGAAAATCAGAAATACATTTTTAAATCGGGACTGTCGACTAATGATCGCCATACTCACCAGAAACTTATGGCAAAAATCCAGAAATGATTTTTATGGACACTGAAAGTAAGAAATCTTCTATTAAATCAGAAGATTTGACAACGCTATCTTTTCCATGGCTAAGAATGAAGGTTGTTTTGATAACAGAGATTCCTTGCCCATAAAATGAGAGCAAAGTAAATTCCTGTAGCTTCAAGCAATGAAACTCTGACAGGTTCATCACTACATTAGCTTTACAAAACCATAGAATTCATCGTTGGTCTTTCATGATTGTAAGCGAACAGTATTAAGAGAAGCTCTCAGTCGCCCAAGCCAGGCGACATTGAAGAAATCTTTAACAAAACACATTTCAATCTAAATTTGTCCCATCGCGAGCTGATTTAAATCGGCTTATCTTACGATCATTCACACTGCTGAGATCCATGAATCATTTTGCCTCTCCTTTTTTAAGGAAATATTGCTTACGCGAAAAAGCAAAAATTTTCTCTGCATAAATACTTAGTCAGATGCCAGCTCCACCACCTCCGCCGCCACCACCCCCACCTTCGCTTGGGGCATCTCAGGTATATTTTAATTTTTTATGAGTTTATGGAAATTTTTTATTATTGAGAGAGTTAGCGGTAATTTTATCGGCTCAAAAAAAGAAACCTCAGAACTTTATGTCTGTAAATGTTTCATTGTTGTACAATTTTTCTCCAAGAGCCAAATTTTGAGATTCAAATCCAACTAATATGTCGATGGAAAGATCTATCGGACGAAACACACATTTTTTATTCGAGGTTTCACATTTCGGAAATTATAACTATTGAAAGTTAAGGCATCAGAGAACATGGTCATTGACCGCTTAAATTTAAGGGCTCAATACTTTACTCTCAGATTTTCTGGCTCTAGATTAAAAAAATAATGCTCGACAAGGATAGTACTTTAGATAGGTATAATTGTTCATATCCCAAAATAGTGCCTTTCAAGAAAAAAATGGTCCAAAAATTTGCCTCTTAAATTTCCTTTTTGAACTAAAAATTTGTTTTCAGGCGCCAAAGCCCACCGCAGCTCGAAATCAACTTCTCAGCGAAATCCACCAAGGAACCAGGCTCAAAAAAGCCGTTACAAACGATCGTTCAGCGCCAAAAGTCGGTGGAAAAGTCGCTGGAGAACCGTCAAGTGCTCCGGGTATGATTCTAAGTCAAGTTTATGTTGGAACTATGAATCCGTATCAATTTTAGCAGAAAGAATTGCGGAACCTCCGAAGCCAGGAAAAGTAGCAGTGAGCAGCGGATTGGGTGCACTTTTCGCCAATGGAGTTCCCAGCAAGCCGAGTGCGGCCAAAACACAAGCGAAAATGGGTTAGTTTTTCCACTAATTTACAGAAATGATTCTTAGGTCCGAAATAAGCTGCTTCAAAAATTTGTTTTGTTAATTGCATATATTGCCTTAGAGTGGAAAATAAACAATCTTTGGACTCACATCACAAAAGCTCCTCAATTTATATTCATACCAGGTTTCCGTGACTCTTTCTGAAACGTCCTATAAGCTCCTTCTAATTCAACCCGTATCTCTGCAGGTACAATTGGGAACGAATTAAGTTAATCCGACGATTACTAGTTACTGTATTTTAGCTTAGTGATAGACTAACCTATCACTAACCTACTGATAACTAGGCATCGGCGAGTCCGAGTCTTTCCGAGTCCAAAACGGACTCGGACTCGGTGTGAATTGAAATCTGACGAGTCCGGACTCGGACTCGGTAAAAGGGGGTCCGAGTCCGACGGACTCGGACTCGGTTATTTTCGGCCGTGCCCATTGGGCGCGGCCGAGCGAAATTTTTGAACTTTTTTGAAGAATATATAAAATTTTCAATGTCATTTTTTGCAGACATCCTTATTTTTCTAAAAATTTTCGCCTGCGGCGCTCTTTTTTCTTCCATTTTTCATTATAAGTGGCCATTTTTCCCAAAATTTCGGCCTACGGATTTCCATGCCTATTTATTTGTCTTCATAATTTTTTGCTCACTTATTTAATGCGACCAAATATATATGGTATAGCAGAGCTACAGCAAGCATTCCGCAATCCGCAATCTTTATCCACCCCCTAAGAATGCCCTCGGCCGTGCCCGACAGGGCGCGGGCGAGGAAAAATTTTGAAACTTTTGCCTGAACATTGAAAATTTTGAAAGAAAATTTTCTCTAACCACACATTTTTTCAAAATTTTCGCCTGCGTCGCTATTTTTTCTTTGATTTTTCTCTTATATCGTATATTTTTCAAATTTTTTTCGCCTGCGGCGCGATTTTATCCCGGCGAAATTTTAGATGCGCCTATTTTTCATAGAAATTTTGTTAGAAAAATTGCCGAAGAAGTACAAATATGGCACCCATCTATAACGCTTATTCAGGAGCTAAATAGTCGACCTAAACCGGTTATATTCATATTAAAAATTTTTGGAAAAATACAGGTAAAATTTGAATTTGCATGTAAAATTTCTTCAAAAATCGCTAAAAAATAGACCAAACCGTCTAAATTTTGTCTATTTATAGTAAAAATACGAAATACTAGTGAAAAACAGTAAAAACACAAGTTTTTGACAACAAAAATAATTGGCGGGAAAAATAAAATTCAAACGGACTCGGCGAGTCCGGACTCGGACTCGTCAACTGATATTGGAACCCTACCGAGTCCGGACTCGGAATCGCTCGGACTCGGTGTAAAATTCCGATCCCTACTGATAACCTATTTGTATAATATTGTAAAATACATAAAATAAAATAGTCAAAAATAATGAAGTCTAATCAATTTGACCCTTGTATACGACTAGATTAATTTAGTTTCATGTTGTCGGGTCTCTTCAGCAGAAGTGATTAGATCTTCAGTAGATCTGACTTATTGCAAAACAAAAACCATTCTAGATTAAAAATCCATATTTTTGACATATTAAATACCTGTAAACAAATGTAAAATCGATATGTAATGAATCTTAAATAAATTTTCAATTTAAGGCATGGCTCAACCCAAGGAACAAAGTCCCAAGCTGAGTCCCCTGCCTCAACCAAAAACGCCTCCCTCAAATGTATCTTCACCACCAAGCACAAGTTCACCAAAACCGTTCAGAGATGTTGGAAGTGAGATTAAAAGCAGGTAAGAATATTATTAAGTGTATTACTATAGCGTATCTCCATAGCAAATCTATCGTGATTATGTTTCAGTCTTCAACACAATTTATTTTTGAAAATTTTTCAAAATAACTTTGAAACATTGAAAGGCTTGCAAAAAAACAGCAATTGATTTTAAACGATCTAATTTTCATTATGCTATACCCGAGCTACTGAAAACAATAATAGGCATAGTAAATTAGATAAAAAGTTGGGATAGATCAGATAGTATTTGGGATTTTATAATTTTCGCTATTGTAAATGCATTGAACACTGACATTTAGCGTTCAATCATCAAACCGATCACTATTATAAGCCTATCTTAAGGAATATTTCATGGAATATTCCAAAAAAATTTTCAATTATTGTTCATTCGATATTACAATACAAGACAAAAATGCAGTTTGTTTATAAAATTATGAATTTGCAGGACAGCTAGTGCATCTTCCGCCTCGACTCCACCTCCACTTCCAGCCAAAATAAAACCGAATTTGCCCGCAGTGCCTCCAGCAGTAAACAAACCGACTTCACAACAGCCACAATTCCAAACAATGAGACCGGCGAAAACACCAAATCCCACATTTGCAAATAGTCGAAGAAGTGAAAGCACAGAGGTATGTCAGATTTCTTTACTAAACTGATACCACTTTAGCTATGTTGGTATCGTTGTTAAAGTTATAGACAATAAAAATAACTAAAAGCGAAATAAATGCAGGAAAAGATGTTTGTTAGAAAAAGTTTGTTATAGCATTAATATTATTATAAGTCTCTTAGCTTGTCCATGACTCCAAATTTTGGTATCCATCTCAATAAATACTCCCACATAAACAGTTTTTAACTTCATAATTTTAAACAAATTTTATCTACGAAACAGGTAATACACAAGTCCCAGGGCATTTTTTCTGAAAACTTTGCTGTTCCTTCATATAACTAGCCAGGTCCTGGCCAAAGAAGTGATGTTATAAAATGCTGGTTTTATATGAATTATTTAATAAAAAATGAAAAATGTTTTTGGAACAAAAACCTTTCACAAGAATATATCGGAACATTCCGGTACCATCCAGAAAGTCCTGAAACTGTTTATGTGGGAAAAATTGCTGATAGACTCCCCGAACAGTAGTAATTAGCACCCTTCAAATTACCGCGTAAACAAAACGCCAATCCTCCTTACGTAATCGTAAACAACCCGCGGCGTGTTTACGATTACGTAAGGAGGAATGGCGTTTTGTTTACGCGGCAATTTGAAGGGTGCTAATTACTACTGTTAAGGGAGTCTATATATACAAAAATTTAGAGTTGATGAGATAAGCTAACAATTCACCCATTATAGTTTCGCTATCACTTTTCCGAACACTCATAACATTTTTATTTCAGGACCTAAAAACGCCGCCGGCAATTATTCGACCCACAAATCCGCCACCACCACCCATGAAGCGTCCAGCTGCTCCGCCACCACCTCCACCTTCTCAAGCAGGCGGGCCGCCCAAACCTCCACCACTCTCTCGGGCTCACACAATAGATCCATCTATCAACACTTCAGCTCCAAATCCGGTACTTCCCGCACCTGTGATGTCGCATCCAATGTCAGCCAAATTCAGCGACTCGCCGCCACCTCCGCCGCCCCCACCTCGGATGTCGTCTTATATGGAGTCAATGGAGCAAAGATTCCACTTTGTGCCCATTAGTGAACTGCCACCTCCGCCAAGATTCATTGGCTTCAGCAAGGAATATGCAACATAGCAACCGGGATCTTGACGACTTTAAAAACGCCAAATAAGCTTACAATTATTTCAAGTGCACTTATATTTTTACTTTTGCTTTCTATTTATAATCATTTGTAAATAAATGCTTAATAAAAAAGCGTTGTTTAAAATGTATTAAAAATTATTTTAGAAGAGGAAATCAATATTTGGGCGCAAGCCATATGCTAAAAAGTAGGTTTCAAAGAAATAAATTTTTGAACATCCACGTGACGTTAGCTTGCTGAATCAAATTGCTGAAGAGCAGAGGGAATGAAACAGAAATTCGGTTTTTTGTTGATCTCACATTTTGACTCGTGCAGTTAGTATGCATTTTGTATTCATTTTCGTGTTGTTATTCTGTCAGAAATAAACCATAATTAGAGGGCGAGTGCATTTGCTCGCATTGTATTATGGCAACCAAAAATTCCCTTTAATTTATATATCCATACTTTACATCTTATATGCATTAACACTTTATTCTCTTCTTACTATAAAAATTTATAACCAAACATTACCAAATACGAAAAAGGCTCTAAATAGCACATACCAGTTAATTTAACTTCGGCAATAGATATAACAATCAATATGATTCTATCAGACTCGTCTCTTTTTCGTATTTGCGCCACGTTATTTCACGGAAGGCGCTCCCCATGGAAAATGCGGGTGGTCTCCATCTCGGGCAGAAAGATCGAGGAAACGCAAATTGCGGTCCATTTTCTTGACCTGCTCCATTTCGGAGTCATTCAAAGTAAAGTTCCATAGGTCGAAATTCTCCTTGATTCGATTTTCGTTCACTAAATATTTTATGTTAAATTGGTATCACAAATATTTTATGAAAACTTACCTGATTTCGGAATGACAGCGATTCCCATTTGAACTAAAGCTTTCAAGGAAACCTGTGCATTTGTCTGAAAATAAAAAAGAAGGTAAATAAATAATTGTAAACAAAAATGTTTCTACGATATTATATGCACAAAATTTTTAGACATTCTAGAAAGTTTAAGCGAAAGTTTATCCAAAGAATGATGTTGGAAAATATAATGAAAGTTCACTGGCTGATATGCTTACTATTAAAGGGAAACAAATTTGCAATTTTTCCCATTTTCTTTCTACATTTGAAGAAAGCAAATAATTTTATCGTTTGATAATATTGCAAAATTGATCGTATTATTTGTTTATTGCGAAAATTCAGAAACTATGAAAAATATAAAAATTGGCAACTATAAATATTTTTACACTCAAGAATAGGCAGATCATGCACTCCAACTTATTTTTGGACAGTAATTTTTCATTATTAAAGCAATGAAAAGTTGGTATATGTGTGTAGGGTATATATCTTCTATGGAAATCTATCTTCTATGGAATTTTGGGCCTATGAAGATCCATTCTTAAAACACTCACCTTGTTATGATTCTTGGCGATTTGCGAGATGGTCTCATCATACAGAACATTAGGATCGCCTTGTTTATGGAACGGCATTGCTGGATTAGCCAAAGGACTGTAGGCAGTCACAGTTATTCCTTTAGATTTGCAGTAGGCGACCAAATCACTTTGTTGAAAATATGGATGAAGTTCAACCTGAAAATAATCATTTTGTTTTGAAGGAGACAACTGTTAAAAATACCTGTAAATTTGCCGGTTTTATTTGACTGTTGTCAATGACTCGCTGGATTTGTTGAGCGCTGAAGTTTGACAGCCCAATGGATCGGATTTTTCCCTCCTTGACTTTGGCTTCCAGTGCTTTCCAGGTTTCCAAGTAGTCCACATCGGAGTAAAGCATTTTGTCGCCTGTCTCGCTTTTCGGGAAGATGGGTCCGCCTTCTTTGAAACCGGTCGGCCAGTGAACTGTAATAGTAAATTGGATGAAGATGTTTTGGTGAATACAATATTGAATACTAATAAAAATATTGATATAGAAAAGTATATTGAAAGACTTGACTGATGGAAAAGCGTGAATACATTGTTTCGCCTATGATCTCTGACAATGAAATTCTATGGAAAACGAGTTCAAAGGGTCTAAGCATCTTCAGAGAGAATCCGAGTTGAACTTTGTTAGGGAAAAACATAAATCCTACCAACAAAATAAATATGGCATACAATAATTCTGAGGTCATTCTTTTCGTGTAGATACAATTCAGTTTTTGAAAAGTCAAATTTATTGAATGAGACAAAGTAATTACGGAAATTAAGTTCTATCGTTTTGACTCCGTCATTTTTCCTATTGGCGACAAAAGAAGCCTTTAATCCCAAAAAAATATAAATTCCATCGAAGTTCCAATAATGGAAAATAAAAAACTTACTCAATACTAAATCCAAGTAATCGAGACCCAACTCTTGCAGACTCATGTCCACGTTCTTCAGAGCCAAATCGTAGGAGTGGAATGTGTTCCACACTTTGGTTGTGATGAAGATGTCCTCTCTCTGAAATTCATTCAAGCCATAATTTGTTAAAATCGCAATATTTATGAGTAGAAAAAATATCTTTAAAGAACGTAAGTCAATCCTTGTCTATTCCGAGAAAATTAGCCCTTATAAAGTCCAACGTGTATTTAAATATGAACAACAAATTTCTAAAAGAAATATGCATTTCGTTATAAAAAATACTGAAGTTCCTGGCAAGAATTTTATTTAATTAATAATAATTTAGTATTATAAATACAAATTTTGTGACAAAAATACTGAATTTTGCGGCAAAAATTCTACTTGTCGCAGTTTCAATATTTTTGCGCAATATAGCAGGATTGATACAATCCTGGAATCCAGAGGTAGATAATAACGCAGGTTAAACTAACAAATTACAATCCTGCTATGATGGTTATCTGCTATAAAATTTTGTTTCAAAATAATCTAAAACTCAAACACTTTCCAGGAGCGGTCTTAGTTCTAAAATTCTACATCCGAAGTACATTAAAATAGCATACCTTGATTTTACCTTCCGCAAAAACTTCTTTCAAAGCCGCTCCAATCTCTGGTTGATTTTCGTAAGCGTAAGCGCAATCCAGGAGTCGATATCCATGCGAGAGTGCGATTTTGACGGCATTTGCGACCTCTCCGGGCTTCGACAGCCACGTTCCTAGGCCTGAAAATAGTTTAGTTTGGAATTGCGATAGAATGTTATTTTCGTGCACTTACCAAATATGGGCATCTCGTGGCCGCTGTTTAATTTCAACTTTGGGATTGTAGCCATTGGAATGTTTCTTGTGATTGTCTGAAAGTTAAAAAGTTTTTTTTAATACTCCAAGCTCAGCAAAACGATTATCTTCCAAACACAGACCAAATATCCTTGCATGAAAATGATTCGACTTTGAAAATTTCATGACGCAACTTTTGGAATCCGAAACGTTTTACAGTATTTTCCGACGATTTCACGGGTCAAAAATGGCATTCAGCCACAAATACCCATCCTCTAACCATAGGCCTGTCTGTACTCACTGAGTGCTCTGGTCTCTCTCTACAGCCAGCCATGATTAACAGACGACGAGGAGGAATCAAAAAATGATCATGGTATACTTAGCTCAGTGTCAGCCTTTTATCTTTAGCCGACGTAAAAATCTCTACGTGAAACGGCGCAAAGCCTTGCATTAGAGAAAAATATCGAACTTTTCTATACGAGACTTCATCAATAACTCCCGTTTTTTCTTGTAACCCAAAAAATTCGAGAGTGGTCTCTGTTCTGAGACTTGATCAAAAGTGTACGCCGATCCCTAATCAGAACACCAAATATCAATTTCATGTCATAGTCCCATCAATAGATAACATTAATGGACGCCTACTGCAATCTTCAATCACTTAAGCGGAAATCCTCATTCAAATTGGCCACCATTTTCAATTGTTTGGCATTTCGCCAGCAAAATAGAATTTGACGTGGAGAATGCAGAACAATCAAATCCAACTCTCTTTCTATGACAGAAGGTAGTTTGAGGCGCTTGTTCTGGAAATCAGCCCGATGTGCCGTATATGGTTTTAGTGCAAGCTTGGTATTCGGGAATCACATCGGAGGATTTGTCTACTGCGAAGGAACGAGTATGCAGCCAACGATCCAGCATGGAGACCTTTTATTCGGTAAGCATTTCCCTTGAATGTAAGCAGAGTCAGCGTTTCGGAGGTTGTGAAATAGAAGTTTAAATTAGGAATTGGAACTTTTTCGCTGTACTCTTGATCTTTTTGATTTTATTATTTTTTGGAAGCATTGGTACTTTCGTTTCAAATATTTAACCAGAGTTCTAGGAAAAAGTAGTGCCAACGCCAGGTATACTTTTGCGTTTAATTCCTTTCCTGAAAGTTAGTTTTTTGGAAAGCGTAGTGTATTTACATGAAACACCGAAAATTTTTATTTCTATTTTGTAAAAAGTCGACATTATCGCTCTGCATAGTAATGCGGACATAAGCTATCTAAGAATTTATTACCAAATTTGAATTGAAAACATAATTCCAAGCAAATCTTCACTCTGAAATTCCTCGATTAGACTCTCACCTATTCTAAAAATCCTCATTGTCTGGAATTGAAATTACCAAATTTTTCAATTTGAAAAATTTATTACCTTTGGGCGCTACTCACTTAGTTTCCTTCCCCAATTTTAGGAAGAACCATCATTGGTCCATCTATGAATAAGATTCAGCTTAGATCTGTTGATACGTAAGTTTGTTTGCTTAAAAATATTTATTTCCCCAAATATTTTAGCAAAATTTGCTGGATACCGAATCGTCATCAATCGTAATCAAATTCTCATTATAGTCGAGCGCTTGAGTGTGAACTGGCAAAACCTACACCGAGGCGACATTGTTGCTGTGCTCAGCCCAAACGATCGAAACCGTCTCATCTGCAAGCGCCTAGTCTGCAAGGAACACGACATGTCTCCGAGTTCCAACTCCGAGCGAATTCCCGTTGGTCATTGCTACGTTTTGGGAGACAATGCGCAGGACTCCATGGATTCAAGATATTTCGGCTCGATTTCTCTCGGTTTGGTTCAGGATAGAGCGATGCTCAGGATATGGCCGATCAGCAGATTCGGATGGCTCACGACGCACTCGATTTGGGAAAAAGAACAATAGAAAATAATATATCGAATTAGAATTATTTAGTCCTCAGATGTTTTTTGTAAATATTGTATAATATTTGTTGTTAAATTTTGTTACTTGATATGCATCTATAAAATGTTTACGATTTATTTGTTTGGTAGTAGAAATATTTTCTGACTATTATATCAGTCATTGATACCTATTATTTTAATCTCGATATTATACAGATTTGATCTTTAGATGATGGTAAATGGCGTTTGTGTGGTGCAGGGCGAAGCCAACGCTGTGGTCGCCCTGCTCAAGAAATTCAGACGAAATGTCTCACATTTGCCAGCCCTCGACGACCATGACCCGTTGTTAAGGAATTTTGCGGATTTGAGAGATGTCTTGAATTCCGTAATCTTTTATTAAATAATTATATCATAAATTTATTAACACAATTTCCCAACAAAATGATTTCTATCGCTTAATTTTATATGCAGTTTTTTAAAATTATTAGTAGCTAATCAGTTTGTTCTCACACTTTCTAGTAGTCATACTTGGTTAATAGTTCCTATATTAATATTATTAGTAGGGTAATGTGCTCTATATATTTATTATTTAAGGAAATGATATTGAAAGACAAGTTTTATATATTTTTTATTACAATCTACTTTCAGATAACGGACCTTGCTGAGATGAACTATATCACATTCCTGAGCCCATTCTTAGAAGTGATCAAATCGGAGGCGACGGATGCACCTGTAACGTCAAGAGCATTATCTGCAGTGGACAAATTCATAAATTACGGGCTTTTGTCATCCAATAGGTATGGACTGCTATACACGAGCACCCGTTTTGTGGTTCTATGTTATATTTAACAGTTTTCTCTAGCTGTTAAAGAAAACTATGTTTCGTGTCAGGATGTGATCCATATCTGAGTTGAAATTTAAGGAGACGAGCCGTAAAATATTGTATGTATGAAAAAACAAACAAGAGCCTACAAATAAAAGGTCATTTGAGATCATCTTTTGTACTTGTAAAGTATAATTTAAAAATATTTCCTAGCAATATTAAAACAAATTTATTGTGGAATGATCCCGATATATAAATTTAGTAGTTAATATCCAATGTGGCATATTTTTGCGAGTTATTTTCTTATTTGCACGATACAAAGGAAATTTCCTTATATATTAACACTCCCAAGCGCATGTTCTTCGCCGCATTTAACATGTAAAATTTAGTATTCGAATTGCAAACGCCGTTCACGCTATCGCCGACTCGGTCACCAAAGCCAAATTCGTGGGCACAACGGACGGTGGCAGCGATGAGTGCGTCCTCTTTCAAATTCTGCAGACCCTTCGCAGTCTTCTTTTGGCTCCATGTGGAAGATGTCTCACGGATGAAACTGTTTGTGAAGTGCTTCAGTGCTGTTTCCGGATTGGGCTGGAATCGTCTCTTCCAGAATTGTTACGACTTGCTGCTGAGACCGCTCTGGTGGACATTAGCCGGCTTTTGTTCACCAGGCTGCCAACCTTTGGTCAAGACATACGACATCCATATATAAGGAAATTGGTAAGAAATTTCTTTTGATTTTGTAGTTGTAATCAAAAATTATAAAAGTTGTGTTGCGTTACCAAGGTGCATATCAATGTTATTGAAAAATTATGACATAATAATTAAATTTTAGGTTATGAAAAGCCGCGCCGACGGTAAGAAACGTAGGAAACCCCACAAGGAACAAACGCCGCATCGCCGACCATCTCATGACTCATTCTCTGCTACTTCCAAAGCTAAAGGTACTTATTTTAACGCTACGCTTTATCTTACTTATGTTCCCATATATTGTTTAGAAGTATATGGGACTGATACAGAGTCTGCACCATTGGTTCCCACACCGACTACTCAACATATGCAAACGAAGCAGGATCATCGGTCGGAATTGGATGAGGGCGATATGCCGGATGAAGACAATGTAAGCTTTAAATAATAAGTCCTCGTCTATAAATTAGCGCTTCTTTGTGAGTGTCGTTATACAAAGTTCCATTATCGTTTGTTAGAACATTCTGAGTTATCTTCAAGAATAGATCAACATATCTAATGACCATGAAATATTCCAGAATGTCTTAGTATATGTTATTATAGCCTACATATGCAACTTTCGTAACAAGTGCCATAAGTTGTGTATTTAAAAATCAAGATAGCGAGAACTTTAGAGTTTTAGTATTACCTTTTCAGTTGAAGTTTAAAATCCTTGTCATTTTTACTTAGCAAAATAATTTACAGAGCTCTGCCGACAGCAGTGACGTGGAGGGTACATATTCCTCAAAGTTATCTCAAGCAAAGCCGCCTCAAGATCCGGAACAAGTCAAAAATCCAGGAGAGGATTCAGAAGATACACCTTTGCCAAATGAACCAAATCCTCTGCCAAAGTCAGAGGATTCACCTCCAGATGAAACAATTGAGCCCTCGGATGTTGTAGAAGTCGACTCTCCAGCAAAATCTCCTGAAAAGGCGAACGAAGTGACTGGCGGAATTCCCCATGGACTGCCTTGTGTTCGGGAGCTTTTGAGGTTTGGATTCGAATTAATATATTCCAATTATATATGTTCCATTTGCAGATTTTTGATTGCGCTCACAAATCCATTGGATCGGACAAATAACAATTCCATGATTTTGATGGGTCTCAATTTGCTGACTGTTGCTTTGGAGGCAGGTGCAGACTACCTGGGAAATTACCCTTTGTTAATGCCGCTTGTCAAGAATGAAATGTGCAGAGCTTTGCTACAGGTAATTTTAATTTTCAGGTAAATTTATCTTCTTCCGGATGGACGTCCGCATAGGTGGAAAGGCATGGTTAAGTTTGAGCTTTTTTCGAACTTATAAGACTCATTGGACCTTAGACGTCTTCAATTCAAAAAGCTGGACCTAAGATCTAACTCTGATTTTAGGGGTTCTTGTGGAATCAGAGTCAAAAAGACAGTCTAGACCAAAAAAGAAGGCAAACTTTTTCAATCGATATTTCTGGTTAAATTCCCGCTTATTTGTCCCAATTGTCTTTCTTAATTTCCGGTCATTGAGTACACATTTTTTTATTTTAGTTATTGAACAATGATAAGTTGCCGATATTTACCGCGGCGAATCGCGTCTGCTTTCTACTATTTGAATCACTTCGGACTCACTTGAAATTCCAGCTGGAATCATACTTCTTGAAGCTAACTTCTATTATTACTAGTGAACAGGTAATTTGTTTAAAATAGTTTATTGAAAGAAATAAAACATTCTTTAGACCAAAATGGCATATGAGTTGAAAGAAATGGCTCTGGAGAGTTTGGTAATTTTGTGGCGAATACCTGGATTGGTCACCGAACTTTATCTAAACTACGACTGTGGGCTATACTGCAGGTATATTTTGCGAATTTCTTGGAGAATGAGATTATTCAAGTATATCTCGAAGGTTACATAATATTCTGTAACCTTTTAGAATATTAGGAAATGATTTACCTATACAGGTGATTTGGAGTACCTGATCACTAGTTCACATTCCAGATTTTCAAAATTACCAGAAACATTATAGAAGAGGGAAAAATTTACTATAGCTCCGGTTCAATAGCGACATAGTTGGCGATTGATGAAAAATGATGACAATTATTTTTAATTGGTTTTATCCAGCTAGTTGAAAATCTGTTAGTACGATGCGAAACTTGGGCGGTTCTTAATGTCCATTTTTGGAGTTCTTTCTCTATATGCGTCATAAATCTGATATTGTTGACACTATCCCCACTTTTTACATAGTTACACATCGTATTTATAGATTTCAAAAGGGCGGATAAAATCCCATGAAAAATACTTGACACCATTTTTCATCAATCGCCAATTTTCTCGCTACTGTGACCGTGGCTTAAACGATCCCCTAAAATTCTGAAATCTTTACCTTATAAATAGATTTATAATGGCATGCAAGGACTTTTTTGATCAAAGACAGACTTCCTAAATTTTGGTTGAAAATTTTGTCCAAAGTAATTTTTTGATCCTACTCTAGATGGACTAAAACCTAAACTTTTAGCAATCTATTCGAAGACATCACTCGACTCCTACTCCAAAACGCATTCCCACTGGGCGCTCTACGATCGACCCACATTCTCTCGCTTGATGCACTTTTGACTGTTGTGGACACAATCGATCACAATTGCGCTACTCGTCAAAACAATGCTCTCATCTCAGAAAGACACATCGGAGATCCGACAAAAGCCCAACCGGATTTGCCAATATCCATGACCAGTCCTCAAATCCGGCCGAATCGAATGCCCGTCTCCGAGAAAATGCCAACAATGTATGAGGTGATAGAGCGAAAAAAGCAAAAGCAGCTAGCCACCGAGGCAACAGAATTGTTCAATTCGACGCCCAACAAAGCCATTGAATTTTTGTTGGAAAAGGGAATTCTTTCAAATCCATTGAATCCGAAAGAAGCTGGACTTTGGCTGAGACACAATCCTCGTTTGGACAAAAATAAGATTGCGGAATATATTTGCAAGTACGTTTTATGGGGATTTATGTTAGTAATCGTTAGTTTATGGATGTTTGAATTACGAGCTTTTAATTTTATCTTTACTCAACATATTTTCGTAGACCATTATTGTGAAATTGGTAAAAATTTCAATTATTGGTTGACAGTTTGGAACATAATTTCTCTAATACTCCGGGTGCTCCTGATTTGGATAAAAGTTCCCGGGGCACTGAAAATGCTTCCCAGATCTCGCCGGATGGATTTGAATTTCTATGTGCGTGGGATATGGGTACTATACCCTTCATGACCCCCACAGGAACGTCTATATATAACTGAACAAGGGTTTTCCGCCTTATCAAATTCAGTGATTATATAAATTTTTGATTTTAGAAAATAAAATTATAGATTTTAGGTCTATGCTGTATACGTAAGCAAGATTTGGGCACGAAAACCGCTATATGATTGGCCCTTTATTATCCGAATTTTGCACTACAAAAATGGCAAATAACTGTTAACTATTCAAATAAATAAAACGTAAACAGCAAAAATGAAAATAATGAAAAAGTCGGGATTTAAACGGCAAACGTCTCAAAATCGATTTTAGTCGCAAGAATCCGGAAGTCCTGAAAGCGTTTGTCCAAAGCTTTAACTTCGAAAACACACGGATCGATGAAGCTCTGAGACGATTTTTGGAGTCTTTCCGGTTACCTGGAGAATCGGCGGAAATATCAAAAATTATGCAGCATTTTGCAGGTAATTGTAGAATTTTGTTTTAAATCTATCTAATCTAAATCCATCTAAAATTCCATCCATAATCTAAATCCATCTAAAATTTTTTAACTTTCAGAGCACTGGCACAAGTCTAATAATGAGCCTTTTGAGCATGTCGATGCAGGTGAGTGATTTATAAAATTAGGCCATTCTATTAATTGGAAATTTTAGCCTTCACGCTTTGCTACGCCATAATTATGTTGAACGTGGATCAGCATAATCCTCAGGTGCGCAGAAATCAGCCTCCTATGACTTTGGATGGATTCCGGAGAAATTTGTCTGGCACTAATAACAACAAAGACTTCAACCAGGATATGCTTGAGACGATCTATCATGCGATCAAGTAAGGAATATACTGATACATTGAGTGTTGTTTAATTCCGATTTCTTAGTCACTGTTGGAAATTTTCTCGGAGTTTTAAAAACTTGATTCTAAGTGGCGCAATACTTGGAATAATTCATTCCTTAATTGTGATATCCTTTCTGTGACTTTTATAAAATTTCCCGTCTTTTTCTCCGTAGCCAGAAAATTGGATAGGATACTAAGTATAAAATTTTGGGATATAAGTTGCTACTTAAAAAATTTGAATTGCGTGCCGGAAACTAGAGAATAATTGACATTTACGTCAAATTTTTAGCCAACATACTAAAAACTGATCGAAATTTTCAAGCGCCGTTTCATTTTCAAATTTTCATCGATTAATTATAAGTAAAGACCGGATTTTTAAAAAAATTTAAAAAAATCCGGTCTTTAATTATAAGATTAATCGTTATAGCCAAGTTCTAGAAGCAAATTTCTATAACCTCAAAAATATTTTACGTCTTTCTGAACGATTGAATTTTTAAAATAACTTTTTTTCCAGAAACGAGGAAATCGTAATGCCGTCAGAACACACTGGCCTGGTCAAGGAGAATTATATCTGGAAGGTACTACTAAAGAGAGGCGACACTGATGAAGGCTCATTTTTGCACGCGCCAGTTGGCTGGAATGACCACGACCTTTTCGGAATAATTTGGGGCCCGACCACCGCCGCATTGTCCTATGTTTTCGACAAATCCGCAGATGAGACAATTTTGAGCGTAAGTATTGTATATTTTAACTTTGTAAAAAACTTGGTTACGAGTTGAGTTTTGGAATTTCTTAAAGTAATTGAACTAGGGTTCGTATTGTGGACCTTTATCCAAAACTTTTCCGTAGATTGTTTAGGTATGCGTAAAATAAAAATTTAGAAAGCGCTCAATGGTTACCGAAAATGCGCAGCTATCGCAGCTTATTACGGAATGACGAACGTGTTTGACAATCTTATAATTCACTTGTGTAAATTCAGCACACTGATGACTTCGAATGAAGGTTAAATAATTTTTTTATTTATGTCTGATGAACCAATTTGCACAATTTCATAGAATGTAGGAGATTAAATATTTGTGCCCGCCATTTCGAAATTTATACACGAAATAATATACCTGTACCGAACTCAGGAGAACGTGAATTTTGGCAAGAATTTGCCAAAAGTGAGCAAAATGAATAATGTTAACGCTTTATAATTTGCTGGCATATTTTTTTTGGTTCGTTAAAATATTCCTTGAACAATACATTCAAATTTTTCAATTTTAGAATAAATTTCCCCTTTGAAATTGAAATATTTCTTGAATAATTGAAACTTAATGCTTCTCTTCGTATAATTGAATATGGTGTAAGACTAAATTTTTCTAATTGTATTTTATTTAAAATTTACATACGAAAGGCTAAATAATATTTTTGTTTCGAGCGCAGGAAAACGTGAAAATACAAGAAATTTTGATAGAAAATTACAAAAAGGGCAGAATACCAAAATGGTAATATTAACACTTTTTGATTTGGGCTTGTTAAAGTATTTAGTTTTTAATTTTTCGACCATCGACGATTTTTAATACAATTGCCCCTTTGGCATTGGAATGTTTCTTGAATATTTGAAATCAATACTTTCGTTACAGACAGCGGGAATCAAATGAGTGACGCATCAGAATCACACGACCAAGACGCAAAGTCCAACCACTGGTCTTCTCCTGAAATGCTTGCAGTTAACTTTGCAGAAGACAAAAAAGCTCAAACAGCCACGAAGACCATGTTCCACCTGGTTCATACCCATGGCGATAATTTGAGAGAGGTTGGATATTACATTACTACAAAGATTCTCTACGGCAACTTTTGAATCCGTTTTCAGGGATGGAAAAATGTGCTGGATTGCGTACTGCACCTGTTCAGAGCTCACTTGCTTCCGGCGAAATTGGTCGAAGTCGAAGATTACGTGGACTCCAAGGGATTCGTGTCAATCCAAAGAAAATATAAAAAGTGAGCAAAGTTGCAATAAAGTACAATATCTTGGTTAGGCACCATTCCGTTTAATGACAACTCTCGTTTATCTGCCGCCAAATTTTACTTTCTTTGAATGTCACGATCGCATTTTTACACTTTTCAGGAAAGTGGCTCCAAATAAGCAAGAAACAGGTATTCTGAGCTGGCTTGGATTTGCCGCTTCTTCCAATGAATCCAATCAAAGACGCCCATCGGCTGAGCAAGAACAATTAGTTAAGGTAGGTTTTTATAATCTGTCTAGAAAAGTCCAAAAAAAAGTCATTTTCAGCTCGCAAAATCTGTGATCACTGACTGTCATCCTGAGCAACTAATCACCGATTGCAAGTACTTGACCTCATCAGCTTTGGTCGAACTCATCAACAACATTGTCCATGTCTCTTTGGGCATTTCCTCTGCACAAGCCAACAGCTCGGAATTTATGCACGAGTATGAAGCTCAACAACATTCCCATAATATACCGGCATCGGAGAAATTAGCACCACAAAAAGAGGACAGCATAATCTTTTTGTTGGAGTTGATGATAAGTATTGTGTTGGAGAACAAGGTAAGGACCGTTAAAATTTCGCTTTCGCGTTATTACAATAGCGTTTGATCTGACTAAATCTGTGATGAAATTCGGACTGATTTTTTAGATAGTTTCACTATGTTAGTCAGAATTTTATGTTACCGACACTATCTCAACTTTTCTTTAGTTTCCAATATCTTTCAGAAATTTGAATTAGTGCAAAAAATGACAATTTACGCAACATTTTATTGGAAGGAGTGATCATTGATGAAACTGGTACTTTTGATGCGAATGAATGAGAATTTTTTTGTTTCTAGGATACTAGACAAAAAGTTGACATAGTGAGAGTAATATCAGATTTATGAATAACGTAGTGAAAAATGTCCAAAATGTGTGGCGGGAAATTTTGGGGTGGGAGTTGTCGGATGGGAGTTGTTTCGGCACCATAAATTTCATGTGTATAAATATGTCATAACTTTCTTTCCAGGACCGACTGATGCAAACCTGGCCCCTCGTTCGACGACATTTGCACTATCTTCTTTCTCGTTTCGGCCGCAATCCACTCATTGCCGAAAGAGCAGTGGTTGGACTGTTACGAGTGGCAAATCGCAACTTGTTCCGGCTGAACGACGACAAGGACATCGCTGAAGAGATTCTACAGTCGCTCGGATTGTTATTGGTACTTTTTATTGACTAACGAATTTTTAAGTTCTAATTTTGTCAAATTTCAGCAACTTCGCCCACCTGCTTTGTACCTGTTCTCCAAGCAAATCGCTTTCGGCCTTCACACTTTGCTTCGCGCGAACGCCGCCAATATCCACAAGAAAGAACATTGGGTCTTGTTTTTCTCTTTGTTGGAAGCTGTAAGTAAATATTGAACAAAAATGTCAGCTCGTATATTTATTATAAAATGCTTTCTAGGCTGGAGCAGCGTCATACCCTGACGGCAGATGTGTAAGTTTTCTATAAAGTAATGTGAAAGTTGCAAAAAAATTATAGCCCGCTTGTGCACATTAGATTTTAATATCTCTCAGTCAAATGTCTCGCTGAAAAATTTCAGTGCTTTCTCGGATTTCCCCTGAAGTAAACTTTTGCCAAAGACGTTTTTGAACAACAGCTTATAGAATGTTTCGTAAGGCTATTTGGGAACATATCGGAGTTATCTATAACCCCCTGAATTTTTTATGTGGGGTTATTGATATCAAAATTTGGAATGGGGAACGAGCTACAGAAATGCCTAATTTTTGTATTGTAATGTGAAAAATTGCAAGAAGCTAGATTTTACTGATCATTTATCTCTGGCCATTGATGATTACTGATCGTCAAAATTATTGATCTGTGATCAGCCATTTTGTACCTAATGGAATATAGTGTGTTAAGTCCTGAAAAAGTATTTAACTCTACCCTCGTCTGAGTTTGGCTCTTAGAAAATTCTACTTGGCCTCTAAGCCAAATCGTTGAAAACAGATTGAAAAAAATTTATTTGAATTATTCAACGAATTTTTAGTGCGATGATCACTCCGGAGCCGACCGGGCCGTCCAAAGTGATGTGGAACACACTCATCACAGAGCGGATCACGGATACGATAGAGGCTATTTATCAGACGATCCTTTGGTCGAACGACGAAGACGAGAGAGTTAGATTTTTTTTTGCAATATCTTTATAATCCTTTCAACCACACCAGTTTCAGAGCCATCGATGTCCGCAAGTAGCGGTTTGTGTTCCGGAGAGAGTAATGAATGGATTCATGTGCACCAAGAACACCTGGAGGGCGCAGCTCAAGGTTTGTTTGTTGCATCAATGAAACTGCCAAACGAAAATCGTATCTTTGCAAAATTCCCAAAAAACTACCGCATTTGACCAAACTTTATATCAAATTTAAAAAGTTGCAAAAATGCTATAAGTGCAAACGAAAATAACGAAAATGATGATTTTAGTGTAAAAACATAAATTTTGGGCTGCACTATATCGGTTGGGGTGATCCCAATTATGGAGTTTGTATTTTTACTTCTTATTAAATTTTTGATTAAAGTGAAAAAAACATTTGGGAACATATGCTAAAGTATTAATTTTTGGGCATAAAATGTGACACTCGTTTTCCAAATTTTCCTCTTGCTAGTGCTTTTTAAAATACTCTAATACATGAAACACTTTAGCTGGTGCTCCAGCACCCGAAAGGCCACCATCTTTGCCTCAACAGCCCCAACACCCACATTCCAGAGTATTTGATCGAGGTACTCTCGTTTTGGCACCACATATTTCAAGGCACGACTCTGCCGCATTTTTGAAGGTACATATATACAACTGTAGTGAATAATACTTTATGACGAATTATTTTATTTCAGGTGAGCGAAACCTTGGCTTTCTTGGCTCGAGATGTGGCCCATATTACCCCGGCAAACTTCCAATCGTGCATAGAGTGTGTCAGGAAAATGGTTGAAGCCAGTATGGATGGCGGAAGGTGAGCGACTTTTTCGTTAAGAGATCACAATAACGATTGATGTGATGAATTTAATGATAAAGTTCGACATATTTTGCCCTTTTTCGGGTTGTTTTCACTGTGTTAGTCATAAATCTGGTATTACTGTACCTATGTCAACTTTTCTCTAGGTTCCAATGCTTTTTCAAAATTATAAACTTGCGTAGGAAAGTCAATTTTACCAACTCTTTACCACAGTTTCCAGGAGGGAGTGATGACATATTGTATATATTTACAAATTGGATTTTTTTTGCAAATTGAAAATTTTGTAAAAAGCGTTGGAAATTAGACAAAAAGTTACCACAGAGTCAGTATTATCAAATCAAATTTTTATTACTAACATAGTGAAAACAGTCCGAAAATGGGCAAAAATGTCAATTTATTCACTAATTTCATCAGATCAATCACTATTCTAAGCGTTTCTTTTCCTAAGACGAAACTCATTTGTGTTCCAGAAACGCCATCGGTTTGCCCAGTGGTTTAGTCGAGATTAAACCTTCAAAGCCCACACACGTCCCAGCACAAAAACTGGAATTGTCAGTCGCTGGATCTCAGGCTTCTACGTCCCCGGCCAGTGGTTCTGCGCAAGAAACCGTTATAAATGAGCAAGAGCGTCTTGCGAATTACTACGAAGAGGCTTCTTTGCACCTGCTGAATATTTGCAACACTTTATATACCAAAGCACTTTCGATTCATAAGGATTGGTATGTGACTAATTATCAGTAAGCCAATTATTATAGCTTTTGTGACCGTAATGTTGTCGAAATTTGATATAAAGTTGACAAAATTGAGGCACTTGTGTCGAAAAATGATACTGATAATGTTTATCCACTATTACATTGCAAATAATAGGAGAATTTTCGAGAAAAAATGCCTTGCAGGCTTGCTTATTGCAATTTCATTAGTTAAACATAAACAAGGAACAGTCCTGAAACGTCGTATTTTTTTATATGAGATGATTGACGGTAAAAAAGAAATATGTATCAAAAATTTATTCACTGCCGACTATGGCTCTAAGTTTCTCTCATTACATCCATGCTATTAAAAATTACGCTTATTCCATATTTAGGGCCATGGCCGAGGGACTCTATGAAGGAACAGACGATCATGAAATAACCACTTTATGGACGAAATGCTGGCGACCTCTTTTACAGGCCATGGCCAGGCTCTCTTGTGATTGCAGACGAAAAGTCCGAACTCATGCACTGGATTGCTTAGGAGTAAGATTTGATATCTTTCGTTTGTTTAGTCAAAATTTTGGCATAACGCCACGGTGGCTGATACTTAGATTGATGCACAAAAATACTTGAGAAGTCCCAAAAATTTTCATAGGAAATTGTTACTGAATTTTTAGTGTACTGAAAAATGATAAATTTCTATTTGTAAAATTATTGAGTAGAAATTTTAGACCGCATTCCGTATGCCTGAACTGAACAGCTTGCCGGCTTCTGGATGGGAAGACTGCTTCGCAGAAGTAATTTTTCCACTATTGACAAAACTTCTCACAAACATATCACCGATGGACCCGATTGGCATGGAAGAGATTCGCGTACGAGTGGTTCAACTAGTCTCAAAAATATTCCTCTACCACTTGATGTAAGTTAAATGGTCATTTTCAAAGGCCATTTATTAAAGAGAATGTTTCAGGACCCTCAGCGAGCTGTCAACATTTCCGGAAATTATCTCGAGAATTCTCAGCTTTATGGACGAGTACCTGAAGACAGGCTGCAGCGACCTTTTGTCCGAGGCCATTCCCGAATCTTTGAAGAATATGGTTCTAGTATTGGAAAATTCCGGCCTGTTCAACTCGAATCCCGAACTGTACCACCTGATTTCTCGAAGACTTTCCTTATTTTTGCCAAATTTGGTGGCGGAAATCATGTCGCACCCGCCGGAAGCCAGGTGGGTTTTTGTATAAAATGAAAGAAAACTAGAGTAAGCAATCATTTCAGAAAACCGTCAGTACTCTCGGCTGAACCACCTGTCTCATCTATACCTGCTCCATCGGTACCTGCCGCACCTGTTCAGCCTGCCCAAGCAGCTCCGGAGTCGGAAAAACCTGTGCCCTTGGCAGAGCTGCTAAGAGATCAAGCAAAACTGGGAGAAGTGCAAATAGTGAAGCCATTGGAGCCGTTTTCTAGTTCAAGACCTGCTTCAACAGCCAGCAGTCCGCAAAATGTACCACAAAGTCCGCTGACGGTCACAGAAAGTCCGCATCACCAAAATCAATCAGCCACAGTCCATGGGCCAGTGCAATTGCCACCACCTCCAGCGGAAATACCGGAATTGGTGAGTATTGTGGAACCACTATATTGCACTTGTATAGATTATATCCACCACTCCAAATTTTGATCTCTATGTCAATCCTATCATGTATAAAATTTCTGGACTTTCTAGAATGTTCTCAGAAGTTAATTATTAATTAAGAAAATGGTCCTTTTTTCACTTTTAGTATGGCTACACATTATGACAGATAAATGTTATAAAACCAAGATTGGTATTAAATTCGTTAATTTAATTTGTTTTCAGACAGCCGTCGTTGTGGACAAAAGAAGACCGTAGCCCAAAGATATCTGTAATTTTCTGGAAAGTCGACTTCTATCAAAACACTTATACAATCCTTTTATTTATATTAAAAGTTGTGTGAAATTTTTATTTATTACTAGATTCATTCATTATTGTGATAATCAAATAAACACGTAATTTTTTATTGAATGGAAGCGAGAAAAGAGATATTGCAATACTAGCGCGCGGGGAGTCTATATCAGTATGCCTTTTCTGTTCTAACTTCACTCACATTCCAAGGGGGAATGTCGGGCGCTCCGCGTTTGGCTCAGTCTGAGTTTGACTCAGTCAGAGTTTGGCTCGGTCCGAGTTTGGCTCAGGGCCCCTGAAAATGCCTTACAGAAAAACCGTGACAAAACCTTACATACGAAATTAGACCTTTGAAAAAAGACAGAAGTCTCAGTGATCTTTGATCCCTTAAAAAGGTAGAATCTTCAAAAAAAGGTAGAAGTGACAAAAAATTCCTCCGTGTGTCCGCGGACACACGGAGGAATTATGTCACTAACTTATTATAAGGATTTTGAAGGTATGCGCTCTTGATGTGAACTATCCCATATTTTGCAGAAAAGTTAAAATTGATTTGCGTTCTCAAGAAATCTATTATTCCACTGTGTCACAGAGTCGGGGATGAAGGGAGAGAATGTCGCAACGTTTATGTTTGTTCAGATAAAATGGTCATTTGCAGTTTCGACTTGCGCACGTCTCTTCTTTTGAGACTATGACGGAAAGACTTATTGATCACTTCAACCGAACAATTTCGTGATTATAGCTTATGAGCTTCTGATTTTTATTGGGTTTTTATAGGATTGACAGTTTGGAGGGTTTCTTAAGGGTAACCCTCTCCCAGTTTGTTTGTTATCCCCATTTGTCATTTTACCAGAATTTCTTAACATCCATAATATTTATTAAAATATTACAATCCGGTAAAATGATATTTCTGTCATAAAATATTTGTCTTTTGTCATTAATGTGTTCATAATTGTCGTAAGTAATATAAATCCAGACTTGGCCAAGCCAGGTCAAATTTTTTAGTTTTTCAATGAGTATCTGAATCTATCACACCTTACCTTATCTTAAAGAAAATAGGCTATTTGTTGAGATAATAAATGTCGCAAAGACACGCAACTTACAAATATGTACTAATAGTGGGAGTATATTATTATGACTATTCTATAGTGCCACGAATCTGCCAATGTTTTGTCTGTCTGTCTATGATAATAACTTTATTTAAACCCCACATCCATAAAATAAATATCACTTGAATTGTGATCATTTTATTTCACTTTTCCATCACTCCACAACATTCATCCTCACTTTATCCGCTCGCAAAGTCACACGCATCCGGAGCAGCGCCAATCACTAGAGCGCAATTATCGTTTGCATCCCGAGCATATCTAAACCAAAATTAAGATTAATTTAAAAATTTACTGGTTATAGATGTATCGAATAAAATATGTATACCCCATGTTGCATCGGCAGCCTTTTGCAAGGCAATACAATGGTGAAATCTGGGCTGGTGGAAAAGCAGGAAGTGGTATGCCACCTTGATGGCTCACAATCTCATCGCATTTCACATCATTGCACACAGGACATTCCTCATAGTGCGTGTTGCTGCCGCATTCTTAATTGGTATTAATTAATGTGTAAAAAATTTTTTTGGGCGATCTCAAAAAGTGGCTTTTTTGCCAAAAATTGTCATTTTTGCCACTTTTTCGAATTAGAGACAAACCCTATGAGATCGCCCGCTACGAGAGTGTGTGATAGCTTAAAATGTTCCCTCAGAGATGCTAAGACGGAATCCGGAAAAATTTTTTGGGGGCCATCTCAAAAAGTGGCTTTTTTGGCCAAAAATTGTCGTTTGTGCCACAAATTTGGGGCCGTGCCAGCGGCGAAAGCCGATCCGCTTCGCTCTCGTATGAACTGAAAGGGACCAAATATGACCTTTTTCGACCTATTTCAAGGTCGGTTTGACTCGTAGAGCCCAAGTCTAGTAAGAAAAACTGACGCTTATATTTAAAAGACTCATCGTTTAATTCGCAAAATATTACTGGGGTTGGAGCACATTCCGTCGGGAACACATGAGCCTGCATCGTTTCGAGAAAAGTCTGGGTTGCACATACATCTTGCCGGATGGCAGTTATGGCCCTTGGCGCATGTGTCATTGCCATCTCCGCCAGATCGTAATTCGAGATCACTGCATTTGGATTCCCCGCATCTGGGGCAAGCTTCATAGTGTTCGTTCGGCGGGCAGTCCTTGGCAGCTAAACCAATTATTTATTAGCAACTTTGTTATGTTTCATATTTTATCTGTAACTGTTCAGTTTGAGAAAAAAATTTTAGATAAAATTTACATGGGAGGTGGATGGTAGTCTGGGTGCTCGGGAGTTCAGTTGCATTTACCGGAGTGGTGTCTGACTGTGTTGCATTCAATGTGGTATTTTGTGACGATGGCGTGGGATCCGGATCTGTCGCATTTGATGTTGTGTTTTGCGGGAAAATCGTGATCTCAGGCTCTGTTGCATTCGAGGTTGTGTTCTGTTCCGATGGCGTGGGAGTTGGTTCAGTCGAATTTTGGGGGCAAGCAAGTGGTCGATTCTCTTCCGCGACGCAGCAAGGCGCGTCAGGATCTTCCTCCGAGCATCGGTAGAAGCCTTCCTTGCAAATCACATCCTGCTTGTCGCACTCGCCCTCCTGATTCCACTTATGCTCGCAGTTTCCTTCCCATGCTTTGCAGCCTTGCGTCAGGTATGGGTATATTGGCTCCTGGCTCCTTTCCAGTTTCTCAAGGGTTTTCGGAATGGCGAGCTTTCGTGGATCAGCTTCCGCATTCGCGCAGCCAATGGACTAAAATCAAAAATCCATGGTGGTGAAAGAAGCACGCGAAATTCTTGAGGATTACTCTATGCGTAAGAGTAAAGTAACATGTAAGAGAGTGGATTGTTAAAAAATTTCAGGAAATACATTTTTAGGGATGCGCTGAATCCGAAAAAAGTGATTCTTCATGAGGTCGAACTTTTGAACCGGCATATTTCGTCCTAAAACGCCGGAAGATTTTTAAGGGTTTCAGCGAACTTTCAAGTTCGCTAGGTCTAAATTTGACGTTAGTTTACGCTAGAACATACAGGGAAAGTTTAAGTATCTTATTTCTCATAATTTTTCGCTAAAATCCATAATTTTGGTCTAAGGCTATGCAAAATTTAAGTTCAGATTCAGCGTATTCCAATAATAGATAAGAAAAACAGTTTTAGAACAATACTAAATTTTTTTAAACATTATAATCAGAAGCTTACCGAAACAAAGAGGAAGATCGCAAGAGCGCAAATCATGGCCGCTGCTTGCTTCAAAGCTTAGAAATTGTTTGTAAAAATCGCTATGTAGAAAACGGAATAATGCACTTGATATTCCCTGTCCGTATTTATATTTTTCAAAATACGCATAAATTGTAGAACACTGCTTTCAAAAGTTTCGCCGCCTAATAAAGTGTTGCGGTATTCTTTTGAAAATGTTTTTAATATTCGGTTTTTAATATTCAATATTAAAACAATTTGTTATGCCTTAGATCGAAAAATCGCAAAATATTCAATGTAACAAATGGCGTCATCTTTTAAAGTAAAAACTATTTTGTAAGATGTTTCTAGGTAAACATACTTTTTAATGGATAGTTAAATACTTTTTACAGTTAGTTAACCTTAACGAATAATAAGTCAATCTGATTGTTTATATACACGAATTTGGCGTAAAAAATACACATATAAGGCATTTTAAAATTTGAAATTTTAAGCTGACACCGAACTTTCCGACACCTAGCCGGTCCCACACCGTAGAAAATTTAATATTGATCAAAAACGCATGGCATCAATTAGTGGTAAGGATATTTAACAATGCGCGAGCTAAAGGTAAAAAAGTTCTAGGAACCCCAAACATTTGCTGATTTTTGTCCCACAACGCTTTGGCAAGTACAGTAATTTTGGCGGAAATTTTAACGTTCTTTTTGGGGGGAGACTCTAGGAGGGGGCTAGTCCAAATCTGATATAGCCAGTTTGTAGAGCTTAAAAAGTTGGCATATAGTGGTCATGATCAGATTTTGTATCCGGTATGAAAATTCTCGAGAAAAATTGAGATTAAAATTATCATTCAAATTCGCGCCTTGCCGCATTAGATGTGCAGGCCTTGATTTTAGCAAATGTTTGGGGTTCCTAGAACTTTTTTTGCCTATAATAATATATTTAATTTTTTCTAATGCGAATGACAAAGATGAAATGTTATCTTTTAAACGAAAACAATTTAATAAATCAGTAAACATTAATGGAACTTTCTCAACGAATTTTTTCCTTGAACTAATTCAAAAATCCGATCAATGAAATTTAACTGTTGTCATTAAAAAATATTTGAAAGATAGAAATACCAGTGTATAATTTATATTATAAATGTATAATTTTTAAAATAGTTGTGGCGGTATAAAGCAAAGTTTTTTGTTTCATCAAAAATTTGCATGATTCAATTATTTAAGCTTATTTTTATTAAAATTATTCTTAATACTTTAATAATATTTTCTTTTTAAATTTATATATACAATTTATTATTATGCAATTATTATTATACAATTTATTATTACGCAGCATTTTCTGTGGGCTTCCGAGTTATAATCCATTTGTCAGAATCAATGACGGCACTAAATTCTTCTCTCGTACGTGGATTGTGTTGGGGCCCGACTTCAATGGCGGAAAGTTCATTCATTCGCTTCACAACGATTTTGAACGGCATACGTATATCCATCGAGTGGAAGGACTAAAAAAGAGACAAGTTTATATGAAAACTTTAAGCCATATAGAAAGGGCATGGAAATATCTGAGAAAATCTCCGGAAAAATAGTGTTTTTGGACAAACCTTTTTCCCAAATATTATATTTTTGCATTTCAAGCATTCAAATATGGAGAATGGACAAGCAATGATTTCAGGCCAGATGCGCAAATTTTTGGAAAACTTTTTCGAAAATGCGCCTTTTCGGGATCCCGAAACTGCATCGAAATAGAAACATACCATGATCAAATTTTCAATCAAATCCTCTGGATCGTCTTGAAACATGTAACGGTTCATTACAATTTGATTGACTTCTTTGGAATTTGATTGTTGCCATAAATGCCCCGATCGTATGAAATTGTCCGAGACTTTGATGTTAATTTTGTCTGCATCGAGCTCAATTCGCCCGCAGGCAATGCCATGTGGAATTGACAGAAAATAAGACTCTCTGAAAAAATCTTATAACTGTACTGTTATCTTACGTTAGTTTCAATAGAAAAAGTCATAATTTTATCGATGCTGTATCGAACAGGGCCTGGAACTTTGATCGCGGGTCCGATCCGATCCTCGGTGACCCCCAATCCGATCCGGAGCCCAAAAAACACGATATTTCTGATCCGATCCGATCCAAAATTTTTCACCAAATTTGGCTGTTTTTCAAAATTTTTCCCAAATCACCTAAGTTTGCTGTTTATGCCCAAAAATGGGTAAAATTTGCAAGTTTTTGGTAAAATATGGCAAAATTAATGTTTTTCATGAAATTGTACAATTTGTCTATTTTTTACTCAATTTTGCTAAATTAAGAAAAAATTTGGAAATAACACTTTTTTCAGACAAAATTTTTCGCGGGAGCGAAAAATTTTGCTATTTTCGGCGTTTTTAGCTCAAAACAGTAGTTTTAGTTACTGAAAACGACAATTGCCGTTCAATAACAACGGGTAAATAAAGAAAAATCAGCGCCGCAGGCGAAAATTATTCTATTTTTGGCGATTTTCATATAAAAATTTGCACTATTTTTATAAATACTTGGAGGAGAATTGATATTCAAATAGCGCCGCAGGCGAAAATTTTCTCATTTTGGAATGGTGGTTCATTAAAAAATTCTAAAATTTTTCCCGGCCGTGCCCTATCGGGCACGGCCGGCGGGAATATAAAATTTGAATCCGCCGAGTGCATTCTTAGGGGTGCTTGGATCGGATCGGAAAATGGCCAAAAAAACCGATCCGATCCGATCCGAACCCCAAAAAAACCGATATTTCCGATCCGATCCGATCCGATCTCCCAGCCCTGATGTAAATCCTCATACAGACCAGGGTTGTGCCGAGTCGACGAAAAGTTCGAGTCGAGTTTCGAGTTTCGAGTCGACGAAAAAGTCGAGTTTCGAGTTTCGAGTCATTTTCGAGTCAAATTTCCTGATGATTCAAAAAGTCAAAATTTTCGGTTTTTAAAGCAATTTTTTGCTAAAATTTGCTGTTAATTGTTATTAATTAGTACTACTATTCAATTTATGTCTAAAAAGGGGTGGTTTTTGGCTATTTTTGAGCTATTCTTGGCTATTTTTCAGCTATTTTTGAGCTAATTTTTGTTATTTTGAACAAAAAATGTCCCAAATTTTGAATATGAGCATGAAAGATACACATATTGCAACCAAACACAAATTTCCAAGTTCTCCTTAATATTTCAATACTCAAATTCCTCCAGGTGGAACAAAACGTCCAATTCACTTTTATCCTTTCCAGGGTCAGATCCGATCCTCGGTGCCCCCCCATCCGATCCGATCCGGAGCCCGAAAAAACCGATATTTCCGATCCGATCCGATCCAAAATTTTTCACCAAATTTGCCTGTTTTTCAAAATTTTTCCCAAATCATCTAAATTTGCTGTTTATGCCCAAAAATGGGTAAAATTTGCAAGTTTTTGGTAAAATATGGCAAAATTAATGTTTTTCATGAAATTGTACAATTTGTCTATTTTTTACTCAATTTTGCTAAATTAAGAAAAAATTTGGAAATAACTTTTTTCAGACAAAATTATTCGCGGAGCGAAAAAATTTTCCAATTTTCGGCGTTTTTAGCTCAAAAACTGTAGTTTTGGTTACCGAAAACGAGAATTGCCGTTCAATAACAACGGGTAAATAAAGAAAAATCAGCGAATATTCTATTTTTTGGCGATTTTCATATAAAAATTTGCACTATTTTTATAAATACTTGGAGGAGAAACGGTATCCAAATAGCGCCGCAGGCGAAAATTTTCTCATTTTGGAATGGTGGTTCATTAAAAAATTCTAAAATTTTTCCCGGCCGTGCCCTTTCGGGCACGGCCGGCGGGAATATAAAATTTGAATCCGCCGAGTGCATTCTTAGGGGTGCTTGGATCGGATCGGAAATGGCCAAAAAAACCGATCCGATCCGAACCCCAAAAAACCCGATATTTCCGATCCGATCTCCCAGCCCTGGTATCGAGCCGTCTTAAAACCTTCAAGGTGGCTTTTGGCGATTTAACTTACTTTGGTTTTCGACGAACGCCGGTGAATAAGGAGCGGATGAATTTGGTGTAATTCTTTGCGCGAACCAATTTCAACTTTTTAATAAATACGCGTTCGTCATCCCGGACCAGTTTGAAGAAAGGCATCTTGGAGCGAAATATGAATCGCACGCTTTCGACGTGGAATAATCTGACTAGGTGAGTGACTCCCTAAATCAAAGTACTAACTACCTGTCAAACTCAATACTAAGCTACACAAAGCATCTCAGGCTCAATTTTTATGCGAAATAGCTCAAACCTACTTTCTACTACAAATCCTTACCTCTCTTTCCTTCACATTTTCATCCAGAAATCTGTACCGATTCTGCACATTGAACAGCCGAATATTCGCAATCTCGATTGGCTCTCTTCTTATAGCCTCCAAAAGATCCTCAAACACTCGGAACGATTTCTTAAAGGACCGATGCTCTGATTGGACTATCGAAAAAGCGGCGTGATCCACGTCCAGGCTAAAAAATTAGCTAATGATTATGGCGAGAAATATCATCGAGTAATAGCTCACCTGAACATTCGTCGAATTGGTCGATTTTTCGCGAAGTATGTGGTGACAACACCGCTGAACTGTCGGGACACAAGTGATAAATCGTCGAGATCGTTGCCACCCGCAAAGCCAAAAATATCGCGCAGGGTTTCGCTAGGTATCCTCATTGATGTGAAATTTTATAGTTACTTTCTAAAGCAATTAGAAATTGAAACTTAATCGTCTAAAAATAAAATTGAGATCGAGTTGCTTACGGTCAAACAAAATTTTTATAGCGAGAAGCCTCAAATTTGCACAAATTTTTTGAGAAGCGAATTTGATGATATGAATCCCGGTAATACACCAATCGACAGTACTCACCGATCTCTGTAAGATAAGTTTATTTTTAAATTAAATCCGCAGTCAGAAATACAGAAGCTATGTCATATTAAATTGAAGATCATCATTGATCTCTTAAATTTAATAGGTTATAACTTTCAAATTTTCTGAGTTTCGGAATAATGTATAAATAAAATATATCGTGCGCCTCGGTGAGTGGTTTCCAAAGGTATATTACCTGGATCTGTGTCGCGAAATTAGAATTGCAGAAAATAAATATGTTGCAAAATTACTATGTGCTCGTTCCTTACATCAAGAGAAAATCTATGCATTTTCCATTTTGGTTTTGTCCCGCGCAAGAGGTTGCTTATATTGAGGATACTCTCGTTTTTACATTTTCGTAAAATGCGGGATTTGATGCAACTAGACACTTATCGAAAGAATAAAAAGCATGCAAAAATGCATTCATTTGCGGTTATGTCGCAGGGATTAGTCCAAATATAGTTAGTTTGGGAAGCGACTAACTGCGTCAAATTCCTTTGCTAAAGAGGATTATATCGTATTGGATATCACTCCCATATACGTATGTTTGATATTGGTTTATACTTGTGCTTGTGTTCCACCCTGAAGACCGTCCCTAGGGGTGGAACTTAACCAGGAGTTGACTGAATGGATATTTTAATATGAAAACTTTTTTGAATGTTAAGGACGTTTCAGAAAAGAAAAAATTTTTGCAAATTGAAAAACATCGCAAGTAAAAAGTTACACAGGTAGACATCTTCAAAAAAAGACGTAAATATTTCTAATACACTTCTGGCTCTAAAAAATTTTCATTTTCGTAAATCTTTCCTACATTTCGAATTTTTATAAACTTTTAAGAAACTTTAACGAATGTTTGTAGACACTTTTTAAGGAATGTGAAACCAAAAACAATCAGTAGAAAGAAAGTCCTTAATTAAATCCTTGGAAATTACGGTTTGATGCGCGTCAAAGACATTTGGCGAAAAAGAACATAAAAGCGAGTGCCGACAGGGATATTGATTTTAGAAAGTGGCAAAGAGAGAGGCGTGGGCGAAAAACGACAGTCGAACGACGGGCAACGTACGAATTTGAATTCATTTCAAATTTTTATTATGTACACAGTTATTTTTATCTCGAGTCCTTATCCCAAAAGTCCATATTCTACGTCACGAGAACAATGATTGAGAGAGTATCAGAGTAATAGAGTCCTGAAAATTGACTTTTGAAAATCAAAAACGGAAACCTAACCTACGCTCTTCCCAATAATTCAAACAAGAATTATATTTTAAAACTTTTGATTCGGAAAAATTTTTTTTCGAGCTTTGTTCTCATTCTTCGAATTTTTAACTGTACTATACTGTTTCTTTTTACATAAAATAAAGTTCCGTTAGGATTTTTGTCTTCAATTTGTTCTTTAACTTTTTTTCAAAGCATTGATAAAATGTTTAGGGTTAATCAAAAAACAAGAGACCCCGCCGTTCTCGGCGGATTACCGCCTCGAACGGCGGGGTCTCTTGTTTTTTTTCGCGGTTAGCGTGCATCCGCGGCGCTTCGCTAGGCTGGAACCGCTGCATATGGTGCGGAGCGTAAAAAGTTTTCAATGTAGAACGTCGATTTTGGCCAAAATCCAGGATTTCCCGATCCTGGAAAACTCGAAAATTTCGAGATAGGTTACGGCTGATTTATAGCGCATATTGCTCGGCACATTGAGAGCTGTCGTTTGGTATATCACACGCCGCATATGGTGCGGAGCGTAAAAAGTTGCCCTTTTACGTGACCCACGTGACTCACGTAACTCACGTTTCACGTGTGCTCACGTGAAAAGTTTTTGCGCCATTCGACTCAGCGTAGCCGATTTAGGGGGGTACCCACAATCCTGTGGTCCGGGAACGTGATTCGCGAAAAAGGCTTATTTTGGCCTTTTCTGCTCGGGGGTCAGCTTTTCCTGCGCTTTAGGTTAGAGTGGAAAATTTTGACATTTGAAGAAACTGAACATTATTAGTACTGAAATTTTTGGATAATCTGAATATTTTAAACTGTTTTAAAATTTTTCCCACAAAAATGTATTGGATTCTGACCGGGCCGATTTTCAGAAATGAAAGAAGGCTATTTTCAGCCCATTTTCGGCGCTTGTGCCGAAAGTAGACGGGTATCCTAAAGCTGTTTTTGGCATAAGTCTGATATAAAAGCTGGCCTTAACACAAACCAAAAAATAACCGTAATCCTAGATCCTGGATTCTTACATCTAACAAATTGTTTTAAACGTTTCTAATACAATCAAACCCTACAATTTACCTGTTTCCAGGTGAGCATGGCCTATTACGATGTCAGCAACGAAGAAGACCTGAATCAAGACCTGGCCCGGAGTGCTTTTGGGGACATGCTCTTGGACGACGACCGCAATGAACGCTATAAGCAGGCTCTCATCACAGTTATCCAGGAAAAGCACGCAAAGGGCGAGCAAGCTAACGTGGTTGACATTGGCACCGGGTCGGGACTCTTGAGTTTACTCGCGGCACAGGCTGGCGCTGACAGCGTCACAGCAGTCGAAGTTTTCACACCAATGGCGGAAGTTGCCGAGCAGATCTTCAAGAAAAACGGGTATGGCGAGAAAATTGAACTCCTGAAGAGCAGATCCACGGATTGTCATGCTCGTGAGATATTTTTATTTTGAGTGACTTTTTGTCTAAATTTAAATTTTGATTTTTTAGAACCCACTACTTCGAAAGGAAACATTGTGGTCGCGGAAGTGTTTGACACGTAAAAGTTTGAAATAATTTTTAACTCAAAACTTGTAAGAATTTTTTATTTTTGCACATAATTTTTAAACCGCAAACTTTGCCTATTTTGAAATTGCTCAAATTTCATTAAGAAATTTTGTTAATAGCGGTAAAATTATGGGCTGTATCCGATTCTGAAATATTCGAAAAATAAGCTGAAATCATAAACAAATGCCGCTAAAATTTTAAACTATGCACTTTTGTAGTTTGGTCCCTATTCACCAAATCATACAGAAGTGTGTTATAGTTGGAGACGACATCGTATCTATGAATCATCATTCCTTCATATGTTTCATTACACTAAACGCTTATTGTTAATTCATTATTATGATACGTCATCAAATATTACCCCTTCTTTATGATTTTGGAATGGGACTACTTGTGTGGTCTAAACAATACAAATGCCAGCTAATTGTTTAGTGAACTCATTGGGGAAGGAGCTCTTCGAACTTTTAAAGAAGCTCATGGAACTTTGGTCGAGGTTTGCTTATTAACTATAATCCATGAACTTTGATATATGGTCCTCGAAATTTAGCCAAATAGCCGCGTCATTCCACAAAGCGCTAGCATTTGGATAATGCCTGTGGAAAGCGCCGAGCTGCAAAAATTCAACAGGACACCGTCCAAAATTCTCAAGTCGCCCTTCGAAGACTGCAGTGGGTCAGCGGCTGTGTTCGATATCCAGGTTTCGGAAGTGCAAGAATCCTTAAAGGAATTTAGAAGGGTTGGTAATCCTCAAATCGCCTTTACGTAAGTTTTTTTCTGTCCAATCGAGAACAGTTTAATAGTTCGCTTTCAGGTTCAACTTTGAGGATCCAGGGTCGATAGTATACAACGAAAGCAGAACCGTTGAATTTACCTCAAAGATTGATGGATCCATGGACGCAGTCGTCATGTGGTGGGATTTGAATATGGACGGAGGCTCGGAAAATTTCACATCCATGGCTCCGAAGTGGATAGATCAGAAAAGCCCGGTCTGTTTTAACTTTACAGATATGAAATCTGATGCTTATCAATAAGAAAAATTTTTAACATTTGCCTGTAGTATTTCATGCCTAAAATAGAAGGTTGTCGCAAAAATAAACCGTTATCCCGAAATGTAGTCAAAACTAATAATTTTTTGAATTAGAGATTTCGACAGTTTTTATATTCCCTTTTATATCCAATTTTGTCCTTTCGAATATTGCGAATCTGTTCCCGGAATATAAACGAATTTTGAGGATTCAGTGGAGAGACCATTGGATGCAAGCGGTTTACTTCCTTCCCAAGCCAATTTCCGTGAACCGAGACCAGCCTGTGGCAATATTCTGTGCTCATGACGAATTTAGTCTCTGGTTTAGTTATATGTAAGCTTTTTCTCAAAGTTTCAACCCTTCTAGTTTTTGGAGATCACCGATTACTTCAGAGAAACACCTGAGCGACCGATTTGTACCTGCCAAATGCACGTTATATGTCCTAGGACAGCAATGTATCGACTCAACGATCTCGAGGAAAGGCGAATGGATATCATCGAGAAAATATACCAAGTTATTACGAAACTTTACTTGTTTTAGTTTTTGCTAAAACCTTTGTTTAGGTTTCCTCCGGCAAATCCGTTATATGCATTGGTGAGGGGTCATTGTTCGGTCTCTATGCCGCAAAGACAGCGAAGCACGTGAAAATTGTCGACGCCAATGCATATTTTCGGAGAATTTTGTTGGAATATAAAAGAGTCAACGGGATTTCCAATGTTGATGTCTGCAGTTCGATAGAAGAACTTGATAAGGATTTCGAGGCAAGTATTTTAGCCTTTGCGGGATTTAGGAATTATAGGGATAGTGCACTTCTATACATCATTTTCATTTCCGGCATTCATTAGCAAATTCCTACATAAATAATGACTAATAAACAATGAATTCACCCTTTCACCAATTTAGCTATCCAATATACTTTATCATAACTTTTCTTATCTCAATTTTCAACAAATTCTATCAACCAAAAATATATCTTAAAACTCATTTACTAAATAAAAATGTTAGAAGCCAAATCTTAATCCGGATCAATGATCCGAAAATGGTCTTATATGACATTCCGAAATCATTTCCTGAAAGATTCCAGAATTATTAGGATCATTGACCTGATTCAGATTTGGTTTGTTAAATTTTTATTTCGATAGGAAATTTTTTTGCTGAATTGCCCGAATTCCTAGCCAAATAGCCATTTTACATACCTAAATTTAGGTAAAAACAAACATGTCTTGAGGGTTTTTCTAATTACTTTCTTGGCTAAAAATTAACTTACAAATTAACTGTACATTCTTGAAAAACATGGAATCAATTATGTCGAAGGATTAACTCATATAGAGATAACAAATATTTATGAGCGGTGGAATGAGCCAGATGCCATTCATCGTCAAGCCAAGTAATTGTTGTTGTTTTTAGTTGGACGTATTCCTCGGAGAGCCATTTCTGCTTTCATCTCTGCTCCCGTCTGATAATTTCGGCTTCTTTAATATCGTCAGAAAATTGCGTCATAAATACCAACGAAATTTTGAATATTTCCCTAAGGTGAGAATTTGTTTTATAACAAATGCAAAGAAAGGTCAGAATTGAAAGTTTTTAGTTTAAAAACGTTTTTTTGACTGACTGGTCAGAGTTCATTTCAGTTGCAATTATGTTTCATAGCCAAACCTTTTTGTTGCATTCTAAGCTATAAATTGGAACTAGATCATTCTAGATTCTCTGCTTGAATTCGGCTTTCTAACGGTTAAAACTGTTTTGTACTCTAATAAGATTTTCTATCCAATTTCTGACAAATCACAAATCTTGCATAGCCTTTTATTTGCACCAAATAACTGTAAAATTACGCGATCAATGTGAACTTCTCTTTTATCTTAAGAACAATCTAAACATTAAATCATTATCACTGCCCTGTTTTTAGTCAATGAAACTATACGCAATGCCCGTGCGATTTCGTGACCTATGGAAAACAGTCGCTCCTTTCGAGGTCGTTCAAGGATTTGACTTATCCATTTACAACAAAGTTTATCAGGTTTGTTTCTTGCTCAATTTGTACTAAAAATATAAATAAGCATTTTTAGAAAGCAAGGCAGGCAGCAGACGAGGCAATTGATGCGCAACCTCTATGGTAACAAAAAATCTTGAACATTTAATCTAATATACCTAATAAAATTAACAACATTTAGGGAATATCCGTCAATAGTCACAGGAGAGCCTGTCGAAGTATTCAATGTGCAGACGGAAATGGTACTGACCTATACCCCACGCAGACGCACAATGTCCTCGTCACAAACTGTTGCTATTCGTCCGAGCGCGTAGGTTTAGATATTTTATAAGATATTTTTAAAACATGTTGAAAATCAGTTATCGTGAGGCTTCTTAGCGTATATGCCCATGTAAGGTCCTTGTTCTTCTAAGGTCTTGTATAATCAAAACCCAAATTTCAAAAGTCTTATAATTTTAGAGACCAAAGATCAATTAAGTAAAGTCGCATATTGTGTCATATATATAAATGTCATATTTAGAGAAGGAACCAACGCTGTTGTATTCTGGGCCGAAGTTAAGTTCGACGATTCACTTATAATGACTTCAACAGCTGCGAACCAAACACCTTCGACCGCACCCAAATGGCACCGAGGACATCGCCAGGGAGTGCATTTTCTACTGAACCCATTAAGGTCGAAAGAAATCCATATTGATATCAGCTGCCGAGAAAGTAACGATTTTGTTCCCTCATTCGAATTTTGTTATAGGTAAAGGCTTCTACTTATAACTCAATAGTTGTACAGATTGTCTTGTTATTGTTGCAAAATAAACAATTCACTGGATGTTTGTTTCATATTCTGAGTTAATGGGATAAGCCATATTTGGAGTCAGCACTACACTACCGATCCAAGGAATTAGGCAGCATCGGGATTTTTCAAATTCCCTTCCCGTACTTGTTCGTTCAAATTTCTATGCGAATGCGGAGGCTATCCCGTTAGTATTTACAAAATAAGCAGATTTTTAAAATTTTATTTACACAAAAATATAAACAAATGTGAGAATTATTAACTCAATAGCCCGGATAACGATACCAAAAATTTATTTCGAAGTTTCGTTTTCTTCTGATTTTTCCATCTTATTTTCTTCCGCATTTTTGTCATCTTCTTTGTTGCTTACTTCTTCTTCCGTCTTTTCAGTCAATTTCGTTTCTTTCATGGCATCTTCAAGTGGAATGAAAACGTTTTCATCTTGTTCGACTCGCCTGTTTTTTATTGCCTCACAGCACTTTTTGTGGATCGGCCAGTCGAATCGCTGACATTTCTCGGAACAGTATGAGCTCTGAAATTTTATAACAATTATCTAAACCAAAAATTTTCAAAAAAGCAAAATTTCATAGAAAAATTTCATAAAGATCTCCTCAGGAGGTTAAATTTCTAAGGTTGTTTCCGCGGTAGGTGCAAGTTTTGCACCCTTCTAGAAAGTAGTGGAGTCTTTCTAAAACTATTCCACATTTCTAATTTGGCAACATCTCATAAAGATTCCACAATGTTCTAGTATTATTCCAAAACAGTTCTAGATAATTGTGGTCAAGAATGTCCCAGTTTCTTAATTTGCCAATATTCTATAAAATATTTAAAGAATGCTAGAACTGGTCTAGGTATCCTAGAAGTGAGTAATTTTTAAAATTCTAGCTGTAAAGGCAGATATAAAGGTAAAAACAACCGCATACCTTGCAAGTTTTGCATCTCTTCTGCGCAGCCGAGATCCCGCAAGTTGCACAAAAGTGCGCCGTTTCCACGAAGCGGTGCCCGAAAAGTGTCTGACAAATCACAATGAAAGCCGACGGCGGTTGGCCAGATTTGATTTGGCTGAATGCCCTTGAAAGTGTCTGATATAACATCAGGTGCTTGTAGGGAAATGCCATTATTGCATTGCGCAAGAACTGCTCTTCATTTGGCCGAACCAAGTCCTCAGGTGACATTTGCAATAGATTTTTTGCAAATGCAGTTGCGGCTTTGGTAGGCGTGTTTGAATCATTCTCATGCATTTTGGAGCACTCCTTCATTACTTTCAGAAGTTCCCGGAGAACAAACAGTATGATCCAAAGCTTGACAGACATCACCTGAATTAAAAAATGTTTAGTGTGGGATCAAGGTGAGAGCAGCAATTCCGAAAATGAGTGATCTGATAGTCATGTCATTAACACTGTCAGTACCACTATCATATTGGAAACATTGGTTGGCATTCAAACTATGAAAATGTGAGTCGATAATACTGTAAGAAATAGTTGCGCACCTCGTTTGGTTGTCGAGTCCTGAGTTGCTTCTCGAAGAGCCTGTCGACGGCGAAAAGGATTTTCGCGCGGAATTCCATCGCGATCTCTTCGTCCATCACCAAGAAAGTTAGTCTGATTGGATGAACCTCGTGTGTTTTCGTCAGGTCGTGGACAAAATGAACAAGTTTGCTAGGATAGACGGTGCTGAAATACTAATAACTTACGACAGGTTAAATTAGCAATATATCTGGAAAGGATTTATGATAAATTCCTTTCCCACCATGGGAAAATCATTTCGATTTTATGGATTGGATTACTATTCTGAAAAGTCTTTATAAACCATGTAGACTAAAATAAAAATGATGTGTTCGCCTTATTTGCACTTTTTAAATGAAGGAAGAGAATGAATGCAGACGGAAGCTAACAATCTGGCGAAAAAACGTTCGAAGCTCATAACATTGGAAAATTCGGCCCATTCAAATTTAAGAAATCAAAGATCAAGTCAAAAATTTTGAATCGCGATAACTTTTATATTCTCAGGATTCTGGAGTTAGTTTTTTGCCAGAATGTTAAACTCTGGCCTGGTTTTCGATTTTTAATTGATCTGGCATCGTATCGCAAAAATTATCTATTTTTCGGTAAAAACCCGTTCGAATAACAAAAGTTTTCGGTAGACACAAAGTAATAAACTAAACTTTTAAGTTCGCTCAAAACTGAGAATACTAAAATTCCTTCACAACTCAGGGACTTGGCTAAAAACTCTTGTTCTGTAATGGAATTACCTGTCAGCATCTGGACCCTTTGGGTTGATGATCTTCTCAACGTCCTCCAGGCCAATATAGCTCGAGATCACGCTGACGCAATCAAACTGGCCTAAACTAATTTTACTATTATATTGATTGGTTAAACGAATTCTAAATCAGTCACCTACAAAAGCAGCCAACTCTGAGGCGGTTTTTCCAATGGTGTTCTCCGCGTGAGGTCTAGCACCTGCGTCCAGCAGCCTTTGACATATTTGGGCCTTACCTGAAATGAATGTCATTAGTATCAAAAGTATCTCTTTTCAAAAACAAATTTTCGCGCCAATTTAAAATTTTCTTAAACTATTAATGTGCAGAAAGTTTCCTAACGTCGGTGAGCAGCCAAACTAGATACCTTTTCCAGAATATTTGTTACACTGCTCTTATAGTTTTTTTTCTCAAGACCATTCAGCTCAGTACTCGGTGGACTTTCTGATATTCCTGATGAGCTTACCCCCTATTGCTGCGAACATGAGACTTGTGTATCCCTGATCGTGTGCTCGGTTGTCAACGTTGGCACCGTTTTCGATCAAAAACTCAATCAGTTCCTCGTTTCCTTTGAAACAAGCCTGATCCAGGTAGTTCATCCCACTCTTGTCCAGGCAATTTATTCTGACACCGCCGCTTTTGATCATGCCGATGGCGTCGGCGAATTTGTCTGAAACAAAATACATTAGACACCATTTTAACTTTTTCCTTTCCTTTTCAGATTTCCACGCAAATGAAATGAAACAAAATTTTATAAATTAAAAACATTATGCGAAAAGCAGCTGCTCTTGGGCCGAAAAAAGTTATTCCCGTCAAAATTTTGTGGTTCAATCGATTTTTGACCCCGTAAAAAAATTTGTACTACGGGTAAAATATCCTGAATTAGTTCTTGGTTATGATTAATTTTTTGGGATTGCTTTAAAGAAACTTTAAATCATAATAAATTTTATGAAAGTTAATATTTTTAGCATCAAAACACTTTGCGGCGGAAAGTTTTTAGTTACATTTTCGGCCCAAAAATACTTCGCTGGAGACGAAATAGTTCGTTTTAGCAGGAAAACTCGAAATTACTTCCAAAAACCACTTTGATATAAAAAAAAAGAATTCACTCCCAGAAAAAAGGTCAACCATTTTGACATTCTCTTTTCGCAAATCCATAAAAATTTACCCTCAGCGATGAGTTGGAACACCTTTTCCTCATCATTGGTCAGATTCTTCAGCTCCGCGACAGTCATATTTGGTCAAGTTGAAGGGAATAGCAGTCCAAATTTTATCGAGAATGGGCAATTCGTTTGGGGAGAGTCGAGAGTCAATGGATTCACCACAGGGCAAAGGTGTTATCTCTATGGAAACATTCTTTGCCTTAGCAGTTCTTCCATTAAATAAGTGCTAATAATGCATCAAATCAGGCGACGGTGCGGAAAATTAGAATATGCTGAGTGGTTTTCGGCACGATTCTGAAATTCTGGAATGCATTTTGGTCTTCAGACGAATGAATAAATTATACATTTGCAACTAATATTTTTGGTGATTGAAGCGGGATCGCCGGTCAAATACATAGGCAAGCTATTGGGGCATTTCAAAAGAAACCGGACTGCCAAGTCAGATACAGCACTCAATATATGAAATGTGACTAAAGCTTTTTGAGGAATTTGACTTCGCTTTGATTGTTTTTCAATTTTAGGAAGAAGAAAAAGTGATGAACATTTCTGGCAAAAATATGGAGAAAATTTTTGAATAACATGTCTTTTTTGCTAAAAAATGCTCCTTGTTACTGAAAAATGCTCTTTTTGGCTATAACATGTTCCATTTCGGCAAAAAATCATTTATACAGAAAAATTTTCTTTTTGTCTACAAAATATGTCCACAAAACATAATTCCAAAAGGAACTATTTTTATGCCATAGAAATATATCAACAAAAACATCAAGTGAAAGTAGAAATGAACTCATGCCAAATTCTAAGAATTTAGCAATCAAAATAGTTAAAAATTCAATTTTACTCAACTTTTCCCTGTTTTTATTCATAAACACACTTTTATGGAACAATTTATAATGCAACATCCTTACTTGAGAGGAATTTGCAAGAGACTTGCAGGCTGGCTGCTCCACTTGAAAGGGACAGATGTGAGATAAGCGACTTCAAATTTCCGCCAAAACTACGGTGGCCGCATTTAGCCATTCTTTGCGGGACCCCGACTGAGTGCCTTTGACGCAGTGGCTTCGATGGGGACTCCCAACGATTTCATCGCTACACGGAAGTTTTGTCGTCCTTTTTCGAATAATTGATTTTTCCACGAGAGTGGAGTGAAAAATCAATTTTTACCTCAAACCTTTAAGGTATATTTTGCGATTTCCCAGGATAAAAGTTAACCAATGAATTTTTGACACGGGAAAATCCGGAAAATAATCAGTCAAAATGGCTGAATTCCGGGTAAATTCAAAGGAATTCGAAGAATTTAAACTCGCAATTTTCGTTTTTTGTGTCAAATGACTTTGATTTTTGTGACTTAAACCTGATCTTTGATCTTTTGTTTTCTGTTTGCAGTCTCTGGGTGAAAAAAATCGATTCTGTTTTGCGCAAGAAAATGAGGTTTGATTAAGAGAATTTTGTTTGAGTCAATAATCGGCGGCTTTGGAGTTACTTTGCAATTGCTTATCTTTATAATGCGTTGCAATTTTCTGCATAATTAATTTGTAGTTGCTATAAAATTCTTCATATATTATTGAAAAATTTTCATTCCGTGTTTCGTTCAAATTTCATAATAAATGAAATTTTCATATTTTTCGGACAGAAACATTAATTAGCCGGAGCGGTTTCCTTTCTTGAAAATTTTTTACCCTAATTTTGTGATAAAGTAAAAATATACGAGAAGAATACCAAAGTTTATACTCTAAATTTTCTAAATTCCTAAAATTTTATTGCACTCTTCTTTGATCTCGAATCTTGTGTTCATATGTTCTCATAAAATCTGAGTACTGAAATCCCCGATTCCTAGAAATGCCACACATTTTCACGGAATTCCAAAAATTCCCCCAAATTTTGACACATTCTTTCTTAAGTAGGATCCAAGAATATCGTACCTTTACCTCGTCATTCATTCTCGAATACATTTCAAAGTTCACTTTTGGGTTGCACTTAAAAAACCAGACTTGCACTTTGCAGATATCGATTGGCCACGTTTCAATGACTATTCAAAATCTGCAGAAATTTCAGAAAATCACAGTTTATGTTGTGACGTAGAAATCATATCCTGCATTGGATTCATTTCTATTTTAGTTGAGTATTGATTCTGGATTCGTTTTTATGCTGCTTTTATGAATAATGCCTCACTATCGATCGATTTTCAGATGCGGGCTCTGAATTGATTTTTCCTTCAAAGCGGTGATTTGACTATTTATTCTTGACTTAATATTTCTCGAGGTTAATGTTCTCCGACACAACCACGAGCACACAAGCAGAGAGTGTCGGCCCCAGTTCCCCGAAAAATCCGGCGCTCACCTCAATTTCAAGTTCTACCAAAGAAGAGTGCAACTCAGATCTCAGAAACAGTCCAAATAAGGAAAGCAAAGCCATTTCTGTTGCCAAGTCCAGCCGGCAAGACGATCTCGGGAAAGAGGATCGAGGTAAGCTTTTGGCATAAGACGTAGTAAAAATCCGTGAGAAAATGTTAAAACCCGACTTTGAGCCCCTAAATTTCTGACCCCTATAATCCTCTGATTCAAATTCGAAAAATTTTTTGGTACAATTTAATAATACACAATTTGTAATAAATTTTCTGGAACAAATTTTTTCATATTGATTTCTCTTTTCTTTGACGTCATTGTTAAATCTTTTTTTACCGTTGTATTTATACAATTTTGTGCCAAGGGAAAATCGATGTCATTCATTTTGGCCATACATACCTTACCTTATTTTTCAAGCAAATAAATAATGTCACTCTAACAGTTACTAGTAACATTGCATAAGTTACGGATTTTTTGCCAACCATTCTCATTCAAAAATTTGTAGGAAAGAAAATTTGTAGTGCAAATTTGCTAAAACCTCATAATTTGTAGGAGCTTTTTGGTATTATAGTGGCTTTGTTTAGTTTTGTAGACTTGACCTTAGCAAGGCTCTTCGAAGCGTCAGAGCCTAAAATTTATGTATTTTGGAAGTCTCTAAATCTGTAAAATCTCGCAAAATTGTGGAATTAACGAAACTCATGCAGTAGTTGTACTTTAAAGTTTCCCGCTTTCTTTGGAATAAGGCATATATAGGTATATTACGGTTACTTTGTACGTTAACGTTCCCATTACGATTACTCAGCCTTATCTTTACACTTTGTTATTTTGCACATAAATTGATATGACTATGCGAAAAGTGCATCCCGTTTTTGTGTCTACTCCCGAACTATTAATGACATATAATTTGATGACAACCAAACACTTCCCCGTTTTCCAACCTTCTCCACCATTTAATTAGTTTATTTCTGATACATTTTCAGTGGTCTTTAAGTAGGGAGACTCCAATTGAGTCATCTCCCATAATTATACTTTACTCGAACTCTATTACTCTCTTAATCTCTTCCAAGAAATTTTGCCATTTCGTAAACAAGTTTTCTTATAAGCAAATTTGTTATGAGACAAATTCAATTTCGTGCGACTTTTCCTTCTACATGTCACGTGAATTTTGAGCAGTCACGTAGTGAGTCACATGAGCAGCCAGACAGCAAGGGCCCGCTCTAAAACACATGTAGCTTGACGTCAAATGAGCATTGCAGAACCTTTTATGACTTTCAAATTTTGTTGACAGGGAAGTAGCAAAATTAAAAAAATTTGCTTTCTAAAAACAAAACATTACTGGATGAGAGGCAAATTAATTTTGTCGTTAAAATTCCTTCCAGAGTACAATCCTTGAGTACAATATGAAGTATAACCCAAAGAAGCAATAAGCCTATTAACCTTAAACACCTGAGCCATAAAAATAGATATCTCTCATATGTCTTTTTTCTCCTCATTTTTCTTCCTGACGAGAGATCATCACACACGAGATCAGTAACATTTCCGAGCAATACATCAAGATTTCAGGCCGAACTTAGATTCTCATGAGATGGTGACATCATGACTCGATCTCCTATTATGAAATGACCAAATTCACCACTATTCGTGAGCATTCTCGAAAGAATACATTTCCGAGATTAGAGAGTATTTATTGGGACTGTTTTCAAATAAATAAACAAGGTATCACTTTTTGGAAGGAGGGAGGCTTCCAAACCCCAAAATTTTTGACTTGAGTAAGGAGCCTTCTAGAGCATTATGCCTATAGAGCATCAGCGAATGATAACATATTTACAAAGGATGATATCGTTTCTCTCATCGCTCAATTTCTGCTTCTCTGATTTGTGCATTGCACGAGATCTCCTATTTTGACACCGCCCTCTATTTTCCAAAACAAAGGCTTTTCCTTATAAGCTTCTGCAAATTTCCAATACTCATACATTTATTTCTAACTTTTTTAGAGCTACCGATTTTCCTCTAACAATCCTACATTTGGAATTATATTTCTAGCCAATCTCTCTAGCAATCATAATAGTTCAATTATTGATGAGAATTAATTTATTTTGTGTTTTTGGGTATTTTCCACGATGTCAATAATTAATTTAATATTACTGTCTTTATATCAACTTTTTCTATAGTTTCCACCATGTTTTGAAACATTTTTGTATTCGCGCAAAACAACCGGATTATTTAAGAATTACCTTCCAGCATGGGGTACTATTACAAACTGGGAGAGTTATTGAAAATGCGGTGTTGAAATAATACATTTTCAGGCTACACAATCGTAGTGCCGGCCAATGTGCGCTTTCGAGGAGTGAATATGCAACTTGATCTCAAGCTCGACCAAAAAACCCTAGCAGCAGCCTCAGACATATCAAAAGCGGTCGAGGAGGCGGTTTCGTGCGCCTCCGGTTCCATACCCAGTCAATCGACTTCTTCCGAAACAAATCTCGAAAGGCAACACACAATAGTGAGAATACCTTCGACAGACGCGCAAATGCTTAATTTTTCCATAACTGAATCCGAAACTTCGACCAGCAACATGCTGGCGGGCAGAATTTCGGCTGTGGGCGAAGGCAGCAGCGCAGACGAATCAAAGTCTTTTCAATCGTAAGTTCACTTTGCGGATTTATTGTTGCTACAAATTTGATTTATTCTAGGGTCTCATCTACAACAAACGAACTACAAACTGAAGGAGATTATGAAAGCCGGAAAGGGCGCCCAATGCGACATTCGCCGACACTCACTGATATTTTCATGGTAAGTCTTGTAGCAGATTAAACTCAGTTCACTCCGGATCTGGTGAAGGTCTAAGTAAAATTTTAGCTTCATAAAAGGTTACTAATGAATTCTTCCATATGGTTTCTAAACTTTGAAAAATATTTCAAGCATCAATTTTGTGTCAATTTTTTCAGTTCCAAAATTCATATTTTGTATTACATGGAAAATTAAGTATTTTTATTCAAACGAAAATAGACAGGCCTCAGCGCGGCCTGTTTGATGTCAAATGATCAATAACCTGGTAGACTAGACATCTGATTTCCAATTTTCCTTAACCGGGAAGAAACAAATTTTTTAGGATTTACTTCCTGCAAACAAAATATTTCCGAATGGGAAACAATCCAATTTTGACGTTGAAACTCCTTCCGGAGTACAATTCTTGAGTACAATTTGAGGTCTAAGCTTAAGATGAGCTACCATATTAATTTTTCTTCCTTAGCGTTAATACGTTTTACAATTAAGAAGCTATAATCCTATGACCTTACACATAAAAATTATTTACCAAGCCTCAAACACCGGTTCGTATTGGGTGTCGATCTTGGTCCTGTATCCTAGGTGCTTGACCGTATGCACGATATAGAAGCATATTGTTAAATAAAAAATGTATGATGTTTTTGGCTAGGATAATATTTCTCATATCACCTGTAATTAAAGCGAATACCCGAATAAAAACAATTCTTTAGGCCGACAACACAGTGAGCACCTCTGGCGGTATAGCTACGGCTGAAGCTACTTCAACATCAAAAGGCACCCAACCAAACACCCCCAACACGTCGTCTAACAACAGATTCGCGATCGACGACCGGCCGCCATCTGAATGCTTTCCCACTTCAACTGGTCTTGACGACTTGGGCCCCGGGTTCAGGCCACTATCTCAGTCATCCATGTACCGGGACGACATGTCTTCTATGGCAGACACCTCTCATGAAGATGGTTGGTTTTTGACTTTGGAAAACAGTTGGATACAATTTATAATTTTTTAACGTAATTTCCTTATCGGCCTTAGCTTTTAATTTTTATGCATAGAGATGGCTTTCCTTTTTGGAGAAATCTGATAACCTTTCCCAAAGAAAAGTGTCATTTTGTTGTTGGGAATAATAAACAAGTTATGTACTGTAATCATGCGCTACCTGATTTACCTGTAAATTATGAACATATTTAATTAATTTAGTAACTATGCACGAAAATCGCCCCGGAACCAGCTCAAGCATTCAACCGGAGGCCAGTCAAAGTACCAAGCGGAAGAGGGATCGAGGTTCAGGCGCACAAGCAAATTTTTGTGCTTTCAACGATCGAGAAAAGGGACAGGTTTGAGTTACAATTGATTTAACTTTAATAATTGATTTGAACTTTTCAGTGCAAACAACGAGCAATATTGACCTATAACTTTTGCATCAGACACATCCTCAACGACCCAAACGCTCCTTACAAACGATGCCAATTCACGCGGAAGCCAAAGAGTAATTTTTGTAACTGGATTTCAAATTGCCATTGAATTTAAGACAGGATAACAAATTTTGGATCGTTATTTTAAGTCTTAACTTGTAAGAAGGCTAGGGTCCGGGCTAGTTTTTACGCTTAGGTCGAGAGTAACCATTTCTCCTAAGGGTAAGAAGCTTAGAATAAGGACATCTAAGGTGAGGATCATTATGCTAGCTCTTAAGATGCAATAATCCTTAGACTCAAGTTTAAAAGCTTTATGTCCAAAAGAAAAAGGTGTAAAATTGACCATCACCCAAATTAGAAAAGGACGATAGAAATTTCTCTACGCTCCAACATTTTATATTATCTTTTTTCTGTGCCACAAAAGCACAGAAATCAAGTTCATCAGATCATTTTTGGATTTGACCCAAAATTTTTATAACAAATTGAAAATTTTAGTTTGAATTTTGCGGCAATTTAAAACCCATGGCTTTGTTTATTTACATTTTTAATCAAATGTAATTTTTAGGCAAAAGTGACACCAGAGACACTCTTTGCACAAATGCGATAAAATCGGACAAGCAGGAAATCTACTGCAGTACTCACCTCATAATGAAAGGTATTATACAACCAAAGACCAAAAAGAAGACTCAACTTCCACCAAAGGACGTGTTGGAAGCACCAAAACCCAACATTCCAAATACCATCGAAGAACATCCGCAGGAGCAATTTGAACCGATGAGCGGTGGGTTCATGTCTCCGGATGCTTATCAGCCGGCAGGAATGCACGCGAGTGGATTCATGGATAACAACTCACCTTATGATATGCGGCCAATGTCTTATGGAGGTAAAGTGTAGTAAACGTTCGTTATTGTGTTCATGAAAATCATATCCGTTTGAATTCGCGCCTGCTAACGATTAGGATTTTCGTAATTTTAATAGTATATCTCCATTTTTCACCTTTGAAGTATCCTAGAACATGCCATAATAACTTTGATAACTTCTTGTAGAATATTGGAAAACAGAAAAATCGAAACATAATGGTATTCCTTCTAAAATTTGTTCATTACATTTTATCAATTTTGGAATTTTTCCTTGTCTTTTTTTATCGTAAATGACCCTATGCAAAAAAAGCTTGTTGCAAGAAGAAAAATATTTCATGCCAAAAACACCTTTTAGTCCAGGGATTTTTTTTGCATTTGACACAATAAACCATGAACATGCCTCAATTCTGAAGTAATATTTGTTCAGCTAAGAGAAATATCAGCAAAAGCATATGTAATACATTCTATTAAATTTTTATGTAAGAGGGCCACACCTTATGAAAAGTACACAACGCCGTCTTTGAGGTCTTAGGAATTTTCAAAAAGTTTTTTAGACGCAATCATCATTAACCAAATAAAAGAATCCGGAACAAATTTAGAAAGGCGGAAGAAAAATATTACCTGTTTTGGCTTGTGAAAAGCGCAAATTGCTTGTATAATCTTTAACAAACTTTTTTCTAGATTCCATGTGCACATCTTACAATGGTGACAGTTGGGACCAAATGAGCACTGTTTCGAACGACACCAACTTGGCCTCTCTGAACCCACCGAGTCGAAGTTCTTCCTATCAGCACTCTCAAGGCATGAATCCAATGCCCAGCCCGGCTCCCGGAATGCATGGACACTACGTCGAACAAATTCAAACGCCTCACATGCACTCTGTTGAACAACCACAAGTTGAGTATGGGGAGCCGAGTTGGAGTCAAATTCAGCCACCTTATGAGGATGAGCAGGTGAGGTTTTGAGTATTGAATTTGCAACAGTGCAATGACATATTTGCAAAAATTGCAACAATAATAATTAAACTGTAATTTTAGTACGGATCTCCCTCAGTTCTGATCTCGAACACGTGCAATACGGCGCCTCCACATGCATTCAGCTCTTATACGTCATTGGATCCGCCGCCACCGCACCAACCCCCGCCACATCCACCGCAACAGCGTCAAAATCAACCCCAAACTTTTCGACCTCCAAAATCACCGATGAACCCAAACACAACAGGACGCCCAAACTTTCATTCTGGTGAGTTGAATTGAAAGCAAGCTGTTTATTAACATTTGGAATTTCTTTCAGCTCAATCTCAACATCAGCAACACTCAAGGCGGTCAACCGAGAATCAAAGTCATATGTTGCAAAACGAACCCTTGGAGCAAAATGTTCGATTTAGGCCAAGCGCTCCAACGCCGGACATGAGCCGGGGTCCACCTCCACCCTATAGTCCCATGCCGGCTTCGCATTCGCATAAGTCACAATCAAACCAGGTGAGAATTTTTTGGTGTACTATTATCTATAAGGAGGCACCAGTGCCACCGATTGTTTCTTAGAAAATGATAAAATAAAATGTCTAGATGCATTTTCGCAACGCGCGCGGGAATTAAAAATTAATTTCCTATGGATCTGCCATATTTGGATATCTGGAGGGTTGATGTAGTTTACGAACTTGCGTCCAAAGTCGAGATAAACAAGTTTGTAAATTACACCAATACTCCAGAAGCTCAACTATGGCAAATTCGTTGAAAGATAATTTTTAATTCCCGCGCATGTTGTGAAAATATGCCCATACAATTCATCTTATTATTTTCTGAGAAATCTAGGGCACTTATGCTACCTGAAAGACAATAAGTTTTAATGCACTATTAACTTTTAGTGCACTATTAAGCTTGACATTTTCAGGAGAACAGCCAATCCATATCACGTCTCTCCAAACAACACCCTCAATTAGCGGCTAAACTTTTACAACCTCCAATAATGCCTCCAAGCAGGGCACGTCCTCATGCGGTTTCTCAGGATTTCGGCAACCAAACTGGCGTCAGGAATGATTATTCACGGTAAATTATTAATTTTTCTTTTTATAGCTCGATAAAAATCCTATAGCGAAGTCTGAAGATTGTTCCAGAACAAAAAATAGCCAACACTTGAGTTGCTAGCCAAATTGTAGGTGTAGCTTCAGGCTATTTATATGGCGGATCCCGAAATAAAGACGTAAAAATTAAACAGTTTCTGTAAAATTGCGTGTTAAAACTTGCGTGCTAACAGAGCCATTGTAGTTTTGATCATTGAGATCTAAGTAATACCTTATTTCTTCCTTTATAAATTAAATTAAGCCTATTTTATTCTCGTGCGAATAATTTGAATTTCATTGTCTGAGCTTTTATTTTTGGTCTGATATACGAGAATTTCTAAAGGAATTTAAAAATTTCAGATCTCATCTCGCTAACGGGACCGCTGGCAGCTCATCATTCGCACCCACGAATGTTCAGCACCAGCATCATTCTTCTTCTGCGCAATCTCCACATGCTTTTCATCACCCACAGCCGTCTCAGCGCATAATCGTCACAAACCAAAGAAGCAACATTTGTGGCGTGTCGGAAATGGCCCAACCTTCGGAGCCCGCAATTGTCAGGACCACGTATCCAGCTGCTCAGCATCACCAACCTCATATGGTTGTAAACGGCAACTGTGTTCACGGGGAAGCTGCTCCGGTTCAACAGACCGTAGTGGTGAGTAAACTTTGAGAACTTTCTACTACGGAACTACCATTTTTGGCACTGTTAGAAGTATTCTAGTATGCTCTAAAATTATTTGACTTGATTTGAGATCATTTTACAATATAATACATCTTATAGAGGTTCTAATCTCGTGATTCCGTCTGAGAAAACTTTATTGTCGAATCTCCCAAAAGTTTATGATGAGATTGAGATCATCTGGCAACTTTTCAATCAATCTAGAAGGTCTAATATGGAGATTCCTTGAGAATCTTGAAACTTGACAAAAATTATAGGTAATCATGTTAAAATTTCAGGTGCCCTTTCAACAGGCCCCACCGCAACACCAAATCCAGTACATCGATATCATGTCTGTGGCTCCATCTCCTATAGCTTATCAGTTCCGTGATTACGAACCGCATCCAATCAAGTACGATCTTGATGCGATGGCTGAGAGCGATGGCGAGGATGAAGAGACAAAAATTCGAAGGGACTACATCCAGGACGAAAACTCCAAACGAAAAACACCAAAAAGCATAAAACTGAGGAAAAAGTGTCAAAAAGTGAAGATCGAGGGCGGATTTCGTCTCGTTCCTCAGATCGATACCATGTGCAAGATTGTGGAGAACCACGACTACGATTCCACCGATTTGTTTCCATTGGGTTCGTGACTTGATAATTGAATCAAATTAAAATAGAGTACTGGCTGACTATTTTTCGGTGGCATTCTGCCTTTTATGGATCTTTAATATTTAAAAAGTACTAATTAAACTAAGGACATTCTTTTCAGGACTCGAGCCTTCCGACGACGAGACCTCCTCCGACGACAGTTTTCCCGGCTTTTCCAACGAGTGTTATTCTCAGTGCTCTGAAAACAGGCCTTCTAACAGAATTGAACTTTATCTCATGAAGAAACAGCTTCGGCTAGAGAGCGCGAGACTAGTGCAACGGGCAAAGTTGTCTGTGCCCATAACGCATGCCTCAAAGAAGTTTAAAACATGTGCAGGTAAAATTTTATGGGTGTCGGGATTGAAAAATTCCTCATGAGTACAATGATAAATTTTATGAAAGGTACATGTGTGTTACAGGCAAGTATATTGGATGTAACGTTTGAGATCGTTCTAGAACCATATAAATTCTTCTATAATAGGAAGGGTCTAATACATAGATTTTATAGAATTTATGGATCTTTCAAAAATGTTGCTGAATATTCCAGAGTGGAGCTAGCACTCGCAACATGTGCCATTTTTGGAAAAAAAAATTTACATAATCGACAAATATTCTCTGAGCAGTTTCTAAATCATTTTCTTCAGGCGCCGCCCTGCGAGCTCGGCAAATGAATCGGAAGCGAGAAATGCTAACTGGTGTGGAAACAGCCAGACTTCGACGGTGCACACACGTGACGCAGGCCTCTGCTTCTTCAGACCCTTTGGACAGCAGAAAGACCCAAATCATGTGCTCGAATCCGTGTTTGCCCATGAGTAATCATTGTGCCGAGCATGTACTTTACAACGTCAACCAAAAGTTGTTTTCGTATTGTACTCGGAGATGTTGCGGCAGGCCCGTTCTTTGCGCAGATGGAGGGTAATTTTATTTTCTAAATTTGGGTTACAATAGTGATCGATTTGATGATTGAAAAATTTTTCAAAACGTCATTTGGAGATGTTTTGACCATGTTGGCTATAAATGGATATAAGTGTCTTTATAGCAACTTTTTCTCTAGTTTCAGACGCATTTATCATATTTTTCCTGAAATGCGATGTTTTCCCCCAAAATTATGCGTTTTGACACTTCACTTTGGACCAGTTTTTGTCTGTGAAAGTTACAAAACTGATGATTCCATTGTATTTTCCGCTCCAAAACCGGTGATCTCGTCCTATCGAGATGGATTATGTTTCTACCGCGTCAAAAATTGCCTAAAAATTTTTCAATAGATTTAAATATTGCACTTTCATAACTTTAAGAACTTAATTTTAGCCTGTTCGATGGACTTTGCCGGAAACATTTCGAAGAAAACGAAGCGTCCGACAAAGCGAGCACGGAACCGGCACCGCCGACCTTTGCTCAACCTGCACCCAAACCTGCAACACAGCCGCACTCTTACCAAACATCCCTACAGAAACAACAACCTCAACCACAACAACAGCCTTCTTCAGTGAAAGTGCTAAACAAGCGGCCGTCTTTCACCACCTTAACTCCCGTGAACCCCTCAGGACAATACGTGCAATTGGGAGGCAGCCAGAGGCAGGTGTTTCCTCGCACAAACAACAACGTCAAGGACTCGAGTGGATCATTCTATACGGATCAGACCATGAGCTCCTCGGATCATTTGGGTGACGTTGATGGTCTGTTTTGTGTATTTTACCCATAAAACTGTCTGATCTTTGAATTTTTAGTTGTCGAGAATGGTGACGTTTTATTGGCATCTGTGGCCAAGGACCTCGGTTTCGATGGCCGAGAACTGACTGATATGCTGGAGCGAATGCCCGTCGAGGAGCCTTTTGAGACCAACAACGATATGGACGACAACGACACATTCTTAGGTATGCGAAAGTTGCGTTGCTTGAGATAGGAATTAAAAAGTCTTAATTGGGGTAATAGTGAACCCAAGTGAACTTTTGTTTTTCTTGCAGGATCGGACCAAGGAATCATTTCGGGTTGAATCCACCAATTAGTGCTCAAAGTGGGATAAGCCGTTAAGATTCTAGAGTCAGTGTTATATTTTAGGTTTAGGCTAACACTAACTTTTAGGATTTTAGAATTTTTAAGCTAATCAGAGCATAGGCTTAAGTTTAAGTACCGGAAAACGGTGCCCAAAGTTTGTTAGTCCGTTTCGTTCAGTTTCGTATCAACGAGCTAGTACACTCCTTTACTTATCTTCCACACTCAAATCCTAGCTATGGATCTAAACTTTGAAAATTTTAGGTGATATGAAAGACGACGACATGGGACACAGTTGGGCTGATGTGGAACAATTTTTACGGTCCGAGGGATACCACGGAGACAGTCCACTTCAAGGCGTCAGCTCCTTCGGCGGGCCCAACGCAGACTTCCAAGTTTCAGGCTACTATGAACTTTGATCTATGAACATTGACCTAAGATGACTCTTTCAATCTCGACTTGCCCCGAAATAAACACTCGTTTTAAATACTCTTATTCTCGTTCAAAGAACGATGTTAAATACTTTCTGTATATTCCGAATACAATGTTTCAGCTTAATTCGTTTTCTATCGGTTTTCTCGTGTTCACAGTTTTAATAGAAAAGTGCAGAAAAATCAATGACTTGCCAAACGGCTGCTAGAAAATGGATTGAGATTTTTAGTATTGATTGAATGTTGTCCTTATAGAATCTTCTATAGGCTCAAAAGCTCTATCATTAGACTTGCAGTATATAATTTTACAAAATAGTACAGATGTTTCTTGAAACAATGTTTCTTTTTCGCAACTCTAAAATTTGTGTGATGAGCTTGAGCCTCTACAGTTCTTTCATGATTCTTGTGTGTAATCGTTTTTTAATCTGTTAATTTTCATGCGAGTATGTTAATAGTATTTGCCAAATCACCTTTCATATTGGAACGAGCGAAAAGAATTTTCTGGAAGGGTGAATCCAGAAACTGGTATCCAGTAATAACATAACAGGAAAAGACGCGGAACAAATACCTCCTATCCAAAACAGATTCGTTTTCTCTGGACTCTGCCCAGTTGTGCGGTCTTTTCCTGTGGTATTTTCCGCAATTTGGAAATATTGGAAAAACATGAAAATTTTTTCCGTCCCAAAATTTGACGAAAAGTAAAATCCTCTCTTCTTTCATATTCTTTCCAACTTTTGTCCTGGCAAAATCTCTCAAAGCAATGGTGATATATTGGCAATTTTCTTTCATTGTTCTAATCTTTCAGTTCCAAAAATTCTCTGTCTCACGACTTTTGGTCTCATTGCACTTTTTTGTACTCTTTTCTCTGCAACCTTTTGCAATTTTACTTCAATTTTCTCAACATTCGGTGTTTAAAAATTTCAAGTTTGTCTAATATTTAAAATATCATTTGAGTTGCCGCCAAAACGTTTTGCATGTTCTTTTCAGGAAACGTCATTTTTTGGCACAAATTTTGTCCAAAAAAGTGACTTTCTGCATAAAAAGACCTTTTTTGGTCTCAAAATGTTAGCCATTCAAAATTCAAATGGCGGCATTTCAAATGGTTTTTGAATCAGGTAGCTCAGGAAATGGTTTGAGTTCAAATGGCAGCTAAGCTCAATTTTGTTGGGCCTTTCTTCAGTCATATTTTCGCCTACTCGCATAAAATGGTAAATAAGAACAGTCTTTGTAATGTTTTTAACTTTTTTGCTTCTTTTATTGAATTTATTGGTCACAAATTGTGATGTATTTTTGCGTTTTTTATCAATGTTTCCTTCGCTATCTTGATGTAGTTATGAGAATGTTGCGATAATTCATGTGTAATAAAATATTTTATATACAGAAAGGTCTACTTCGTTGAAATCTCAACTCGATTTGTCGTATGGAACACAGAAAATGCAAAAAGTAAACTTCCCGGAACTTCTTGAGTTAAGAAAAAATTATTCATTCATTCCGGAATGCAAAGTTTCATCGAGAATCAAATTCTGGATTACATTCTGTTATCCAAAAATATACAGGTCTACTATAACTTTGTTCACAACCTAAAATTTGCTTTGTCAACATAAAATGAAATATGAGTTTTTATTAATCTTTAAAAAACTGATATGAACTAACGGTAAACAAATTTCTAACTGTCCTAATTGTTCACATTGCCAGCTCATTCCACCAGCCCTGCACGTCGTCCGATGATATTGTAACAATACCAGGCGACTTCGGATTGAGCATTGTCGGTGACAGATTATTGGCTGGTCCACTATCTGTAACAAATATGAGGAATTTTCGGTTTTTTCAGTTCATAACAAAAAGTTCTTGTCAACTATTTTCTCATAGAATTTTCGAGATGCCTAGAAAATATTACCTGTCCTGTTCGGCGGCACTTCAAAGGAGTAGCGTCGGTCCACAGCTTCATCCGAATCCTCACACCATTCTTCGACATTCGGCAGTTCTCCGCCAGTTAACTGTAAATTTTCAACTGTAATTTTTGATTTTCAGATCTGCTTAATCTGACTATGAAGTCAGTTTTGGCATTAGACATATTTTAGTATCAGATTCTCGCATTTTTCCGTTTGACTTGTTTTTGCTCATTTTGACAGAATGTTAGAATCTGGCAATATGCACTTTAACCCCTCATTGCCCGACCGTGAGAGACGGCAGACAAAAAAGATTACCCGCCAGAAAACAGGCCGTCTCTCTTCTTCTCCTTTCAAACTGCTCGACGCTAATTGGCCTGGTTTGAAGCAGAGAAGCTATGCACTACACGAAATATGCGTATCTAATTAGATACACTGGGCATTGAAGGGTTAACGAATAAAGAAAAAACGGCAGAATACCTGGAGCTGTTTCAGTGTCGTTCGCTTATCAGCTCTTCCCATGGATGAAGGCATCAAAGTCGAAGTCCGCCTCTCACCTTTGGCTGGAGATGAAACTGTCATGTTTGCCTGGGTGTCTGCAGTACCTACAATGGCAATATTGGGTCGGTCCGGCTGGACGCTGTGAGAAGGCAGCGACTTCATCCGACTGCCCCAAACCAACTTTTTCGCTTCCTAAAATGTAAAAGTAATTTAGTTTTGAAAGTAGTAAATTTCATTGATAAAGGGTTGGTTTTGAAATACTGTTTGGTCCGGTTGGCTTCTTTGAAAGTCTTCCATTAGTATACCTTTTTCTTGAAGAATAAACCTTTTTCTTGTTGCAATTTCCTTTTTTGCTGCAAAAGATCAGATAACCAACAGAAAAAGTAAATTTATAACAAACAATTTCAAAACTTACCCCGACAAGGTCCGGGATGCTGCTCCGCCTCTGGCTGCCCTTTGTCTTCTTTTGCTGCTTTTCCGATTCTTGTTCTATGATGGCTCTGTCTTCATTGGCTTTTGCTTGCCTATCCTCATTCAGAACTCGATTCTCCTGAATGGCGTTTGGAGAGTTAATATCCACTAGGCTCGGTCGCATACTCGATGTCGAGTTTGTGTTCAGGTTATAATTGGACATCGTCGTGGAGCGGATTTGAGCTATTAGACTTTTGTCTTGCTTCTAAACTGAAAGTTATAGCAGTGGAAGAAGCAAACTTCTCGAGAAAACGCGTACGCGACATTTTTCTCCTGCCCATTTAGTCCCGGAGAATGACATTTATCCAGCCCCCGAGGACATTCAGCCTCGGGACTTTTTGGCTGTAGAATTATATAAAAAGCAATCTAGATCATTATAGAGAGAACATTCTACAAGTCAGAGAATCTGGGATGTAACCTTTATACAAGAGCATTCAAGAGTCGAGAGGATTCTAGAAGATCCCAGTGCCATATATGGCCAAATACCTGGGGCCAAATAACAGGAAACGAATTTGAAAACGCTGCAAAAAAGTGACTTGGGCGCACTTCGAAGACGCGTCTTCGTCCAGCCCGTCTAGTTAAGCGGCGCTGGGCTCGACTTAAAAAAATGAAAAGACAAAGTGATATCTAAAGCTTCTCCAATAAATTTTGCAGCAAGAAATGAACTAAGCATTGCTTAATTTGATCCATCGAATCGAGAAATGTTTTCGCACGGCGTCATACACTATAGGAAAGCAAAGGACCACACAAATCTGTTTCCCTTTTCACGAGTGTGGCTTTCCAGTAATTTTTTCAGGCAATTCCGTACACCAACTATTTTTTACAAATGTCATACCTGTTCCTGTTTTATCCTTCGAAGGCAACCCTCGAGCCAGGTTCGGATGGTTTGCTTAGCGACTTCTTCTTCAATCATATACTCCAATTCTTCTCTTTGCACTAGCTCTTCCAGCTGTAGTGATTTGCGAATGTCCACACTTCGATAGGAGAGCATACTAAAAAGGTGAAACTGACTCATTTCTCAAAAATATTTAATTTTGTGTAACCAATGTTTGAAAACTGACCGTCGTCCTTTACTTCAATTTTTCTTCTTATAACGTCAGACTCAAATAAGTGATAAGAGTAAGATCAGTGTTTCTAAAAATTATAGTCAAACTGTTAACACTATTATTATAGCCGTTACTTTTGGAAACACTGATTGATATATGACAGACAGTTAGACACACTATTTCTGCGATTTTCCATGTCAGAAACTGCATAATTATTGATAAAAATGAACATTATCTCTTAGAGAGAAAAATATCCGGGGAATGTTCTAGAGGGGAAACCTCAGTTCCCCTTCATATCTTATGAACAAACATACTTCAATATATCGTGAAACGAGACGTCGTCACCGTTGTTCAAACGGTCCATTTCATAGCACATATGCTTGAAGAGAAGTCGGTCTTTGTTCGGATCCACTTCCAGGCGTCCCTTCAGAAGTCTGAGCAAGAACTTGACGCGATTTACAGGAATTGAACGCTGAAAAATTTTTTGCTATTAAAAATTTTCATATATATATGGAAATATTGACTTTGATATAGAATTTTAGTAACCTTTTGCTCTATGTCGATCATATTCCACACCTGTTGGTAATTTCTTATGTCCGCGTACGAGAGCAAAGCGTCTTCTTCGCTTGAGTAGAACAGCGAGAAATTTTCCATAATTATAGCTGAAATGATACATTTGTTGATACGAGGCAAAACTATGTTTCCAATTTTTTAAAGCATAAAATATCGATAGTTTGTTCCGAATTTGTACAATTATAAAAACAACTGACCCACTAACAAGTTCAGCACAATGTAAGTGATAATCAAGTAGAAAGAGCAGAAATAACTGAAAAATTATAGGTAGACTTATCTCCTTCCTGAAATTTCTTGGAATGAAAAAACTTACATTAGAGCACCAAAATAGTTTCCACAGTCAGTCTGCCAATAATTCAGACCTTCTTTCCAATAGCAAAATGGCGGGCTCCTCATACAGTCGTGCATTATATCGTTCCAGTCTTCGCCGGTGACGCTTCGGAACAACACAACCAGAGCCTCCTTCCCGCTGCGGAAGTTGACGTGCCTTAAATTTGACTTTTGGTAAAAACGTAAAATTTCTAACACAAAATGGGAAATGACATTATGGCACAATTTTTTTAATAGTTGGAATTTCGCTCCTTGTGATCAAAAAAAGTAGTCTGAAGAATGGGCTACGCTAGCTTGACATATCCATGAAAAATTTTGAATGTTTTGGGGAAAGATTGGACAACATGCCAATGTTTTGAGTAAGACTTTACTTTATCTCTTCTACAAAGTTGAAAGTTAAAGCTCTTACTTGGATATTGCCTGTCCATACTTCACCATGCCAAACAGTATCACTCCCGCGTACGCATAGAACAGGACTAGCAAAAACATGGCCGTAATGATGAACATACCTGTAAAAAGAGCACTTATCAGATATTTAAATTCTCAAGAATGTAAATTAGACTTTTACTTTTCAAAAACCTAAGTGTACTTTTGAGAAAGAAGCGATAAATAATCAAAATATAGTCAATTTTTACAAAATATGCACGATAAATTGCCAACAACTCACTCCGAATCATGGACATTACGACCGTTAACATCAGCATCTTTAGAGTAGACTTTCTACCTAAACAAAAAATATTCCTTAAATTTTCAAAGTCCACAAAATTATACAACAAATCTGAAGTTTACCTGCAATGGTGAAAAATCGCATAATTACAACGATATAGCCAAAGGTGTAAGTGAACCGTTTGATTCGGTCTTGAGAAGCAACCATACTCGCAGGCAAGGCCATGATAAAGTGTGCAACTAAAAAACAAAACAAAATTTCATTATAAGACTAGGCTGTAAGGCATCCCAAATATAAATTCGCCTACCTATCCAAATAGTGCCAAGAATTGTAATGAGCAAGTCGATCCGATTACGTTTGCTTTGCCTAAAGGTATGGATAAAAAATAATAGAAAATAAGAATGCTCACCAAAAACCACGAAAAGTGAATGCAACACTTTTGAGCAAAATCTGAATAAGAAACATAAAAGTTTCGAAGCCTCAATATTTTCAAGAAAATTAATCAAAGAAAACAGTTACCTCAATGCTAAAAAGAACGTTGCAAACGGCTGACAAGGACGTTGAGAGGTACAAAAATTTCTGACGGTCATTCTCTTCCTCCACATTCCAAGGAACGACCAAAGTTCCGGAATTTACCACAACCAAAATCGCATAGAACTGAAATACGCTACAGATAATCAGATCCAACAAAACGACTAACATCCAGTATCGCACCCAAAACCGGCATCTAACCACGGCGTATTGGTTAGATGCAAGATTTGAGGGCGGAGCTATCTGATAACCACTCAAGCATATCTAAATCAGAGCACATTTTCATTTTTCGTCTACGCTCGCTCCTGGGCATATACATGATAAATGTAGCAATCATGGAGACGTAAAACATGTACATTATTAACCGTTTCTCTAGGCCCACCTGTTTGAAAGATCGGCTCATTGTCAATTCGTATAAGCGATTTCTGAGTTTTGCGGATTCTGCTGGCTTTGGAGGTACATGCAGTGGCTGAGCCATGCGGAGCCTAGCTTTTAAGTCGTGCCATCTTCTTTGATCGACAGTTAGCAGAGCAGTGCCCTGAAATTGCTCAAATTTTTAATGCCGTTCGATTGTTGATGCAATCAATGATAAGCATGTTGGATTACGTATAGTCCAAAGATAACTGCTCATCCAGAAATTACGTCAACAATTTTGAGTTTCTACTAATTGTCTTTTTCCGATAAATAAATGCGTATCAAAAGAGAATTTCGCTCTTCCGTCCGCTTTTGGGCCTAAATGGGTGATGTGCGCTGACAACATGACGATATTCTGAGAGCATAGGACATGTCCCCGCAGAAAAATTCCCTCCTAATCATGTTCAGGGTATTAGAAAGCCCCTACAAGCGCTATTTTTGGATCATTTATGGTGCTTGAAAAGGCTCTGAGTGCAACGTATCCTGAGGGCATGGAAGGCCTCATCGTAAAAGATACCTTCAAAATTGTATACAGCGCATGGGAAAAGTTTTAAATACGCCATTTCCGTCCCACGGAAAACCTAATCTTACTCATTCTCACTTCTTCTTGATGACTTTCTGGAATCTGACTTCCTGAAGTTTTTTGCAATGCAACTAATCTTTTGCGGACTTCAATACTCACCCGATTTTCCATATAGTTCGCAATGACCACACCGACAAACAATGTTAGGCCAATCATGCATCCAATGAACACGTAAATATGAATGAACAGAACAGCCCACTAAAAATTCAGTGATATACATAGTGCAGTTCATAGAGGTTATGCAAAGATTACCGGTCCTTGGCGAACCCAAAGTATGTCTCTGATCACATTCCATCCTTTATAGGACAATGTTTCAAACAGCGCAAGCATCGCATTCCCGATGTGGTCAAAGTTGAAGTTGCGCGGGTTTGTCCTGAAAATGGTAACAGTTTTTTTTCTTCATATAACTGGAACTTGATAAAAGTCGGATTACTTTTTTCAGTTGGATGCTTCATTATATAATTAAATGAAATTCAATGGAACCATCGGATTTGTATCTTTCATAGCAAACCTTCAAAAATTATAACACAGGATATCAGACCCTCTCTGGTAGGGAGATAAAGTGCCAGACCATACTCGGTAAAAATCACTAGGAATTCTTGAGATATCAAAAACTTGAAACATACTGTCAATATACTCTTATACCTTTGGGTTGGCACTTCTAAGTTCTTTTGGTTTTCAGATCCTACCCAGATCAGGGGTGATTTTTATTGTGTCTGATTCTTGTGACAAGAAAATTTTTATATTTATATTTTACAGAAACTCTATTTTTATACGAAACATTTTCTTGTCACAGAAACCAGATACTTGTTAATGATCGCCCCAGGATACATGACCACAATATTTTCACTATATTATTATGAAGTTACTCACCAAACCCTCGGCACCAAGATTTTCGGATGCAGTTCGTCATCATTTTTCCCATAGACGTCCATTCTCGTCACGAATATTTTCTGCTCAAATACTCCGGAGCAGTTATCCCTCGAGGCTATAGTCGGATCATTGCAAGCAGCCAACTTCCCACCAACAATTTGGACACCGAATGACGCAAATACGAACATTAATAGGACGAGAAGGATTGTTACGAGAAGGATCTCCTTGAACCCCTTGCAAAGTTCAACGACCACACGCCGTATATGCGGGACGAGAGTGTAGATTCTGAGGGGCCGCATGGCACGGAAGATCATTATAAGTTGAGCCAGGGAGTTGATCTCTATGTGTGTGGGCATCCACATCAGAAACCATAGGCTGGTCTGAATTTCGTGTAATCAACCAGCGTATTATAAAACGAACCAACGAAATAAAAATACTTACGATATAAATGAATATTGTCATCACTCCGCCCACATCTAAAAATACAGTCTTTTGTGTTTTTGGGCACTAGCGAAATTAAGTAATCGATAAATTGATCAACTGGCTGGTGTTTTTGCCCATTTCTGGACTTGTAAAGACAGAGACCTTTAGATTTTTAAATACCTTCAAATTAACAAGTGCCATATAATTTTTCTGAACTACCTAACTTGTCACCAAATATGAACGAGGTAAGTGCGAGGTCAACATATGCGAGACATTTTCTACAAATTTTCATCATTGGTAAAAATTTCATTTTTCCGAAATAATATCCGAAAAAGCTATTTTTAAATAACAGTTTTCCTATTTTTCGGACAGCACTTTTCTCACCTAATTAATTGGCAAATATATTTTGTTTTTGGCTATGAGTTCAATTCTTGTGCCGAATAAGGTGTTTTTGTTATTTTTCAAAAATGTTTCTAACAAACAGGTGAATAAGTATCAAAGCAAACTCGAGCTAGGTAGTAAAAAGATGATGGTGCCTTCAAAAAGGGCCACAAATCGAAACTGTAAGTGAATTAAGCAGTAGATAAACATTGACAGAGCCTGACTGATTCAATTACAGTTCTTAAATCACCAACCTCTGACAACAGCCTTAGGCGTGAAAAATAACCCATTGGCAATAATTTTGACGGCCAACTCAAAGGTCATTGCCAAGACGAATAAATATTCTGCGATTTGAAGGTACCCATTGTTGAAAATCAAATATTCGCCAGTGTTGGGCGGCCAGGGACTTTCAAAGAGCATAGATCCGCAGGAAAAGGCGGTCACTAGTACCATGGCCCAGTCCAAATAGGTCATCAGCCCGAGAAATGCGTGGAGTTGCTTATACCGAAGTTGGACAGCTTTGCCGGTGATGCTGTCGATTTTCTGAAAGTAAACTTAAAATGAATCTCTTTAATAATGGCCGAATTTCGTCCATGATTTCAACATATCTATGTGACGATATCAAGCACTTCCTTAGAGGGCAATTCTGAGGTGTTATTTTTACCTCAGGAGAATATTTAGAGTCGACAATGTCCTGACAAAGCCTGCGCAGGTTTGAATTCCTTCCAACAGTGAATAGAGGTCGGTCGAAAAATGGGTGGTTCTCGCGCATTTCTTCCTCGATTCGGTTCCTGAAAAAGAAGTTAAAGCAACCACGATTATCACGAGCAAGATTGTTTTACCTGGTAAACTCGGCTTGAGCGCGTTTTTGCTGCAAAGCTTTGATGTCGATTTCGTCCTGTTTCATGTCCTTTTTGGGAGCCGAATCCGTTGGTCTAATGTCTCCGTTCTCTTTCATATGCTCATATATGGCCTTAGCTCTATACGAGTTGTTATTGCTGGTGAATCCACGCTGGCGATTGCGTCTAAAGTTGCGATTCACTCAAAACAAGCAAAACATAGCTATAAGTACACTTTACATCGAATAGTCCCGTCTTCCGGATTTGATGCCCACAGTCCTTTGAGCGATCATTTGAGTTGAGTCCGTCAAAAGTACACGATTTTTGTTTGATTCTCTATAACGTTTTGGGATTATTGTCGAAATTTCTCAAGTCCGCCTGTTTTTTAATTTCACGTAAGCCTATATGTAGCTGCATCTCATTGGAAATAAACGTTTCTTTGAACATATTTTTGTCCTTTTGACACCAAATATAAAGCAGGTTACCGAGTAGTTTGGTTAGGACGTTCGAATTGGCGGTTGTTTGGCACTATGTTGTCATTATATCTGAAGATCCCTAACACATCTCAGTCAAATATGATAAGAACACAGTGCCAAACTACCACCAATTTGAAAGGCTTGGCCAAACTGCTCTGCAAAGTGCTTATAATATAGTTCGCAGTACAAAATGCTTTTTTGTACTGATTTCGAAGTTTTGGGCCAAAAGAGGTTGTTGGCAAAAACGTATTTCGGGACCAAAGAAGTGTTTTGGTGGCGTTTAAAAATCAGTCTAAGAAGCTTGTGACGAAAAATATTTTAGCGCCAAAAGATTCCTACAAATTTAGATTCCCTTATCGAAAATTTCATTTAAACTTACTCAATTAGGCAACTCAGTGCAATCCTGGAGCTTAATTGGCCGATTTGTCTAGCCCTGAAATGGTGTAAAATGCCCCTCACGTGAGGCTGCGCACGCAGCAAATGCTTGCTGGTAAGGTATAGCTCTGAAAGAGTCGTAATAAAAATGTGAAGAGGCCTTGAATGGGTCCGATTTTAGAAAAATTTTCAAGAGAGTGTGCCGCAACTTTTTCAAAGGTCGACTCCGATTCCGGCCACTTTTTTTCGACTTAATTTTGGCGAGTGATTTCGACTCTGGAGTCGCTGTAACACTGGGAAAAATATATAAATATTCGATAAGTATTCAAACCTCTAAGGCCCAAAAATTGAGATATTCAAGTTTTTCTTGCACCAATTTGTAATTATAAAACTTTTCACATTAATCCAAAATTTCAAAAATTTTTAGAACAAATTCGAGAATCAAATCTCCCACAGCACTGTTCAGTATCCATTAAAAAATAGTCTCGAGATTCTCTGATCTCCTAGGGATAAAAATTTTCTGGTATGATAAATACCTTCTCTAAAGTTATCCACGTCGGTGTCAAAGAACTGCCGAGTGAAACTATCACGCACTTTGGGCATCGGGAATTCCCGCATTTTCGGCATCTGGTTGAAAAAATGGGCTTTGAATAGATGTTTCATTCTAACAAAACCAATCCCACCTTTTTGAGTATGACCATTTGAGGCCGAGTGGGAAACTTCTCGAAGATTCGCAAGCGCCATGGAAGTGTCGTTCTCATGCATGTCGTCTAAAATGTATAAATGGTGATTCATATGAATATTCTAGTAAAATTCACGAAATGCTTGATTTTTAATAAGCAAACAGGTGAGAAAAGATTTCAGAATATGAGAGTGAAACAGTTTGGTGTAACAACTGTACTTCTTTTGTCCGATAAGAAACATATACCCGAGCCCTGGTCGGTCTAATTTGTCAGTTCTAACATTTTGATTAAGACACAAATGATACTAGTACCCCCTTTAAAGTACAATTCAAAACCAGTTTTTATTGATTAGTGAAAAACTGACCTCTTCTCGAGCTTTGAGCTGCTTTACTTTCTTCAACTCCTCATCCATTTCCAAGTTATCCAGGATTACTGCGACGAAAAGGCTCAACACAATCTAAAAATTCAGACCGTTATCGTTAACTGTAAATTTACGTTACAAAATTTCATAAGGCATTACCAAAGTGACGAAAAGGTGATATCCGACAAAGTAAATTGCCTAAATTGCAACATTTGAAATATTGATAATTCTCACAACAATTTCACACCACAAATGGGACCATTGAGTCATTTGTGTGTCTCAGGATTTCCACAACCACATCCGTCCAACCCTCCTGGGTGATGATTTGAAACATGGACATGAAAGCTTGAGGAAAAGTGCGAAACTTGTCGAGATTTTGGACGTAACAAAAGAGTTGCAGTGACACAGCCGACGTGATTATTAGTAATATCATCGTGAAGAAGACCAAGCCACCGAGTTTCTTGCCAGGGCCAAAGATCTGAAATCGGAATATTGTCATAGCGTTTAGAGCATCTTAGTCTAAGCTCAGGGTTTCGTTAAAATTGGATCCCGAAGCCTAGATAAGTTTTCACCCCAGTTACTTCACCCGCAATGGTATTTTTTAACATCACTTTTTCTGATTTTGGATTTTATCCTAACTGCGAGAACTTAGACCAAAAACTTTCGAGGTTCGAAAGCGATGAACGAATTTCTGGACAATTTTTAACTTCAAAAAATCAACCTACTTTGTACACAAAATCCTCTAACATTGGCGACGCCTTGATGAGCCTTACTAGACGGAAGACTTGAAAATAGGTGAAAACATTGGAGCCATAGAGCGATGGAATAATATTGAAAGCAGAGCCGACGCATAGTAAAAGCTCGAATTTGTGCTGGCCTCGGCGGAAGTAACCAGACCAGGTAAGGCCGATAGTTTTGACAATGAACTCTCCGATGAATACAAAGGTGAACGCTACCTGAAAGTGGCAAACGAAGTTAATTTTACAGCTGCAACTCTTTTGAATTCGAAATGAGAAAATAGGCAAGAATGATTTACAAAGACCATTTCCCAAGAAAATAGGCAAACATGCCCATAGGCCATTTTTAGGTTTAAAAAATTACCTCAATATAATAGTACACCATTTTCCGTTCCTCGTCACTTTTGTCGTGATGGTAAACGAATGAGGCATTTATCAATGCGTTTAACAAAACCAGAACCATCATTGTGGTTTGGAATGCGGTGGTCTTCACAAGTCTTGTCACAGCCCTGGGGGCATTGCTGTGTGGCACATCGGAGTCCACATTGACAAGGCGCCAGTTGCCATCCTCGTTTTTTTCTAGCCTCTGAAATGTTACTTTAGAATAGAAATTGCAGGCCAAATTCACCTATAATATAGAAGAAGATATATACAGGTGAAAATATTCACTTTGTTGTACATTCACCTGTACAAGTGAGTGTTTACCTAATAATAATAAATAATAACGTTTATGCATTAAAATGCGACTACAATTGATGTCAATCTGACGTGAAAATGATACACAATTACAACAGCAATGAAGATGGATTTTCAATAAAGCCTTTATTGAGGGAGAGGGGTATTTCTTTCGGTTTCAAACTCAAAGCAGATGTAACAATTTACGTTGTGAAGCATGATTTAGTGTTTTTAGTGTTTTTGGAGAACTGCAAGTAATCAGATTTCTGGAGTTCAAGACAGGAGAGTAATGCCTAGGAGTGGGCGTCACCGGATCATCCCCACAACTTAATGCAGAGTCCCCGGCCTACACCTCATATTTTTTCTCCCTTAATTCTTTTTTGGACTCTTTTAGTGAGATTGCTCTCACTGTTCACCGAAGTGATGGTCAATTATCTCCAATGGAACTCGTGAGCGAAATCGTCATTTTACATACAGAGAGTAAACTTGAAGAGAGATAAAGTTAGTATTTGGTAATGTATGGATCGATCTTATTCACAAATTCCTTTAAACTCAGTTGTCTAATGTCTAGAGGTAGTTTAGCGTAAAGACGAGAGACTCGGACGAAAAACGATTGAAAACGTAAAGTAGTTTTGGCGGCAGTTGTTTGGAATTTGTACTTTTCACCACGAGTTTTGGACTGGATGAATTTAAAAGCAGTTTGGTTTTCTAATGGAATGATACCTAACATGTATTTGTGGAATAGAACAAAGTCTGCTTTTAACCTACGAAGCTCAAGTGACTCAATCTTATAAAGTTCTAGTAGTTTTTCATAAGATGGTGGTTCCTTTCCAAATGTGCAACGTTTAAAAACGAGTTTAAGGAATTGCTTTTGAACTTTTTCAATGGCGTTTATGTCTTTAGCGTAGTAAGGATTGAAAACACTAGATGAAAATTCAAGTATAGGTCGTACAAAAGTGCAAAAGAGGTGGGTAAGCGTATTTGCGTTGTGACTTTTTATCGACTTAAAGATGGTAAATGAAGACCTACGAGCTTTCCCAACTATAATTTGGATGTGATTTTCCCATTTAAGGTTGTTAGAAAAGTGGACTCCTAAGTCTCTGACTGAGTTACCTTCGCCTATGGTTGGAATTACAGAGTTGTCTAACGAGTACGGAAGGCAAGGGTTGTTTGTACCAAGGTGCATAGTGGAGCATTTTTGGACATTCACTTTCAACCCATTAATTTCGCAATACAGTAATAGTTTGTTAATAAAGGCTTTTAGTGGTTTTGTGAATGAAAAGATATTTGGAGAAGAGATATGGTAGGCTTTTAGATCATCCGCGAAAAGTTTAGTGGAAACACCTGAAGTATTGCAAAATATGGGAAGATCATGAATGTAAAAGAGAAAGAGAAGTGGTCCTAACACCGAGCCTTGAGGTACCCCGCTTTTGACTGGTTGAGTTTCTGAAAATTCCCCATTAACAACTACGTTAAAGGAACGATCTGAAAGGTAAGATTTTATCCAGTTTAACATTTGACCAGTAACACCTAAAGATTCAAGTTTTTCTAAGAGTCTATTGTGAGGTACAGTATCAAAGGCCTTTGAGAAGTCGAAGTAAATTACATCGACCCATTGATTTTGTTCAATGGCCGTTGAGAAGTCTTCGAAAGTTTGCAGAAGCTGAGTAGTAACTGAACGGTTTTTGCGAAAGCCATGCTGACAACTAGGCAGAATCTGATGTTTCTCGAAGTGGATAAGGAGGGAGTCGTAAATTATTCTTTCCATAATTTTGAGGGTTGGACAAAGGATGGAGATGGGTCGGTAATCATTTGGGTTGTTAGAATTAGATTTCTTTGGAATGGGAATGATTACTGCCTTTTTCCAAATCTCAGGTATTGCACCTGACATTATGGAATAAGAAAATATGTATTGGAGAGGAGAAACAAGAGATTCTGCGCACTTTTTGAGAAAGTAGTTAGGAATTTTATCAGGTGATTTGTCGAAGTGATTCTTTAGATGTTTTAGAATGTCAGCAATAGCCGAAAATTGAATCTCACAGAAAGATAGTTTAGAGGTTTCCTTCTCTTGGATATCAAAAATTGGTGTCCACTGAGAAGTGAAATTAGACTCAAAGACCCTTGATAGTGCGTTGGCTTTTTCGAAATTTTGGAACAGCGGTACATCTTTTCGATTTATAAGGGTGGGAATATTATTCGCTTTCGTTTTTAAAAAAAGATTTAACGAATTTATATCTCGTGGTAATAGAACTAAGACTTTTCTTTTCGCGGTTACGCAGAAATCTTTGAATTTCGTAGTCTAACTTTTTGGAGCATAGAAGAAATTTGTCCCTAACATGATTATAGTTGACCTTAGGCCAAAGTTTTTGTTTGTATTCAAAAAGTTTTTGAATGTGTATTGGGTAGTGAGAAATTTTTGGAGTATGATCATGATCGGGAACAAATTCTTCAATGATGGAAATGATGATAGAGTTAAAGGTGTGGTAAATTTCGTCTATGTTCGAGCAAAATGAGAATTCTGTAATCCAATTAATTTGAGAAATTTGGAAGTTAATTATCTCATAATCAGCTTTAAGAAAGTCCTTCTGTCTTTTAGTGCTGTGATTTTGTCCAGCTAAGTGAAATGGGATTGAGAATTCTATGGAACTATGATCCGAATGTTTCTCGGTGGAACCAAATGGGGAAAGATGTACCGTGTTGTAAATAAGTTTAGGGTTACTGGTCAGTATTAAATCGAGATAACTTTTCTAACCTATCTACGTTCAACCTAATTCATCCACTTTTAGCATCCACTTTTAGCATGGCAATAGATCAAACGTTAGAGAGTTAGGAGGGTGAGAATGAGGATCTATATCTATATTGGGATCTATCTGAGGATCTATATCTGGGGCCATGGTTGTCAATTCCTTCCTAGTAAGGGAAAGCTGGGAAGGAGCTCATATGAATCACATTTTTCAAACATGATTCAAATGAAACAAACTGCATCACTTTTCAGTGCCGAAACACCAAAGCAAATACTTTTGAATCTAAAAAGCTGAACTAACCATTTGTTGATGCAAATTATCCTCAGCCCCAACTTCGCGCGCCTGCCACATTTCACTGAATTGAACTCGGATTTCTGCGAAAGTTTCCGTGATCACAGCAATGAAAACATTCTAAAAGTAGTTCATAGGAAGGTAGCCGGCTCCCCGTTTCCGGGGGTAGAAGAGAGCCCCCAAAACGGGGAGCCGGCTACCTTCCTAACTTGGCCAGTACTGTAAAACCGCACAAAAAAATCGGTGGTCACCAACCGGAAAAAAACAGTTCGTGCACTTCCCTTGTTAACCAGATTTGACAGTATTTTTCAAAATTTATAGGATTCAAAATCATTATCTCGGGGTTTAGAGACATCGAGATCAATTTCAGCAAATGTTTTCCGTCCTTCCTGAAACTTTTAGAATTGCAAACCATTTCAGGTCCGTGGTTCCGGTACCAAAAGGATTCCATAAATTATGTTTCCCAAAATGTTAAAAAAAATCAGCTCTCGGTTCCGGTACTGATACCGGGATCGGAAAGACACTGATTTAAGCTTATTTGTGGCAATCTCACCTTTACCAACCAGGCCAAGAAGAATATGAGCGTGATGAAGTAGAAAAATGCAACATAGGAAGGAAACGTGTCCAAACAGTCGTACAATACATATACCCAGCCTTCTTGAGAAGCCGCCATATAAACCGTAAATAAGCTCGAGGCTGAAAATTCACAAAGTAGCTTTGACATTGCAAGACAAGAAATCGCAAAATTGAAGAATGCTAATGCTGATTCAAAATTCATACCAAAATCGTTGAACATTCCATAGAATCCGGCCTGTTGTGCCCTGAGCTCTAGTTTTATACCTGAAATCAAAATTCGTAACTCTAGCATTACATAACCCTTTTATTTTAGCGCATATGAATCTCGCTAGAACTTTACAGGCAGTGTCACCGATTAAGGGGAGTGCACTGTCAATTTTGAGTAGATTAGTAAACTATAAGCATCCTACCGATGAGCTGCACTCATATTAGTTTACTAAGTAATAGCCGTCTAGGACTAGCAGCGAAACGGCTATTAACTTTTTTCGTTTACATTCTTAACATAACATTTACTACACAAAAACTTCAAAATAACAAACAATTTAACTAAATACGTTTTTCTCTTGCGTGTAACAACGCTACTTCATTAAGTTAGGTTGATAAGAACCTTAGGGTTAAACTTTAGTCTTAGGTAAAGGTCTTAGGGTGTAAAGGCCAACTATTTCAGAGACGAGTGATCACTTTCGACGGCATTCAGAACAGTTACTTTACCGTTACAATCACTTACATTGCATATTCTGTGGACATTCATAGCCACCCAATCCTTGCTTGGAACACATCGTGTCTGGAATGGCTAAATCAGCGATGGTCACATTTTTCGGATCCGTTCCAGGCATGACGCAGTGGTATTCCATGCGCCCGAACAGCTGAACACCCATTATTGCATAGAGCGCCTGGAAAAATTCACCGTATGTTACACAAAAATACGAGTAAACATTCCAGAAAACGTACCATGAAAAACAGGAAGAATATTGTAACATTTTGAATTTGTTGGGACGAACGCCTAGAACATTCAAATTTTTGGCCAGTTATCGAGATGAACTTTAGGGATACGGAATGAATTTCGTTTTTAGTTGAAAATTTCGTTTTTGGTTCATAATTATCCATGGTTGACAATCCTGAAACATGATACTTAAATTATCACATTCAGTGTTTTTCGTATTTAGGTTTTTTCGCTTTTTAAAAGTTTTTAAAACATTTCTGGCTAATTTTGGAAATTTGCAATAACATTATAAAAAGTTTCGATTTTTACTAAAAATAACTAACATTTCGAAAAATGCACAAAATTGTATTAAAATTAAAAATGGACAACATACATAGAAACATAAACAGTCCTCTTAAAGCAAAAAGAAGAAAAACTTAGAAAATGGTGATTGAGGTAAAAATGCGATTTTTCTTGAAGCATCATTTCGGGGTCTTCCATACCGCAAAAAAGACACTTTTAATTGCTCAATCTCACTTTATGATCTGTTGGATTCTGTTCTTTGGCAATTTGAACCGGAGCACCGATCTTATCAGTCGAACCATAATGAAAGGCCTCGGAGAGCGTATAACACCGTACCACGTCTCATAGACTAACTCAAGTTGAGGCATAGACAAGGAAACCAACTCATAGGTGTGCAGGATTAGTGATAAGTAGTGGAAAACCAATAGAGCCAAGTCGAATTGGCACCACCGATCCCGGATAATTTTGGCGTTCGTCTGAAAATATTGATACAATTTTTGCACAGGAATGACAACATAAATTCTCGGAATTCGTTAAGTAGAGAAAATGGCTTTAAAATAAAATTTGGAAAAAGCGCAAAAAATTATTTGGGAAAAGCACTGATAACAGTTTTTAAAAGTCAGTAAGTTTCACAAAACGCAAAATTGAAAAATTTCTAAAAGGCCCGTCGTTTTTGGTGGAGGAAAAGTAGACTCACTCTCTCTCTCTATCTGAACCTGTGACAAGCAGACGACGAGAGAGGTTAGACACGGAATTCAGTTTTTTGGCGAACAATTCCTTATAAGGGCACTCGATTGGGCCTAGGCTTGGTTTAGGATTTGGCCTCCTGGAGAAGCTAAACTTCTGAAATTCTATGTCTAACCTCCTCTTTCTCTAATCTCTGTCTTTATATTAGATTCACTTAGAGATAAGGTCTAATTTTCCTTGTAGAATGGAAATGACAGGCTCTCCCGTGGTTAGAGAGCGTTATGATATGACCCGTTGTAATAACTCACCTTCTCATATTAGAACTTTTCACCTTTTCGGGATTGTAACGTAAATAACAGTACACAAAATTATATAAAAATAGCCAACCTTCATAAGAGCCTCCATAGTAAAAAACAACGTAACAACGAAGTCTGTGACGAATAAGATATATTGCAAAGAAGGAAATATGGCCATGGTGTGAGGTGTGTGAAGACACACTAAAAATTAGGATTCATGGCAGGTAACAATGGAAATCTTGAAGAAATCTTACCTGAAACCATAGAAAAGACGCAGGCCAACTTCAGGAAAAACTCGAACAGACCCATGCAAACAATGTCTTCTAAAAGAAATATAGTTTTGACTTTTTTCTATTTTTTACAATTTTCGGAAAATTGAAAGGTAATGAAAAATATTTTAATTTGCTATTGTAATGTTTTATTCTGCATATTTTAAATTTAATAGATTTATACCAAAACTTTGTAAATTAAAGAAATGTGGCAAACTACTGTATTTAGCGCGAAACTAGCGAGTTGGCTCTATATCCTTAGGGTTTGCGCAGAAATCCCTAAGGGTCTCCGAAAGTCCAGCGTCAGTAAAGGGATGAGGAACAGCCGCGTGCTCCGAAATATTTTAGGCCAATGAAACAAATGGTTTTAGTGTTATTTTTGCATAAAAGTGCATTTATAGGCTTTCTTTGGCGAGATACAAAGAAGGTCTATGGAATCTTGGAATTCGGATATAGTACAAGACAAAACCACTTTGGAGCAAAATTATTTTCAGTACGCAAAAAATATAAAGCTTAGAGCCTGTTTATATTGTTAATTAAACGTTACGTGGGTGTGGCCTCGAGTTAAGCCTCTTGAAGATAAACAATTTATCGGTGGTAGTTTCTAATTAATAAAATTGTAGGTAAAATTTTTTGCACCTGCTATACTTATTGAAAACTTTAAGGAATTTTCCGTATAAAAACGAGAACTAGATATATGTCATTTGCAGAAATGCAATGCCAATTCTGAAAAATTTCTGTTAGCCTCGATGTGTTATTAAAACGGCTCGCCACAATTCATTAAAGGTTGCAATACCTTCAAGAGAAGTATCGGAATTATAGGCCCTAAGTTGGTTGAACGCCTCGGGGCATATTACTCAAAAATGTCAGTTGGTAAAATAAATTAGCGCAAAGCGTCTAATATAATTTTCGAAATATGGAAAATTTTTTAATTCGCGCCCAAAATATAAAAGATCCACATCTTGAATTTTTGTCACATATTATTCGGAAATTTTTGCAGAAATTGCCTTATAAATATACACTCTGGAAATCGAAATGCACAAAGCATTTTTTCGAGAGCTGGGGCGCCTGTGGCGGTCTAACTGGACTCACATTTCACTAAAAGTCCACTTAATTTGATGGGCGAGCCGCTAAAGTGCCTCAGCTGGGGGCATTGGCTCTAATGAGCTCACTTCCTTTATTATCTTTGTTGGGAAAACGGAACGCCTCAAAATTACGTAAAAAAGAAAGTGACAAATTTTGTTCGACATTACAAAAATTGACACAATTATTTTTTCTGTTACAATTTTTGACTAATATCAGGATTGTAGCAAGGATTCCAGTATAAGATTACAGGTCGCCAGGCTGTTTTTTTTAATAGGAAGCCCCAAAAGTTGCATTTTTGCTTTAAATATTTTATGCTTTTTAACTTTTAAGGATTTTTACACGATTTTGCATTGAATTTTTACTAATTTTGCGATCTTTCGGCAAATTTTTAATCTGTCGAAGTTTCGAATTTTGTGAATAATGATTTTTGCCCGAGGTTTATATATCTTCGAGAATGGAAAATCCTGAGTTATTTTGTCGTGAACATTTTGGTGATTACTTTACGATAAAAGGGTCAAATTTGCACAAATTTTCCTAAAAACGAATAAAAAGTATAAAACCGAATACTAATTTTTACCGAGATCAATAAAAATGAAACAAGAAAAAATTACTATGTCACCAAAACCACGAATGCATTTTCAGGAAGATGAAAAATTCTGAACTATTCAGTTTTTCAAACAGAACTTGTGAAAAGTTGAAAGAAGAAAAAGAAATTTTGCGAGGATTTCAAAGGAGCTTCCAAAATAACAACTAATTCAATTTTCAGAGTTGCGAGAAAGTTTGTCTCTGTTTACTCCGAAAATGAGCCTTCCAAGTCTTTGGAAGGGCAATGACCTGAGACATGTGTATTACCGATCATATTCTGCTGTTTTTCATTATTTTCAAAAAATCGGATATTCAAAAATTTTCCACGCTATTCCAGAAGGCGGCTCAGGACTTTTTGCGTTTTTTGAATACTTTTTTTTCACTTTTAAACATTTTTCCACATTGTGATTCTTTTCTAATAATATTCTTACCAGTTTTTGAGGATCCAATGCTTTATGGAAGAAAACCAAAAAATAAAATTATTTTAAAAATTAGTAAAAATTTTCAATATATTTCACTATTTTTCCGAAATTTTTCAAAAATTCACCACTCATTTTCTGTTGACTTCCGCCGACGTCCATCGAAAGCATTTCCGCGAAAACGGCGACGGATTCTCGCGCAGCCTGAACTCGGCTGGCAGTAACTCCGCCAATTCCGCCGCCGCTTCGAAAATCCACGTCCCGGGATATAATCGATGGCTTTTCGGTGGTAAAGCTTGTGCTTCCATGGACCGAGTGATATCCGGGGCCGCTGGAGAGTTTGCGGCTTGCCAACATTGCGGAGGAGATTGTCGCTGCCTTGCAGGCTTAAATTTGAACATAATTAGAGAAAAGAGATTCAGACACAACATAAAGCACTTTTATGCAAGGTTAAAAAATTGATTTTTGTTTTTTGTGGGTCATTTTTCAAAAAGCTTTAAGCGAAATTTGGTCATTTATACGGGGAACTTTTCAAAATTTTGTTATTCTATTCGATCATAGAAATACCAACATTTTTCCCAATGTTTAATGCAATTTCATAATAATAATTTTTTTTTTGCCAAAAATTCTTAAAATTCCACATAAACTTTAAAATTTGGCCACTTTTCAGACTATTTTGTCATTTTAAGCAAAAATTTCATCTTTTGGATCCAAACGAACCATGCTATGTTAAAAATTCCTCAAAGTGGAAGTGTGCTTAATTAAGAAACCGTTAGTTGGGCGGAAGGGCAAACAACAAAAACTCGATAAATTTATTCGCTTTCTCTCATCTTCAGCCTCATTTGATATTCCAGTGAGGGGCAAGGGCAAGACTGAGAGAAAGACCGGCTTTCCGTTCCTCACTTCATAAAAATTTAAGAATTAATTTTCTTCGCCAACGGCAAGTCAAACCTAAAGTGAATGTGGATTTCAAAGTAAAGTCCAAACTGAGCCAAGGAAAGAGCAATTAAGGTGCAGAAAAGTGGCGGGTCTTTGTTTTCGGGATAGAAAGTTTAGTTTAAAAGTCGAAGAGTGGCCTTAAGGTTTCATTAAAAAAACAAAGAGTCTTCAAGAGCCTCAGGTATTTCAAAGACCTTCTGGTGCTTCGCAGATGAATTCAAAATGGCGAAGCGGAAAAATGGGAAAGTTCGAATATCCTAGAACGATTCAGAATAATAATAACATAGAATGTACTCTTCATATTCGGCAACCGGACAATTCATCAACCGGACAACCCATCAATCAGTCAGTTCATCACCCGCCCAAAAACGTTATTTTCGTGTGGTTTCCGACCGAGGTTTTCCACATGTATAGGTTTTTGACTCCACTGTTTCTGAATTCGACATCAGTTTTGGCATTAGTTTCAGACATACTGCAGCACACTTTCTGGCATTCTGGCCAATTCAAGGGCTAACAGGGGCAGTATGCCAGAAACTATATCCAGTGCCAACAGTGATCTCAAATTCGGAATCAGCGTGGTCGAAAACCTATCACAGGTACTAAATTTCTCCCGAAAACAACTTAGCTTGGAAATAAAAAAGCGAGAATCAAGGAAGTGAACATCAAGAATGCGAAAGCGTTTATCTTGGCAAAGAGAAAAACGGAATTATCCCTTTTCAAAGTTTGGGTGTGGTTTTTCTAAAGGAGAATTATATATTCAGATTACAAAGGCCTCTGTGCTATAAAGAGAAAGGCTTAACAACCAAGGCGGTTTTAGGTGTTGATGCAACTTATTTATGGATCAGAATGATTATTAGGCACAGGTGAGTAAGATGTGCTATTTGAGGAATTGCGGAAGGGCTTTCAGAAAAATCCTGAAAAACAAGGAAGCCGTTTTATCCCCAATTTTTCAGCGATCTGTGATCATTGATCACCATGTTGGGAGAGACTTTTTAATTTCGAATTTGTTTAACCCAAACTTAAGTCTAAGCGAAAACCCAAGCTGACCCTAAAGTTCCTTAAAGCCTAAAGATAGAAAAAGGGACCAAAGTTGTCTCAAAGGAATCGGCAATTTTTGAGCCAGAAATTTCTGCTCGCTATCATTTTTATCCTAACATTTTTCTGGAAGACTAGTAATTTGAGAAACAAAATTTTCTAGAACCTGAAAACTTTCCAGAACGTATGAGTCCGGACTTATGAATCATAAATGCTTCTGGAACAGTATTAGAATATGTGAAATTATACGTAAAAATAATAATTTCACTCCTTTCGAAAAATAAACACTTTAACATTTTCGGAGTATTACCACCTCCAAATTCGGGATCAGTGAACAAAAATAAGGAAGGAACCGACTAAAATTTAATCATTAATTCCCTTTGGAGTCTCCTATTCCCGAAGTCTGAGCCGAGGAGTTTCGTCGAGGAGGATATGAGGTGCTCTCTCCTCTACTTTTGGTAAGCCTTTTCATTATAATGCACTTATTAAATAAACATCTGCCGCGGGAAATCCCCAAGAATGCCCTCAAGAAAAGAAATGTGAGACGTGGTGGTGAGATAGTTTGCCATATTATTATTGTTATTGGAAAGAGTTGCGGAAAAGTTGTGGGAAATTATAAATAGCTAAGATAAATGGAAAGATGAATCTAAAAATATAATTTACAGTTAATATTAACAAACATAATATGTTTTCTAACAGTTACTTCACTAAGTTATGACCGCAAAATTCGAGAATGGCCAATTTTGGGCACTTTTTCAAACGTTTACCTCATCTCGCGCTCAAAGTAAGCGGCACAAGTAAGGATGCTCCTGTAAGCTTAAAGGCTTAAACACAACCCTGACCCCAAGGATCCTTACACAGTAAAGGTCGAAAAAGAGCCTAAGGTTGGCCATCCCGTAAATGGACGGCAACTCCGTTTTAGAATTGATAAGTTAAGCATTCTTAACCTTCATTTTTCAAATCCCTTCGAAAACCAAAGTAATACCTAATATTCGCGCAGTCCCTGACATGTCTAGAAGAGGTGCCACACCAATCCAATCTCTTTCGCAGCTTTCGGACGGCGATTCTTCTAAATTTGTTTTAATTACTTTTGCTACCAGAGTTGCCATCTTCAAACGTGGAAAATAGGACAAAAATCAGCCGATTCGAAATTCTGGGCAAATTTTTGCTCATTTTTGGAAATAGCTTGCGAAACAAATTTCCGCCTAGGCCTTTGCCTATACCCATAAAGGGTCAATAGCGAAACGTTGTCAAAGTTTGTGTTCAGGGCAATCTCCTTCTCGATATTTTGCATAGGCTTGTAAACAGGAAAGAAAAAATTGAATTCCTCCTTAAAATTTCCACCCAAAAAGTTTAATGTGAGGTGTATCAAAATCCACGACATCAGGTGAGTCAAAATCCCTAAATTTTGGATGAATTCCGAATTGAAAACTGGGCCTTTATAAGGCATGCCAACTAATTTCGATGACCATAAAATGAGTCACTCCCCAAAAGTTCCCAAACGTATCGCTCAGGGCGATATCCTTTTAGAGATTTTGCATAAGCTTATTAGCAGAAAAGTTATTTCCTTGAAAAATAAAAAGACATGTAATGCAGCAGCCCATCCTCAACAAAGTAAAGGTGAAGATAGGCAATTTACTTACCAGAATAGACTGTTGTCTGTCTCTGAAGCCGGCCCAACTTTCGGCTGGACGATGCCCGCGATGCGCTCGAGAACGCCTTTCTCATGGCAGAAAAACGGATTACTACGAACAATCAATTGATTCAATTAGCTTCGCAATTTCAATGTTGACTGGAGTTGGAATAAAGATCCTGGACTTAGGCATCTTTTAACAAGAAACAAATTTGAAGTGAAATATTGAGTAAAAAGTGGAGAATTTTCTTGCTCAATACAATTTTCTGCAAGGGTGCAGGACATTTGTACGTCGGGACATTTGTACGTCGGGGCTATAACTTTTGATCCATGCGGTCATTTTTTATACTGTTTTCGAAAAACGGTGTATTCTGAGCTGGAAGGAACATCTGGTAAAAAAGATAAAAATTTTTTTGAAAAAAATGACATTTTTTACTTAAAAAGTTGATTTTTGGCATTTTTTTGCAAAAATGCAGAATACACCGTTTTTCGAAAACAGTATAAGAAATGACCGCATGGATCAAAAGTTATAGCCCCGACGTACAAATGTCCCGACGTACAAATGTCCGTGTCCGTTTCTGCAATTCCACGACAAAAAAGAAATCTTCAAATAATTTCATTCACGGAGTTTCAAAAGTAAAAACGACTTGGGTGGTCCTTTGAGGTGAAATGGATTCCTTGGACGTGGAATGATCTTTTGATAACCCAGAAACAGGAAATTATCAAGGTAACTAATTACTTATCATGATAATTACCTTCTATTGAACATGCTATCAAAAAATTATGTGGAAGTTCGGGAATGAAAAATCTAACTGGAAAATCGCTGAAAAATTCCCACAGATTCTGCATTTTCCCTGAGGTGATTACGGTAAGTTTTCTGTGGTAACGTTCATGCCACGTTAGTTTTCTTGTAGCAATTTTTCTATGTTTTGCAGCAATTTTTTCTGCTGTTTGTCTTACCTTTTGCAGCATAAAGAAGAAAATTTGGAGCAATAAAAGTATTTTTCAGCCGAAAAATGAAACAATTGCAACATGTTAAAGGTAAACTTGACTTAAAACTGTCAAAAACTTCGATATTTCTCAAAATCTAGAAAATATAGAACATTCCAGAAACCGTGCTCATCAAAAAGCGATCCTATCCCAACAGCCCACACACTAATCTGCGCTCAAGAGGCAAATCACTATGAATCCGAGGCCTACTCCAACAGGACACTTGACCAAGCCCCGCGTGTGTGCTACCCCTCTGTCCTTGCGTATTATTAGTGCCATAGTGTGACTTTCATTTGTGCATGTCCAATCCTGCGGCCACCGGGCCGTGCCTCTGAGTTTCCTCAACGGCTGGTGGGGGCGCTAATGCCCTCGCCTGAAAGGATTCTCACTTGTTTTTTAATCTTGACTGCCTGGCCGAGAGTGGCCGCGAATAATGACAAAGCAAATTTGCAACGCAAACACCAAAGCTATCAGAACACATCCCATTGCTTGAGGGCTGGGCCGATTATTCCCGTATAATTTGATGTGGCTCTGGTGTCCACACATGCCTTTACACGGGTTTTAGTGTCTCTGTGGAACAAGCCTGAGCTTTTAAGTCTCCTGTTTGGTGGCGACCTCTGAGCTAGGAACACATAATTGCTTGTGACGAGAGGGGTGCATGGCCGAGAATTCGTGCTTTATGCCTCAAGTTGAGTTCAGGAAAATGGAGAATACAATCATTCGATATGAGAGCAATGCCAAAGATTTGAGAGCAAAATTCAGCAATGAAAGGTTCGACCTGAAAAAGTAATAGTGTTTTCAAAAATGTACTATAATATGCAAAGCCAAGACCACAAAAAAGTTTGGTCACTCCATTTATATGAGTGATAATTCTTGAGTTTCCTTTTTGGATCTGTTTTACTATATAGGCCATAATTTTGATACGGATGTTTTTATATCAAAGTTGTATTGAAAGGACAGATCTGAGCTAGAATCGAAGTTGTAAAACGATGACAAAATGACGCGCGCGCGAATTCAAATGGACCTTTTAGATTGTTTTTTCACTATATATCCCTAGGATCGTCACAGACACCCATGGTACCTATGTAAAAGGTGTTCAGCTCATAGAGCTGTACACGATAGTATACTTTTTTACAGGGGTACCCTATGTATGTTAACCCCCCGCCCCCCCCCAAAATGTCTATTTGAATTCGCGCGCAAATTTTATGACGTCTCTTGTGCGAATTTCATGACGCGTCGTTTTACAACTTCGATTCTAGCTCAGATCTGTCCTTTAGTTTCCTTTTTAAATATTTTTAGTAGATCTGATACAACCTAACAAAAATTGATGATGAAAAGTTAACGATCAGTCACCAAATCAATCTGTTTTGTGATCAAAAATAAATCGTTTGATTTTGTTTTTGATCGCAAAGGACACAATTTTAGGAGAAATGTCTTATAAAGAACTGAAAATGTCAAACATTTTCCACTAAAATTGCACCTTCCAAGAAAAAACGGTAATACAAATTGTGCTAAAAACTTTTTGAATTGGCGCAAATTTCCCCATTAACTTGGGTGTTCGGAATCAAGTCTATGTCTCTTTTTTTGCAACACGTATCGGATATGTGCGCCTTTTTCCGCCCAATGCGATTTTTGGTACTTGAAATGATTGGAATCGATTCAAGAGCCTTGCGCCGTGATTAAAGTGCACAACAATTGTATGGTTTAGCTGCATTTCCCGTGCCTGAAATCATACCGGGTATACAATGCATTAAAAATGTAAAAAGGAGACTAGGTACAGAGCAAGGAATATGTGAACGGGGTACTGAGACTCAATATCACCCATTTGTCAATTGGCCAGGAGCAATCTTCTTGATCCAAGGAAAATCTGTTTGATAATGTGTATTGAAACTTTGTGTAACTGCTTTTTCTTCCACTTTTTCTTCTTTCGTTCATTTCGAAAATGAGAAATTAGACAGTGAAAGAAAAGTTTGCCTGTGAAAATCGCTTGCCTTGATGACTCACCACTTACCCAACCAACTTTTATATTCAAAGCATAGGAACCATTTGCTTTGACCATTTTACTCCAATTGGGACAGCTTTTTGTCTGCTGAATTTTATTTTGCGTTATTGATTAGAACTATAGAAACTTTGTTTAGTTATAGTCTCATTGCTTGTAGCATCGGTATTTTCTTGTACAACTAAGGATTACCTTAAATTCTCGGATTTTACCGATCTTTATTTATTTTACCGATTTTATTTATTTATTTTACCGATTTTTATCATCATCTCATAACTTTCTCTCATAATGCACTGATTCCAAGATCTATCATATTTGCGCACCTGGAGCAGTGATTCCAAGTGAAGTCTTGCTTCTCGGCCCGACATAACCAAGTTTGATCTTGGGGCCACTCCTCCAGTGTGCGAGATTCAGAGATCAGTGTATTGTAAACTCTATTTATAGACATTTCGAACAAAGATGGCTGCTCAGAGCGAGACTGTATATGAAACGGAAAGTGTCAAAAGTGAAGAACCGATCGAAGTAGAGGAACAATTCGACAATCCAGGTGTGGAGAAAATCCATGTCGATGTGGAAAGCGCTGCAAAACACTTCGAAGATCGCCTGCTGAATGCCGACTTTGTTGGTAAGTTCTGAGACTTTCTCAAAATGTTCTTTGTTTTGCTGGATTCAGTTTTGGATAGCCTATGAGATTTTTCTTCAAATTTGGTGCAAAATTTTGCTCTACTTTAAAATATCGAAACTCAGATACATAAATATTCAATGCCAATTTTTAGGCTTTCAAACTCCAATCTAATAAAAAAAATTATATATTATCCTGCTAAAAATCTGTCCATTGGAATTCGGCAAATAATTGTAAAAATTCGAAATTTAGTCCTTCAGAATCAATAACGGTGATTTTTTTCACAAAAATGCGGTTTTTCCAAAATATCCATGGAAAAGTTTTCAATTAAATTTTTGTATAATAACTTTTTATTGCTATTTATATTTCTATTATTTGTTTTTTCAGATTTCTCGGACACCGTGTCAAATATCAGGAAACGCGGCTACAAAAGCGGACACTACGTGCTGGACATCGAGGAAGATGAGGAAGAGGAAACTATTGATCAAAAGTTCAGACGGCTTCGTAATGTTTTACCTTTAAAATTTTTCTTTGGAAATCTAATGTTGAAAATTTAGGCCGCGAAGTTCAAGAGTTAATGGACGCTGTCAATATGGAGAGAGTAAGTGCAATACTATGCCCATTTACTTTTATTATAAAATATGTGCTCGGAATGCACCTAAGAACTTGTACTTTTAAAATCATAACACCTCAAACAAATTAGGTAAGACTTCGAACAACAAAATCGAAGATTTTAGAATACCCATTTTAAGTTTAGAGCTGTGGCATGGCCGAAAATATGACATAAAACATTTTGTACAATCAATTCAATTATAGGAGAAGCCCGAGCGCAAGTTCACTGTCAACACAACTGAGCTCGAAAACTTGAGGGATCTGCTGAAAGCCGCAATTTTGAAGAGGGAATCGGAGCTTTTACCTCGTCCTCCGACAACTAAAGCGTAAGTTTTTCGTTTACACATAAGTGAAAAAATTAATAAAGTATGTTTCCAGCATTGAGAACAAGCCAGACGACAATTAAGAGGAAACGTCAAATTTTGAACGGAAATTTCAATGAAATAATTCCATTGTACGGTAAAATGTTTATTGTTTTCCGAGAATAAAAATCGTTTCCATTTCTGATATCAATAGCTATTTTCATATACAACTGATATAAACCCTATTATCGAACATCTGAATTTCCGGATTATTTAACATCCGAACAGGCTCGCACTTTGTTATACATGGGAAATAAATGAAACAATTTTTATTGTAGCCAATAAAGAATGCAACTAACAAACAGTTTTATTATGTCGTAAATTTCTCCACAAAAAAATAAAATATCACAGTTACATTTTCACAATTGCTTCTTTGATACAATGATAAATAGTTTAAAGCACATGAGAAAGTTCCCAGAAAATTTCCCCCCAAATAAACATCATATACGTCAGGCTAATGTAGTCGATCAAAGTTCACTCATCAATCCAACATCGAAATACGCACTCATATAATCTTGTTTCCCGTTCCAAGTGAGCCATAGACCGCCGCGCCGAGAACGCATTGGACTGCCGTAAAGACGAACACATAAGACCAATTGTTATTTGTTGCTTGTAAAATCTAAAACTCGCAACATTGATTAAGTTCAGGAAAATGAAATAAGTGCACTTACATATCCAGCTATGTACACGCCAATAAATCCCGTTATTGCAGAAAATGCATTGAAGATACCTGAAAGTGCAAAGTATGAGATCTTTTCAAGTATTTTTATTTGGTGGTAAACTCAAAAATGGATAATTTCTCATCATGGTCATAAGCTTTGTGTCGTTTATTAATATTCTAGAAAGCTATTAGGTTGCGGATTGTCACAAAATGTGCTCGAATCTAGAAGCTCCTTATTTTAGCGAGAATTTGGGTCCATGAAGAAGAACTAAAATTGGTGACCAAGCCTAAAATCTATTCACAAAGGATTCCTTAGGAAAAATTTTAACAAGTAAAAATTGAAAAAGATTACCACCATTAAAACCAAAAATAATATACAGATTTTTATATTAAATTTCACATTTATAGTAATATCTACTGCCTCTCACGAGATAGGAGGGCACTTTCTTCACAATTTAAATGCACTGGAGATCTTATCAGTGATTTCAAATTCGCGGCTGTGCGGACGCGAATGGAAGGCGGCTGCCTCGCTCTCTTCGTTTCGAACGAAGAGAGAGGGAAGAGACGAGAGAGAAACAAGAGAGAAAAACGCTCTGCCCAAATAAAATGTCTCTCGTCTCTTCCCTCTCTCTTCGTTCGAAACGAAGAGAGCGAGGCAGCCGCCTTGCGATTGGGCCTATCGCGGCGGGACAACTAAGCTTTTGGCGCAAAGTGTGCACTGTAGAAATGTTCCCTCCTATCTCATGAGAGGCAGTAGTTTTATCAATATGACAAACAATTATTGTTGCCATTTTCAATTCATTCGACATAACTGGAGCCGAAACAAAATTACTACCGAAACATTTCACATCGTTCGATAAAGAAAACTCTTTGTTGACCTACCAAAAACGGATCCTGTGTGATTTGGAGCAAAATCATGAGGGTTGACTGATACACCACCTAAAATTTCAAATTTACTCTTTAAGCTTAGGTACAAATCTTGAATCATAAATAACTCTTGAAATAACTTGATATATAAATAACTCTTGACATACCATGATGCAAGCCTCTGGCGGCCATAGCCATTGTAAATACCATCAAGCAAGTGTAAAAAGTTGATGTTATACAGACTAGTAAAAGGCACAGAGCCATTCCGATTAATGACGCGCTCTGAAATAGGAATTAGTAGAAACAGTATTGAAAAATGACCTTCATAGGGAAAATATCGGGTTTGTAGAAAAAGTTATTGTATAGTTTATTTTTCTGAAAGCCAAATTTCGCTATATGAAAACAAGTAATATACCCAAAAGTTAAGTAGTCAAAGATCATAGTCACTGATCACTTAATTTTAAGGTCTCACAGCTTTCATATTTTCTGAGCTCCGAAATAAATTTAAAAGGATGTTGTGTGTCTCGGAGAGTAATTTGTATTACTTAATTTATGTTAATATCTACTAATTTATTTGGACTGGCTCAGACTGTACAGAACAGTCTGTTCAGTTTATAACAGAAATTATTTGGAAACCCAGCACAGAATCTCTGAAACTGACCTCCATAAAACGTCTTGTGAAGGTGATAGACTTTCCTCGAGTCAGGAGACGTGCCGCAAAGAAAGGTGCAATTAAGGATGTGACCACTATGGCTAAGCTTGGAACTACGTTGTAGACCACACCCTAAAACAAATCTCATTCAGCATGTCATCAATTAAGTATATGTTACCTTTGCATGCGGAAAATTGTCTGAGAAATACGATGGCAGCCAACTGAACATCGTGAAATATGCGTTTGCACCGCAATACTGCGCCACCGATGCTGCCCTAAAAAATATTGTGTAAATAATTTTAGAGATATTTTTGAAGAAATTATCATTTTTCATCTGTGGGCTAGTTCAGAATTAGGTTAAGATTGGCCTAAGCTATCAATCAAGGCTTAATCTCAGTTACAATCAACATTCCATTCAAGATCACTATCCAATGGGCACCGGAGATAATTGGCAACAAGCAATTCGTCATTTTTATTTGTACACCAAATTGATACATTTTTATAGCTGGACATTTTGGTTTATTCAAAGGAATTATATCAATCTTATATGTTTCATATGACTTACCAAAACGACTTATGCCTGAACAGTTTTCCCCATGGAACTGCAGTCATGGGCGGCGACATTCCGCCCAATACCTTTTTCTCTTTCTCATGAATGAGTGGACGGGAATCTGACGCATTATTGGAGATCGAGTCCTGAAATTTTTAATAAAAAAATCCTTTAAAAAATTTAGCCTTACATGTTCCATCTCTGAGGTATCATTGGCATTCTCTTTGCTCGGCGATAAATCGAAGACGACATTCTTTCGCCGAAGGTTTGAGTTATTTTTCAGCTGTTTGAAGAAAAACCACCAGATCAAGCTGATGATTCCTAAAATTTGAAGCCTCTAAGAATGGTAGCTAATTTGATACGAAAGAGTTTTAAACTATATAATTTTTATCCTTATTCTAAACGTCCTTATATCTAACCACTTTTCGTTGCGTCGAAAATATTTGTCGTTACAAAACAGAAAGCGTTTAAAACCCTTTGTTTTTAAACGATTGTAAATACCGAAATTAGTCCTATTATTAAGGGTTTTTTTATAAGACCGGCTTTTCACTAAGTACAAGTACTTTTATTTTTCAAACAGCGCTTCGCAAAATATTTTCAAATTTCAGTCTACACGATACTTTTTTTGGGAATATGGAAATTTGGAAAGTAAGTAGTTTGGTTAACGCAATAGCGGTTATTGGAATATACTCAGATTTCCTGAATAGTTTCAATATTTCTGATGTCTGAAAAGGGCCCAAAGTATAATTTATGACTGAATTAACATTTTCCAAATTTTTTAAAGAAAATATTTCTTTGTAACCATAACATAAAACTTTATTACCGAAGGAACGTGTTTTCTGAACAAAATAAGACCCAAAAAGTTATATAAGTATAAAGGTTAAAAATCAGGATAAAAATTGGTCCTACGAACTCGACCAAGAAGTATTTGCTGGCCAAATCAGGATTACTTTTATTTTACTTTCAGCCCTGGTGAGGAAAAAATTCGTTCATCACATTCAATTTTCTCCAAATATTGCATTAAGATTGAGATTTTAAATATATGATTGCAACTTTTGAGAAGACATAAATGTGTTAACAGGGCAAAATAATTTAAGTCCAAAACTAACCGACGAATTGAAAGAGACTCCTCCAGCCGAACCATTCCAGCAAGATAGAACCGATGGCACCCGCAATGACTGACCTGAAGACAAAATTATAAGATGCAAAAAGTAATAAAACTGACATACCCGAAATGACTGCCAGCTAGACAAATTCCGAAGACCCGTCCTTTGTCGGCAGCAGTTAAATGCCTGGAGACAATACTAGCCATAGATGGCAGATGAAAACCTAAATTTTATGTATTGCAGTAAAGGCTGATAAAAGCCCTGGTCAAATATTTTTTGGTCTGGGCGAACGCAGATTTAATTACTACTACTATGGCCGCGACAACGGCCATAGAAATTGAAAAGTAGAATCTAAAAAATGTACCTTGTCCCACTCCTGTGAAAATTCTGACTAATAAAAGCACAGCGAGCGGATACCCGGACCAATATGCAAAGTCAAACAATTGAGGAGTGAAGAGCGTGAGGATGGACCATATCAGAGTTGTGAACGTCAAAATTCGCTCTCCGCCGATCAAATCTGCTATGCCTCCGGCTAAACCATTAGAATTAACAAGTCTTATTCATATAATTCATTGTACATTTTACATGTTTTCTAAAATATCAAATTGGTACTCGGGTACGGCATGGTACTTTTTTATCCTAAAAATACCCGCTTACGCTACACAGGAGCAGATAGCGAGCTTCACAATAGCTCATTTTAAAATGTTTGCCTCCGAGCATTTCAAACGAACTATAACTCAGTTCCTGAGCTGCTCTGAATCACCAGAAATAAGCAGACACTTTTGAACAAAAAAAGTAACAGGCTGGCACTCGAATACCAATTTCGACATTTTCTTTCCTTTTCTATTCTTTTAACCCAAATTTTATTGCACTTGTGGCGAATGTTGCCTAAACATTCAACTATGAATCACGGTGATATGTTAGAGCAAATCTAACGTTATTGTATCTATGCAAACTTCCTCTCTAATTTTTAATGTCTTTTTAAACATCTAGTTGCGATTTTATATATCGAAACTTTTTTCATCTCCTTTTTAATCTACTTTTCTCAATATTTTATCAGTTTCCCAAGAGATTTTCCAGAAAGAGTGACTCAATGTGCATCTCTTCGTGGATTTTCTTTGATCTTTTCGCATATTAAAAATCCGAAAGCATTGAAAACTAGAGAACAGGTTGAGATAACGACAATAATATCAGAATCATAACGTAATGAAAAAGCAAAATCATTCTGGTTTAAAAGAAGTGTAGAATTGTAACCTTGTAAATGCCCATAAGTAAAAACCGCATGAACACTCTCAGAAATTTATAATAAAAATTTTGCTTACCTATGACCTGAGTGATGGCGTAGCCCCAAAAGAAACATGACATTATGGTTCCCTGAAAGTAAAGTATAACAAAACTTCAATTAAAGTTCAATAAAAAATTCAAGATTACCGAGTCTGTTTTGTTCCAACCATACTCCTGCGCCATAACTGTCGCGCAGATGGGGAGCGCCACTCGACTCGCATAGAGCGTACACGTTCCCATAAAGAAGTTTAGAGTCCATAGCTTCGTTTCCCATCTAAAGAAAATAAAGTTGCTTAGAAAAAATTTTTACACGTAAATTATGAGTTGGGATATGAATTAGGGAAGTGTCATAATTTGTATGCAATTTTTTGGAATGTTAACTTTTAATGTTAACAAAAATTTTGAAATAAGGCCATGCTAAGAAAATCCAACTCCAGAGCAAGTACCAATTATGATTAACAAGAACAAATTGTAATACATACGAAAACTAAAAAATCCGCTACAGCTTTATACCTGTAATTTTTGAAAGGTAAACCAACAGGCGAACTGAGGGAAACTTAAATTTTGTAGAAATTTTTCGTGAAGTTAACTTTTAATATTAACAAAAATTTTGAATAACCTGTAATAAATAAAAAGAAAAAATTATTTCACAAGAAAAAATTATGATACGTCACCTAACGAAAAATCGTTTTATTTTTTTCGCAAAAGTGTTTTGGTCTCAGAAAAACCAACTTTGTCCATAGGCGTTTTGAACTGAATGCTTTGTCGAGCCTTCCGGCCTGGCTCATAGGCTTCAAAGAAAACGGCATACAACGGTTTCACTGAACCATTAACCAAACTTCGGTAGCGGGCATTTCCAAAGTTGATGTCAAAAGTGCAAAAATCGATATTAGCTGGAAAAGCGAATAGCAACAGAGATCAAGTGTATAAGGAAACGGATGTAGCAAAAGTAATGGGAATCAGATAACTTGTAGATGGAATTTATAGAAGATAATATCCTCGGCGTCCGCAGAGAAAACAAGGAGGGAACCAATTATAGAAATTCTTCAGGAAAGGCGAGACAGCAAACAAACTCGTTCCGTTTGAATCACTCGACAGTTTGCCAGCGAGGAAAATTTGCTACGCTAAATTTGGTTTGAATTCGCGCCAAACGTAAAATAAGGGCTTTTAAAGGGGGAAATTGGAAAGACCATGTGAGAGGTTTGATAATGGGCGTCCGAATCTCTTTTGTCATCATTTTTGCTGGAATGATCCAGAAAGTTGCGGAAAAGTAATTTTTGATGACTCCAACGGTATATAAGCCAAACACTTTGCTACCTTGAACTTTCATAGTATATTCTCGTTTCGGTCATCGATATTTTCCGGAAGCTATCAAAATTTGTTCAAATTGCTAGGAATATATTTACGAGCTATAATACTTTCGTCCTAATCCAGCAGATCCAATCGACTCTTCAGTCGCTGGAATACCTATGTAAAAATTTTGCATTACCTAATTTTCAATCTTGAGCGAAGACATGTATTGTCACGGAATTTGTTCTGAAAATTGAGAAAGTAACACTTTTGTCCAAAAATTTGAGCCTGAAGAGTAATAGGATATCCTGGGGACTATGTCACTAAAGCTACCCTCCCAATAGCGATTGATTTACGACGATCGTTGAATCAATAAATGTGTGTTAGATTATTCCAGCCTTTGAAAAATCTGCAAAGAGCATAGGAATCCATGAAAAAGCCAAACCAAAATTCGTTTTCACTTATTGTCATAGGCCCCTAGAATGATATATCCTGGAAAAATCCGCCAAAACCCGATCTGCATCGTCTTCTCTAAATTCAATATTATTTTCACTTTCACCTCGTTCCGATGGCCGAGTTTCCTCACATTTTTACCCTGACAAAACATACTTTGATTGATATCCCGAAAACTGAATCTTCAGGGTTTAATTTCTATAATTGTATTTCCGTTCATATTTGTTTCATTTTCAGTTTTATTACTTAACAACTTATTACTTCGCTTTCAGTATACCTAAATTCTCATTTTCAGCTCAATACTATGGCCGAGTTTCCTCACATTGGCGCTCATTGCAGCGTTCCAGAATGCCGCATGTTGGGTTGAGTAATTTTTGTATGGGGTTTTTGAGTAATTTTGTATTCCTTTCTGATTCAGATTTCCTCCCGATGAAATGCGACGCGTGTTCCTCCGTACTTTGCCGCCAGCACATTCAATACGATACGCATCGATGCGAGTCCGCACACCGCAAGAACGTTCAAGTGCCCGTGTGTCCGCTGTGTGGTGAGTTTTTGATTAAGTACTTAAGCTAGTATAGAATTTAGTGTACCTTTGTAAAAGCTGGATTCGCAATTGTGTTTCAATTATTGACTATTGGTGTGCTGATGAGAGTTGAAAGAATTAGATGCTTTTAAAACTTTTAAATTAAAATCTGTAAATCTTAATAATCTATGTAAAAATTCGATACAGAATAATCAATATCAGATTTATAACTCATATAGTGAAAATAGGGACAAAAATGGAAATTGAAAGTTCGCAAAATCAACGACCACTCATAAAATTGAATTGTTCTAGTATTCGTTTGATCAATCCCATTTTATGAGTGATGGTCGATTTTGGGAATTATTGATCTGATATTGTTGATTACACTATCCCGATACAGATTTTAATTTAAGTGCTTAAAAGCATCTAATTCTTTCAACTCCCACCACTACAACAATTATCATTCAATATGCAATTGTGATCCTAGGATTGAGCTTAAAAGCCAACTATAAATTTTCTCTCTTACATTTTGGCCAAGCTGTTTGGCAATTTTAGCATCTTAAGATTTCTTATTTTAAGGCTTTATCCAAGAATGATTTAATAGGATGAGGCGGTGATTACGCAAAAAAGAATAGGCATATAAGTATTTACATTGGCTTATTTCCGGAGTGTAGGATTTTATAATTTCTTGCGAAGGTATGACAATCATAATATTAGGATTATTATAATAATAGGATTGAAATTTGTTAGTCAAACAACGTTATAGTTTACACGATTGTCATACCTACTTTGAGATGCAATTTTACTCGAATATCAATAAATTTGCCCTTTTCAGACAAACCTGTTCCAACCGGCAAAAACGAACTACCTGACATAAAGGTGGGCGAGCACATTGACCGTGACTGCAAATCGGATCCGGCACAGAAGAATAGACAAAAAGTTGGACAATGCTCAATGATCGTATGCAAGAAAAGAGAGGTTAGTTAAGTTTTATATTGTTCATAGCCAACCAAACATTTTTTAAAGCGCCTATCATCCAGAAAATAATAATTGCTTGAATTCAATACGTCAGAACTTTTATTTTTTTTGTAAATTTAGCTGGTTCCGATTCAATGTCGCGATTGTCGAAGGAACTTTTGTCTCGGCCATCGCCATTTTGACCAGCATAATTGCCAAGGCCGGAGGGAAAATTCACTGTAAGTCTCTTTCATATATTTTTCCTATATATTTTTTTGGTTTTAGATTGCGTCCTTTGACGGGCACAAACTCAAAGCAGCAAACTTCAACAGTAAGTATATTTCGTAAATTAGGGTATAAGCGAGCAGGTCTATGCAAAAGGTTTGTCCTAGTTTTGCGACAGTTTTTATGTGAAAGTTAAATATTATATTAACAATGTTTTATTGCTATACATGTTCTATGATGAGATAAAATATGTTATATGGGAACATAAAAAACAGAGTAAACTTTGTAACTCACGCAACATATATTGTCCAATTTTTTCCACTCATAACGACTTGTCTAAAATGTTACAACTTTTCACTTATTCAAGGGGTGGCTAACTTTCATATTTTGTGGTCTCTAATTAAATTGATTAGTGCCATAAGATCCGTTCACGCCATAAGATCCGTTCACGCTGAATAGGTGGAACAGTTGTAACATTTTGAACAACTCGTTATAAATGAATAATTAAGTTTTAATAACATTTTTTTGTAAGTTACAAAATGTAACCTCTATTTTTTTATTACCATAGAATATAAAGCAATAATGCATTGCCTGGTATAAAACACGACTTTCATAAAAGTAGGACACAACTTTCGGCATCACCTAATATTTGTGGAAAGTCTTTCCTTGAGAGAGGACACCATTTTTCAGAAACATTGTCCACGAAAATAATCCTTTCAAAAGAATATTGTCTGTTAATTTCATTAATCATCTCTTTATAGGAGAATGACGAAGCTCTCGCCAAGGCATTGCATTCGGCAATGAATGGAACAGCGGCCGTTGTTGATCCGGAAGAAATGAGTAGGCAATTGGCTCGGCAACTTCAGGAAGAAGAGTACAGGTAAGAGCACACAACCTTTTTGCCACATGAACGATGTCAAATATTTTTGATGTACTGTTACAATTGATTAATTTTGTAACATTTCAGGCGTGCTGGTGGGCAGCAGCAATCCGCAACCACGGGTCCCAGTCAAAAATGCACTGTGAGCTAAATCTCGCTGATGTTCCATTTGCACTTTGTCACCTTGTACTTTCAATTAATTTGTGATATCACTTTTATGGCATATCAATGTATGAATAAAGACTATCAATTTACTGTATTATTGTTCTAGTTTAATCGTAAGAAAAAATTTTCTTAGGAGAAATTTTACGTTGTATAAACGGTTTAATTTGGTGATGCAAAGACGATCGTGCCTAAATCTCAATCTTGTCCTGCTCAATCAGATTATCATGGACTTTAACAAAGATAGTTTCTCGATTTTACTATTGAGAGACACTGTGACCATTTCAATGACAAAACCTTCGAAAAATGTTTCTTTTTAAGCCTTTCTCTTAAGTACGCTTATACAAAAAGTTACTGCATACTCACTGGATAGCCCTACCTTAAGACAAGTTTCATTTTGAGCGATTACTCGGGTCTTAAACTTAGGTTTGACCTGTTAGGGCCATTTAACGCGCACTTTTCCTCCTCCCAACTTATGCATGTATCCGGAAGAATGTCAACACTATTCCATCAGGGCTGGGAGATCGGAAATATCGGTTTTTTTGGGGTTCGGATCGGATCGGTTTTTTTGGCCATTTTCCGATCCGATCCAAGCACCCCTAAGAATGCACTCGGCGGATTCAAATTTTATATTCCCGCCGGCCGTGCCCGATAGGGCACGGCCGGGAAAAATTTTAGAATTTTTTAATGAACCACCATTCCAAAATGAGAAAATTTTCGCCTGCGGCGCTATTTGAATATCAATTCTCCTCCAAGTATTTATAAAAATAGTGCAAATTTTTATATGAAAATCGCCAAAAATAGAATAATTTTCGCCTGCGGCGCTGATTTTTCTTTATTTACCCGTTGTTATTGAACGGCAATTGTCGTTTTCAGTAACTAAAACTACTGTTTTGAGCTAAAAACGCCGAAAATAGCAAAATTTTTCGCTCCCGCGAAAAATTTTGTCTGAAAAAAGTGTTATTTCCAAATTTTTTCTTAATTTAGCAAAATTGAGTAAAAAATAGACAAATTGTACAATTTCATGAAAAACATTAATTTTGCCATATTTTACCAAAAACTTGCAAATTTTACCCATTTTTGGGCATAAACAGCAAATTTAGATGATTTGGGAAAAATTTTGAAAAACAGGCAAATTTGGTGAAAAATTTTGGATCGGATCGGATCGGAAATATCGGTTTTTTCGGGCTCCGGATCGGATCGGATTGGGGGTCACCGAGGATCGGATCGGACCCGCGATCAAAGTTCCCAGCCCTGTATTCCATCCATATTTATTTTCTTCCCAAAATTGTATCATTGCACTTCAGTGTATAAGATCAAATATGTTTATAAAGCAAAATAACGCACTATGACCTCACGGAGGTCTTTAAAAGAAATCACTTCTGTTAGAAATTCTGTCAATCTGTGGAATCTGTTAGGATCATTTTCATAGTAAGTAACGCAGTGAGTTTGTAGCCACATAAGGTAATTCTCGAACAAAGATGTTGCAAATCGGAGGCAGTCTATGTGCTCACCTGGAAAGGATAAAAGTGAATTGGACGTTTTGTTCCACCTGGAGGAATTTGAGTATTGAAATATTAAGGAGAACTTGGAAATTTGTGTTTGGTTGCAATATGTGTATCTTTCATGCTCAGGAGTTATTCACTCACATCAAGCTGATTTTTTATTTCTACTTGTCTCTTTTGTGATAATTGCACCGGGGAGAGGTGCAAGACAGAAATAACGTAGCTAGGAAAACAAGAAAATTGTAAGTCAAAAAAATACAAAAAATTTGGAAAAATGACGCAAATTCCAAACAATCCTTACCCAATTTGCAATAAAGCATACAACATAAAAGCCGAATCTCTTCGCAGTCTGCTTTAGGGAATTCTTCTCGATTAACTGCGCCGAGTATTTCGTTGAGCTAGAAATATAAACCGTTGAATAAACTTGTTGAACATAAATATATTACCAGAAATTATGAGGACTTAAAAATGGCAAAATTTAAAATTTCTTAAAACTATTTTCTTCTCAGTTTTTGGAAGTGTATTTCGCGAATGACCATTGGGGGAGGGGGAATTGTAGATAGTGAGTAAAAAGATTCACCACCGAAAATTGGATTTACTAGAGTAATATCAAATTTCAGCTACGAAAAAATGGTCGAAAACAGCTCCAAATTCTGTGATCTACGCATAGGATTCTGGAAACGATGAATAAAAAATTGAGAAATTTCTACATTTTCATTCTCGAAATCTAGCTCTTCGTCGACTCCGGAAGCGTACATGACGAAGAACCAAGGCCAGAACTTCACTAGGATCTCTCTTTTCTCCACTGCATTGAGAAACGATATCACCGGAATCTCCGACGCCTTGGAAAGGGTAGATGCCAAAAGGGTTTGCTCTGTAATTTCGACTGTTAATTATTTGCAGGTTAACCGTTTAGAATGTTTGCTTTTTAAGTCCAGTTTGGAGTTAGGAGGAAAATTCTGAGGAAAATGATACATGACCGATTTTTTAATCTTTTTTTACAGAATGTCGTTTTTCGCCAAAAAATCTTCCGGGATTTTGACTTCAATCTCCAGAAAACAAGAAGTGGTGCCACTTCTTATTTTTACCAACTTTCGAATGAACTCTTCTCCTGAATGATACTTTTTCGAGTTATTTACTATGCATTAAACAGTTACTTGTAATTATATGCGCGAAGTATTGATCTTTGGTGAACGACTGGTCATCGGACACGTGAGAAGCGGTATTCCCCTTAGATTTTGCCGATTTTGTTTTCGTCGTATCCTTTGGAGTGCCTACACTAGATTGGGCATCTTGAGCGTCATATTTCTTTTTTCTCGGCCCGCGCTCTTTCTGTACAGCTAAAATGTTAACTGATAAAATCTCAAGCAAAAACGTTGTTTTGTTTTTAAGTAAATTTCCTCTGGCAAAATCCACCCACCTCTTTTTGTCATAACTTTTTTCTGGAACGTTCTCAAAGAATGAGTAATGTGCCATTCTTCCAGAAAAAATGACAGTGAGAAAAAATTGCCGGCGAAAAATTTTCTACCTTCATTTTTTGCCAACTTACCTGAGCTATTCATATTTAAGTCGAAACATTTCTGTAAGCGGCATGCGGGACACCAATTCCTTCGATTTTTGTCCACAGCACAGTTGTTTCCTCCGGCTATAATAATTGTATGTGTCTTTTTATTTTTTTATTTTCTTCCTTTTTGTGCAAATTTTATACGGAATTTGCAGAAAAGGAAGAAGAAAAAGTTTGTACCAAACAATAAAATTTGGTAAAAAAGTTTACTCCTCTATTTTTGTCTTATGATACACTGTTAAAAGTCTAAAAAAAGTTAAGATGCTAAGTGAATGAAACATACAAATGCAGGTATAGACACTGCCTCGGCGAATTGAACGCTTGAAGAAACAACTGCAACCATCACAGGTCCACAGTCCGTAATGACGACCATAGCTGAAAAAACGTATCATGTATTAAAGGACATGAGTAGTTGGTTAATAGCCAAGGGCGCAGTTGCCGCAGAGCGAGAAAATCACAAACCCAACTTTATTACTCAACCCTCAATCCCAACCTCAGGTGTTAAAACATAACACAATACCTTTTATCACCGCAAATTTGACAGGGCTCAGTCGCAGGCTTATTGCGACCTGAAATTATTTCTGGATAACTGTTCAGTTCAAAGTCACAAAGATGTTCTATTCAGGAATAAATTTTTATTACCGTACCCATTTGCCACAGGATCCAAACTCGTAAAATATTGCCGGAAAATTTGGCAACAATACCGACCTGATAACAGAGCAAATAATTTTTGACTCAATTCTAGAAGGTAAAGAAAAAGTAACGGTGCTCGGAAAGTACTCATGTGCTCAGAAGGTGACACCTTTTATAAGCCAACCACAGCCCTAGAAGTCGTTAAAATTGTGTCCTTTTGTCTTTAGTTTCGGAATTATTCATAACCGAAAGGCAAGAAAGCGCCCCGAATCGGCTCCCTAATTGGCAAGGTATTTTATAACGGCAATCAACCCCAGCCGAGACTTGTATGTAAATAAACCCTCGGCAAAGATCATATTACTTATCTGGCTGCCTGACTGTTTATAGGAAAATATTATTTCAGGTAAATGTCAAAGGAGGCAAAAGTACACAATGTCATTTTCAGGATTGGCAAGGATTTATGCTTTTTATGGATATGATAACTTAAGAGCCATTTTTTTAAATTTCATTTTTAGGAGTCCAGAAATTTCGAGATAGGGCGATTTTTGTTTTAAACCTTAAAAAGCCATAACACTAAAATTTTCTATTTTTTAATTTTTGTTTTTCAATTTTTGTTCATAACTTTTTCAAAACAAATTTATTCAAAATTGCACCACTTATACATAATTGATACAAATACTTTGCACAAAAATATATGACAAAACAAGAAATAAATGCTTCACATAATTTCGTTCTGGAAGAGCTTCTGAGAATACTTCCGATTTTGTGAGAAATTCTTCGCCTTGCAAAAGGTCTGAGCGAATATTGTGTCAAAATTAAAGGAGTCCATATTGATGGCGTTGGGCGATTCCGACTTCGGTTCTTTTGTGGTTTCCATTCGACGCTGCTAAAATTTCGTCAAGAATTAGTAAGCTAGCCAAAATGATTTAAAGCTTTAGGACATAGAAACAGCTCCGCACTCAGAAGTGGAAAATGAACTCTACCCCGCAAGGGTAGAGTCACTCCTTCAGATAAAAATTTGAACTGAAACACTTCTAAAAACGTTTCTACCATTTGAGCTAATGGTATGCTACTCTTGCGTAAAACACCACTTTTGCATATTGGACTTTAAACCTTTTTGGCTAAAGAATAGGTTGAGAGTCGTAGAACTTTTAGTAGTCGAAAAACGTTTGGGGTGTCTGGGTTTCAAGAGGGCCGGTCCTGGAAAGGGTATAAGTAAGCCAGCCTAATTGGAATTGAGGACAAAGAGGTGAGAACTGGATTTCAACCTACTGAAATATCAGAAATGAAATTTTACTCTTCTCAACTCTATCCCAAATTTTTCTCTGTTCTTCCAAGAATAAACCGTATTTACCTGCCCATCTCCGCTTTTCTCGAACATCTGATCCATTGGACCGCTCAAGCGCCCTTTGTTGTGCTTCATTGAGCCACTTGGCATAGTGACCATTTTGCTCTCAGCGCTAGTATCCAGAAAGTGGCTTTTGTCGGCATTCGCAGTGGGGGAATCCAATAAATGAGGGCTGCTGTTGTCGGCCGGAGAAATCGGCTCGGAGAGTCGCTGAGACTGATCCTGTTTGTCAGAGTCGCTCTGCTAAAATTATTGATTTGAATTCTGGCGATAAATTTCTAATTTCATTTCGCATTTTTGGCAAAATTGCAAATTTTGAGAAAAAGCTGGAAAATTAGAAAACATTGAGTTTTTCCTTTGTTATCTTTTGTGAAAAATTCGAAACTAAATTTGTAAAATTGAAAATGTCACAATTCCAGCACAAGAGTGGGACAGCTCCTTTAATTAAAAATTCTTAGAATCATATCCGAATTTTCCACTTTTTGACAAGATAATTTAAAAATCAAGAAAAAATTTCCGGACATCCTTACACAAACATTATTTATGGTTCTGTCAAATCAATTAATCCATAAATTTTGGAAAACCTCACATTACGCTCTATTTTGACCTCAAAGGGTTCAGCACTTGCTTTTGCTTCGAAGTTCTGCATACTGTTTGATCTTGATTGAAGATTAGTTAGAATCTGTGCTCTGCAAATAGAAACAGACGGTTCAAAAAATTTCAAGCAAAAATAACTATATCGTTTTTGTCAAGCCTAACCTCCACCTGCCCAAAAAATTTGCAAAGCTTGAGCTAATTTATGGCCAAAATGCGACATGCAGGGGTGGAAAGGTGAGTTTTCCAGATTTTGCCACAGAAGAGATAAGGTAAGTGAAGAAAACTGTACGAGTTGTACAGTTAGTAATAATAGCAGTATAAAAATATTAACTAAACATTCAAGCATGGCAACCGGACCGGACCGGGCACCGGACCGGACCGGACCGGACCAGACCGGGGGGTGGCCGGTCCGGCGGACCAAACCGGACCGACCAAAACTGGACAAGCACCCCTAAGAATGCCTTCGGCGGCAAAAAATTTTAAAATTTTTGAAATATTAAAAATTTTCAATGTAAGTTTTTGGCAAACAATTCAATTTTTATAAAAAAATTTGCCTGCGGCGCTATTTTTCCTTCCATTTTCTATTGAACATTGCTATTTTTCCAAAATATTCGCCTGCGGCGCTTTTTTGCTGTTTGTATGTTTTTTTCTCCTATAAAACTCGGTCTCGGTTTCGGCCATTTTTAAGTCGCAAATATTTTCTGCGTCTAACTGTTTTTGGGGTTACTTCGATGCACTAATCACAAATCTGCAATTAGTGAAATGGTAAAAAATGCAAATTTTGGTCAAAATTTCACAAAATAATGACCAATTTTCGCGAAATTTTGGCCAAAATTTTAGACCAAAAATTAAAATTCTTGATGCGATACGGAAAAAATAATTGCAGATTCGTAATCAGCGCATCGAAATACCCTAAAAACACCTTTACAAAAAAAATTGCAAAAAAAGGTACCGAAGGTAGCGCCGCGAAAAATTTTTGACCTTTTAGAGACCGGACCGAACCGGACCAAACCGGACCGGACCGGGGGGTCGAGCGGACCGGACCGGGCAAAAGGTCGGTCCGCTGCCATGCTTGTAAACATTACATAAAACGCAATCCTAGAAACAACTGAAACATATGTGGATCGATTTTCAGTACATTAGGTACCAGCATCATACTTCCACTTTATCTAAATGAACCCATGTGGCTGGCTTGTTTACAGAAATATGGGCAAAACACATACGCAAAACAGCAAAGGGGAAGGACAATGTTTTGCGAGGGCAGTGATTCCGTTTGGATAATGATCAAAGGCCATTTTGAATAGAGGCAGTTTGCCGAAAGGCAGAAAAATAAGTCTGTTTTTCACAGGACGTATTTTGGGTAAAGGCGGAAGTTAGTGCTCAGGTTAATTCATGCTACTTCCTACCTACAATACCTCCTCGCTTTTATTTTGTAAGGGAAACTCAATTTCAAATTTGCGCGAAAATATAATTGCGTGCCAAAGGGGTAAAAAGTGGTCGCTGGAAATTTTTAATGAGGGGGATTTCTTGGCAGGGGTCTCCTCTAGAGATCGGTAAAAAATTTTGAGTGGGGCCCTATAAGAGTTAAAATTTTTATAGTCAATACTTTTCCCTATTGGAGACAGCTCTTTTCCGCGCGCCTACATCAATAGGGAAAAGTATTGACTATAAAAATTTTAACTCTTATAGGGCCCCACTCAAAATTTTTTACCGATCTCTAGAGGAGACCCCTGCCAAGAAATCCCCCTCATTAAAAATTTCCGGCGACCACTTTTTATCCCTTTGGCACGCAATTATATTTTCGCGCAAATTTGAAATTGAGCTTCCCTTACAAAATAAAAGCGAGGAGGTATTGTATGGTATGAGTTTGCAAAAATTGTTGCATGAAGATTTCCGTTATTATGACAATTTTACAACTATTATGTTTGTTAATTTTGCAAAGCATCGATGACTGAATGAATGGTCATGAATTTTTTGCAAAGAATGACAAAGGGAATATTCATGTTGTCAAATTATCATTTTATGAAGCCGTAAATTCCATGATTAGTTATACATTGTAACGGTTCTAGTTCAATAAGACATTTGGAACGATGGAAATCACTTTACTCAAAATTTATTACTAACAAAATATGTACACAATTAATCTATTAACAAGAAAATGGGATTAAATCTTCCGATATAAATCACAGGCGATGTTCAGACGGCTGGTACAAGCGGCAACGAATGGCTTTCTTCTTCGATTTGCATTTCAAGAACGACACCTAAAACGTAAGCTTTAATAACAATAAAATCAAAAATGTGTATAAAATTCAAACATCGAAAATTTTCACTTTTGTGGGTTTCTTCAAAAAAAAAACACTTTCATACATAAGGCCAAATCCACGAATTCCTTGTCATCCTTAAGATTTTTCTTTATAAATTCTTATGAAAACACTTCAACATTTGAGGGTACTCGCCGAGAAGAATAACTACCTTTTCTATCAAATTCTCAGCTTAGAAAATTACAATCCTTTAGCTTTAAGGGATCACCACTTCAAATTTCCTGGGATTGACTTAAATTGTCTGTTGAAAAAATTTGCTTGAGAAAGAGTCATTTTCTCCCACCAAAATTATCAATTTCTAAGCCAATTTTCAAATCAAAAGAGTTAGTGGAAATACTCGCCCCATTTCGCTTTTTCTCCTGTGATTTTCGTGATTCCGGCTCTTCGCTCACAACGCTAGGCTCCGATTCGTATCCAGCAGCGATCGCATCACCAAATTCTCGAGGTTTTTCCACTAAAATCAATGTATAAACAACTTTAGTTGAGATGTAGGAAAAATTTACCCGCTCTATAAGGTTTCGGTTCTATCATTCTTCGGTTCATCCAAGACATGGCCCATATAGTGATACCTTCAACGAGAAGAACAGCCAAGACGGACCCAGCGACTACCTCCCATACGAACATCGACATTTTGTTCCTCTGAAAACAAATTAACGTAAATCCTCGAATAGAATCTGCTTTCCCGGGAGCTTTTAACACTCCTTAATTCCGAGCGACAAAATTGACCTTTTACCATTTTACTCATTTTTTGCCTTTACCTCAAATCTGACGTGGACGAAATTAGACCAATTTTTCCCAATAATTTGGTTTATGTAATTTGTTTCCGGAGTAACTTATTAGTAACTTTGCTCTCAAAATCATTTCCGCAAAGAACTCTGTTTTTGGCAGAAATTAAAACACGTCCCCATGGGTTCTATTGGAAGAACGGCCAGAAATAAGAAGCAAATTGAGAATGAGATCGGAAATATTGGGAAAAGAATAACCACAAACATTTTCCTACAAATATTATCAAGCAAAGGAATGATTTTTATCAGGCAGAAAAGTTATAGAGGCACTGGAATCTCCAGTTTGGAGAGCTCTTCATAGAACGTGGATGATAGTTTTGCGCCAATTCAAAATACTATTAGATGTTAGAAATTTTCTTGTCATAGATTTTCTTAATTCTGAAAATGTCACCTCGGTAAAAATATCTATAAACGTGGGAAAACTGAAAAGATCTCAGATAGTTTCTGCTTTGCCTTTGAGCTTTACAAATTTTCAATACTGATTTCAGAAATTGAAACGATGGGAAATATTTAGCCGTAAATGTTATCGAAATGAATTCGCTAGACAGAAACTAGCACTAAATAGAACGACGTTGGTGAGTTTAGCTAAAAATTATGCGCCATTTCAAAATCCTTTCAACGCTCTGCTCGATTTCTTGCAAAAATACAGCACAGTATATTTGACAAAATTTTCATATTGGAAAAGTAGGAACAATAAGGAAAACGAATAGGTAGGAAGAATGTTATTAAAGGTTTAATTAGAAAAAATTAAATGTTCTCGAAAATTATATTTTCACGAAATACTTTCTGGGATGACTGAACCTTTTAATTTTGTTGTAAAAACTTTACACTAAGAAACTGGAAAAGGAATTTACACTCCACGATTCAAGCCAAAAATTCAGAATGTGAATTTGAAGTAAATAACGCTTTGCGTCTGGAATCAAAGAAATGCTTATTTTGAGCGAAACAAAAGATTCTTCAACAAAGAAGCCTTACTATTGCCTGTGAAATTGTCTGCTCTGTAAACTGAGCACATATTTTGCGCTAATTCAAAATGAGTTTGAATTTCCTTTTATTGGGTCATCCAAGTAGAAAGTTCGTTTTCGCCTTATCAGCTGATCACATCTATCGCGTTAAACAGATTTTGGCGAAAACGAAGTTTCTACTTGGATGACCCAATATAATTTTAGCGATATGAAAATGCTGACGATATTAAAAACTAATTAAAATTAAATCGTTCCCGAAATTTCTAGGAAGGATTATAGCCGTAAAATACTTAATTCTCGTCCCAAAATAAACTTTTTATTCCCATTGTATGTAGTTTGAAGTATTTTTCTTTCATTTGTTTCTTCTAGGCTCAGCAAGTTTAAAAAATAATAGACTGGTTGCGTCAAACCATTTCAAATATTTTTCTTGAACTGTGTCAAATTCCTGCAAAGTTATTTGCACTTATATAAGAAGGCTGAGCATTCGCATCAAAAGCACTCACTGAAACGCTCATCCTGAAGGCAGTCACCTGTCCCCAAACGTCATCTCTAAAACCAACTGATTCATCGGCCCAAAATCCCCCCTAGGCCAAATTCGCTAAAAGCGAACTAATCCATTCGGATTTTTTGCTTATCTCTTGCCTTGATCGGACCTGTGCAATCATCGATCATAAGCCAGGCAGCAGCGGAAGCCTATCTTTTCTTCGCCCGAGGTCTTGCTTCTTTCTTTTTTCCTTTACACTCTGTACCACCGGCATTATTTTAAACGCATAATGAAAACAAATGTTAGCCGGAGGAGGCAATATATCATTAAAAATTGTTAGCGGAAATAACGCTCAAGAGCGCCTAATGGCCTATCATTTACCCAAAGTGTGCTTTTCGATTATGTTTTGAAAATATTACAGGAAGTTTTGCTTGAGTATTTTGTTGATATGTTCCAGCTCACTTAACCGGAAGGGTAAATTTCCGACCTTGGCAGGTTTGATTCTCTATAACTAATTCTTAAAACTAGGTTTAAACCTAAGCCTAGCCTAAAGCTTAATATTTTGATATCCTGAGGGTTTAAACCCAAAAAATATTTTATATTAATATAAGTAATCAAATTACTTTGATTTAAATAATAACTGTTCTTTAACAACGGCATTGGTTTAATATTTTGACCAAAGCACAAATCATAATTGTGAGGAACAAGGTTATAGCGTAACGGTTATGCGCATTAGGGAAATGGCTAACATATAACATAACCAATTAAGAACAAGAAAACGATTTGCAGACTACAAATTTGACATGCGAAAAGCTTTGTGTTGTGGTTTCCCATTGCGTGCAACATTACGTTTTTAAGGATTTCCTTCAGGTGAATTCAGGAAATCGGTTCCTTGATATTTATTTTTCGTAATGCTTTATGAATACATGCATATTATTCTAAAGGATCTAGAATAGCGTAGAATGTACCACCTGTTAGGGCTCTTCAAGGGGACCTGTCTTGGACTCCGCCTCGATCCCAAGATTCAGGAACCAAGATCAGTGCCGGATTTTTATATTTTCTCAAAATTTTCCAGAAATTTATCAACAAAATCAAAATTTATCAAAAACGGACGGTTTTGGCCACAATCTATCAAGCTTGAGGAAGCCCGAAAATATGAACAAAAATCATAATCTAGAAAATCTTTGGCCAATTTTTTAAATCTTCCTCGAAATTACGCCGAAAAAGTTTATATTTATCTAATTTCACCAATTTTTACTTAATTTACCAATTTTCACCTAATTTTCAAGATTTACAATAAAACTGTCAAAAAGAGTCAAGTCCGCATGGTCGCATATCTGGCGTCCCATCTTTGGCCTCCCTCTTATGATCTCGATGTTGATCCTATGAACTTACCTGCCACCATCACAAAAAATTATGGAGGAATTTCTTGCAGGAATTTCTTGTGGAATTTTGCAAACTCCACATTGATTACTCTCTGTCAGTATTTACTCGGCAAATAATGAGTCGCGCGATGCCTTGGGCCTTTTTCGCGGAAACCTTTCACGACATTCTTCTCCATATTTGCGACATCAGCTGCTTTTTCTTTGGTCTTTGGTTTTATGTAAGCCTAATTTATGAACGTGACACTACATAAAATTTTGGCGGGAAAATTGGTAGGTTTTTGATGAAATAAGGAAGGATGAGATAATAGAAAAGTCAATTTTTGAGTTTTGAGCATTGAGCTTTTGGATCTTTAGTAATTTATTTTATGTGGAAAATATATGGTTTATGTCTGAAAAAGTATGTGATTATTTGTCCTGAAGCGATCTCTGCTATAGATGAGAGAGAAGTGGAGAACGAGAGATAGTTAGAGACAGAAAAAAGACAAAAAAGAGAGACAACATAAAGAAATAAGGAAGCAAATCATCTCATACTTTTCAGATTTGAACCATATTTTCTAAGAGATAAAATGGCGGGAAATATTGTTTAAAACAAAAATTTCAGATAAAAGTGCCAAAAAAGTGAACATTTCGCTAATGAAATTGCGAAGTTTCCAAAAATTGTCCTTTTCTTTAAATCCTTATAATAAGTTAGTGATGATCCTCCGTACGCCGCACGTTTATTCGAATTTGAATTCCCGCCTTTGGCATTCTGTATTTTTGTCGGTATGTCCCGAATTTTTGTCGGTATGTCCCGAATTTTTGTCGGTATGTCCCGAATTTTTGAAAAGTCGATTCTATCCAGTGCTTATTTTGTAGACTGAGTCTCTTTTTTGTCGGTATGTCCCGAATTTTTGAAAAATCGATTCTATCCAGTGCTTATTTTGTAGACTGAGTCTCTTTTTGTCGGTATGTCCCGAATTTTTGAAAAGTCGATTCTATCCAGTGCTTATTTTGTAGACTGAGTCTCTTTTTGTCGGTATGTCCCGAATTTTTGAAAAGTCGATTCTATCCAGTGCTTATTTTGTAGACTGAGTCTCTTTTTTGTCGGTATGTCCCGAATTTTTGAAAAGTCGATTCTATCCAGTGCTTATTTTGTAGACTGAGTCTCTTTTTGTCGGTATGTCCCGAATTTTTGAAAAGTCGATTCTATCCAGTGCTTATTTTGTAGACTGAGTCTGAGTTTGCGAGCCACCGAAGGTGGCGAGCCACTCCTGTGGTCGGGCGCGGAGCGCCCGACCTTCCCCCTTGGAATGTGAGTGAAGTTAGAATAGAAAAGGCATACTGATATAGAAAAGGCATACTGATATAGAAAGGGCATACTGATATAGAAAGGGCATACTGATATAGACTCCCCGCGCGCTAGTATATTATAATTTTATTGATCTAATTTTCATTTCTCACTTATTTTTGAACTATTTGGCCTTAAAGCGCGACACTCTGTGTCAATTCGACTAGTAATCTCGAATTTTTTCTATGTATGTCCTTTGCTCTTCCCAAGTCCCTTCTGCATAGAATAGCCTCAAGGCATAATGTCTGTGCGTTCTTTGAGAGACCGTTTATTAGTTTTTATGAGAATTCCTAATGTTGCGATCGTAGTTTCCAAAAAAAGCGCTCTGAGCATTCTAAAAGTAAAGTTTGGTACACAAATGAAATCTCTCTATAACTAATTGCATTTCTATCATTAAAAGCTGTGCATTTTAGATCTCGCGTAAGCTGAGCCCAAAAATTTCACTCTCATTTAAAATGAGAGTGAAAAATGAGTCAGTTTATAGTTAAAAAACTCACATTACCATTAGTGATCAAGACCTTTAAAATTCCCTTAGGATATAAATATCTTTAAGACCCTTAGTGTGTTAAAAAGTTTTAACATACTGCCTATCACAAAATCGGAAGGCCGATTTCGCCATCTCACGGCTTTGCGGCAAAAACCCTGAATTGCGCTGTCTGCCATTGGACAACCACACTATTTCGTCGTTATCTTATCTAAGATAAGCTTATCTAAGCAAATTCGGCGGCAATTCTCTTTATGTTCAAATGTGAATTTGAAATTTGAAATGGTGAACAATCGGCCTTACGATTTTGTGATAGGCAGTAACACACTTTCTATCTTGAAATTGAACCTCATAAAAAATTGAGGTAATGTTTTTGCGTAAGCAAAGACCTTTGCGTATACTAAACTCAATGGATCGAAATTTTTAGCATTACCACTTTAAAACAATGGGTATTCCGATTTCGGAGGGTTGTCTCTTTGAACGGCTTCAATTCGAGACTCTCGAATTCAGTTTCTGGTCGGTCTGCACTTACAAGCGCACATTTTTGGAATGTGCTTTGAGGAATGGCTCTTTAAAAGGTTTTGAGCTTTAATCCTTAAATCCAATCCTTAAATTGCTCAAATTTCACTATTTAAAATCTGTACCTCAAAATTGTTGCTTCTTTGCAGATCGATTTGCAAAGACAATAAAAGCCACCGCCCTAGCCCTGGCTTCATCCTGAACCGGAAGCCCAAAACAAAGGGCAATTAAGTGCCGAGGCCAGTCAGCGGTGGGTGACTGCGGAGCTCGGGTTGGCCTTCGGCACCTCATTAACCCAACCTTTTCCCATGCCCCGACCACCCCTCCGCAGTTTAGAGCTCCGCTACCCAAAAGCCCTCTGCTCTTGGGTCAGATGCGTTCCTTCGCCGCAGTAAAAGCTTTGCCATCTCTATGTTCCCGTTTTGGCCTTTAGGCGGTCTTACATTAACAGAGGTTTCAGATGTCCCGTATAAGAGATTTGTTGCCATTTTTTTCCTCTGTAATGTCTGAAAGGTTTTTGATAATTTTATTTGAGAGCGGTTTGGATAGGAAATTTTAGCTTTATGTAGGATAGAAAAAGTGTGGGTCCAATGTCGCACTGACTTGGAAATAAAAGTTCAGTTCTTGGAATTTTCGGGGAAAGCAAATTGTCAAGAAATTCGAGAATTTAGGACCATATGTGGATCTGCTTCAATTTTATTTGGCCATACTTGGCCACTTTCAAACCGACTTGTCCTTAGATTTAACACAAGCGCACTTATGCTTAAGATTAAGCTTAAGTCTTAGCTTAAAGCGTAAGTTTAAGTTACAAGCTCCGATCGAGGTTTCGCTGGAGCCTAATTTGATTAAGTATCGACTAAGCTTAGGCTTAAGAGAGCGCTTCGAGTTGGATTTAAAGTTTGTTTACTATTTTATAGTTGCAAGAATGGCTCTTTCAGCCATGCTTCTCTCTTTCACTCCAAAACCCCCATAATTATAGTGGAATTGGAAATTGTGACGCAAAATCATCATACACGCGCATGGATACGCTGTTCCACGAGCAGTTCTTTAAAATTACTTCGACTATACTGAAATTCCAGGAACCAACCGGTAAATTCGTCAACCGGTTTGAATTTCTTGACCATTTTTGAGGACTTCCAAAAGCTGACGTTGTTTTATGGATGCTCTTTTCACACTGATACATCAGCAAATATGCGTCGAGTAGACGTCTTTGAGTTGCACTCTAAGCAGGCGCTTACAATAGCCCAAGGTATGATGAATGTCAACTCATTTCGCCTTTTTGGGCAGTTTTCACTATGTTGAACATACATTTGATATTGCCATTCTATGCCAACTTTTTGTCTAATTTTCAATTTTTTACTTGACCTTCATTACCAAAGGTTACCCATCAAATCCATCTCCGAATCAATCCACCCACTTGCACTGTTAGTTCAAAAACCTTTTAACCTTCCTTATTTGGTCGATGAGTTCTTCGCACTGTTTTTTTGGCTCTCTTCAGCTGTCACTATGTTATTTTTTTGCTATCGACCATTGGACCGGAGAGTCTTCATGGGCTTCTTAATGGGATTGGAATTGGGCATATATATCGCGAAAAGGAAAGGGTGGGAGTGAAGAAGATAGGAACGGCTGGGCGCAATAACAGCTGGGACTGCAACGGCCCGGCTTTCGGCAATTGGGCGCGGATGTGTCTCATTTGGACGTGTGGGCATTGATGCTACTTTGCCATTATTGTTGCCGTTGTCTATGTTTGTTTTATTGAGACGAGCTAGTAGTTCAGTTACTTCGTTCGCTGAACTTTTTGACAATCATCTATGGACAATGAAACTTTTTTGACCGATTCCAACTGTCTTTCTCGGTTATGAACATTGCGGAGTAATTTGGGGAAGCATTCAAATTGGTGATGATTTGGCATGAAGTTGTGATCATATTTGTATGAGGTTCCACATCTGATGTAGCGAGATATTTATTTGTATTTTGCATTGAAAACATATCAATCGCTCAAAGGAAAGTTCTGGAAATTCAAAGGGGTCCCCGATTTTTTTATTTTTCCCCGGTTATTCCACGTGCTCTAACTTTCTGTGGAATCAATTTTGAAACGCCTTTCCAAAAGTTGGAAAAAACGGCTAAATATCAAGTGGCGTTATAGCTTTTGAACAGACTGTACTCTTATAAATTCAATTTTTTGTCGTGATTCAGCATATGTAATTTCTTTTCAAACTTTATTTACAATTTTGTCCCTAAAATCGTCATTTCTTGAAACACCTCTGGAAACTGAGTAACATTCAGGTAAATTCAGCTGTCACCTGAATTTTTGGCATTTTTACAATCCTCATAACTTTCAAATTTTGGCACTTTTGGGATGATCTACAAAATTTGGTTAGGCAAATCGATCTCAACGAATCCAGTAATCAAGTCAAATCCAACGAGACCCCAATGAGGTCGACCAAGTCCTAATCTAGCTTTAGCTAATTAATCTTACCTCAGCTTAAATTTTTAGGATACCTAAAAATTCATTTGCCCATCTTTTTCTCTACTTGGACACTTCTTTATTTGAATGCCTCGAAGCAAGGCTAAGCTGTTGCCTGTTTTCTCGATTTGGATGTGTGGGAAATTATGTTTGGACGCATTATTATGCTTTCTCCCACACACATGTGGGGGACGATTGAGACTGGGGGAGGGGTGGAGATGTGCTCTTTCGCTCCCGTCGCTACTATGTGTTTTGCGTGTGGCGAAGAGGAGATGTTCCTTATGTGGAAAGCCAACTCAAGACCCAATTTACATCAGTTGCAGCTAACGGTTTTTTGCTCCCGAGAGATGAATCGCATTTAGCACTTTTTTGGTCGAAAAGAATGTGACATGCGCAACAGAAGGCCTTTTCCGGAGTCAGCATGTGACGTCAAGTTTAACGATCTTCGTGAAATCAGTATTTTGATGGATCTTAATCTTGACCAAAACTGAAGCCTTGTCCGCGTTTATTGGCAAAAAAACTCAAATCTTCTGCAGTTTTGTAATTTTTTAAACACTGAAACTTTCGATCAATCAATTTCTTTTATCGAACTTTGGGGGAAAATCGCAAATTTTTTATACATGTTAATAATTTTAAATAAATTTACGATATAATTTTTGTTTTGTAAAAATTTTCCTAAAATCCGTTATCTATAAAAAGTTTTGTCATATTTTATCAAAAAATCATTAGTTTGAAAAATTGCATTAAAATTTCATAAGAGTGTTTGTGTTATTTTTCAACCGCTCCCGTCTGAGGCCTTTTTTGAAAGGCGCAGCGACGACTTTCGGAAATTGTCATAATCAAATTCACTCCTTTCTTTACTTCTTTCTTTCTGCATCAAAACAAAATATGAAAACTTCCGCCTCAGTGCAAAACAATCATCAAAGGTAAATTTTAGCGATTACTCACGCTTTAAATTTCATCCTTGTTTCATAAATTTTAATGATCCTGGACATTTCATATTTCCTATTGGTTGAGTTGGTCAGAGTTAAAGTTTTGAGACCGAGCACAGGCGTGTTTTGCAGGAAAATTTTAAGTGTTAAAATTCCGCATTTTTATGAGTAAAATCCGAATTTCTTATTTTTTATTCCAGGTGCACCAGATTGTACAGGTAATGACCCTAATAAGAACCCTGTGACTAGTTTTGGGTATTCCTGGAACAAAGCTAAAGTCAGTCTTGACATTGGATATATGGTAGTACCAATTTCTGGCATTGTGCTAATTTCTGTATTCTCCGTAGTTTTCGGTCGAATTTATTTCCTCTGGAGGCTTTCAAAGTTGATGAGTTCGAATTTACCATTATTTTGGCGTTTTGCCCGAAAAGGAAATCATTCAAATTTCCCGCCATTTTACGTTTATTTTTTCTGGTGGGCTTTCAAATAAACCAGGCATGACACGCGGGAAAACCAAATTTGAATTCAATAATTTTTTTCTCAATTTTTTACCGTGTTCGACTATTTTCTGAGTGTTCCTTCCCCACCGGACCGGGGTACGATCTATCGATTGGCGCTATCAAAATAGGGTGTATCGCCACAAAAAATGGGTGGTTTACCCCAGTTTTTCATTATTTCACAATAGGTGTTGCGAAATAACGGAAAAATAGGGTAAACCACCCATTTTTTGTGGCGATATACCCTATTTTGATAGCGGCAATCGCTAGATCGTACCCCGGTCCGGTGGGGTAGGAACAATCAAAAAATAGCCGGACACTGTAAAAAATCGAGAAAAAAAATTATGAAGTTCAAATTTGGGTTTCCCGCGTGTCATGCCTGAAATAAACTCACATAAAATTTTGCTACTTTGATCGTTAGTTTTTACTTTTTTTTCTTTCTTTATCTCTCTGCTTTATATTATTTATGCGTAATTAAGGAATTCGTTTTCTCACGAGGTGCTCAGAATGTGCATAAAGGATTAGTCTATGAAATGTGTTGCCTGTGTATTTTCATTTTCTCACCCCGAACACAAAGAATGGAGTGGGGAGAAACAGGTGTTACTTAAAACAGGTCGTGGCTTTATTGAATTTAATGTTTCTCTTTGACATTCATTTCAATCTTGTTTTGCAATTTTTCAATAGTTTGAGCCGTTTTGCCTGAGGTATTTTACAAGCGAATCTCATTGATTTTTTGGGAGCAGATCATTTATTCCCGTCTTGTTGATCCCCCGCACGCTTAGCCCAGAGACATTTGGGCCATGTTCTGGAACCTTCTAGAATCTTCTAGCATTTGCCACTATTGCTTGTTTTTGAATAAGGATTCCATAACCTGAGAATGATCTACACGCTTATTTCCATTGGTTTTTGTAGTAAAAATAATTATTTTACAAATTTCTGGAATATTCCTGCATTCAATCAGTTCACAAAAAGTTCAAAAAGTTCTAAAATTTTAATAAATTTTTTAGTTGCCGATTTAGGTTTCCAAAATTTTTTACATATTTCTAGGTCATTCATAACATTTTTAAATTTTCTCAACAAAAATTTTTACAGAAATTTCCATCTGCTTACCTGAGGAGACAGTCACACTTCTCGGAATGCAAAGTTTCTGACAACAGTGCCCTTTATGTGATCACAAGGTTTTTCAACATTAGACATATGTAAAGTCCTCCAAGAACACACGAGACAAAGTAATCTAGAGGACAAAGTAAAGCTCGCGCCGTTATTTCTTGGAATATGCCCCTAGGGCTCGGAATAGGCTCTTATCTATCCTCACGTCGTTTTCGAAATCCGGCGAATTAAAATTTTCTTTGTCCTTGGATTTTTGCTTCCACTTCGTACCACCCCCGTTCCCGACTTGGTTTATCTCGAGAGCGCCTGCGGGCATCTTGCTTGAAGCTATCTTGGCGTTGGGTATCAATTTCAGTTTGAGCTTCAGGTCTATTAGGTATTCCCTTTGCACACATATATGGGCTTTTATTTATCTTTGCGCTCGTAAAAGTCAAAACAAAGAAGGAAGCTGAATTTCTTCTTGGAAAATGGAAGCGGGACAATGACTCCAATGCAATGTCTCGAGGCATTGCTCAAGACTGGAACAGAGGGCAACGGTTTTATATCGCGTCAATTATGCATATGTACTTTTATCGGTATGCATATGCGTCTTTGTCATCACAAGGTCGGATGCCTAGACATCTACACCGCTCGATTTCATATCAAGAGTTCCCATGAAAGACTAGAGAAATCTAGAAAGTACTAGGAGTATGCACAATATTCGAAAACGTCATATCCCCGCCAAAAAGTTATTTAAACTAAGAAAAGAATGTTTTCATTTTTTGCCTAGAATGACATTTTTCACCAAAAAGTTTTTTGACGGGTTTTAAATTTTGAGCCAACTTTTTCGAGTGAATCTGTGGGGAATGGGGAGTGGGCAAAAATTTTACTTTTTCCGGGGAAACCATTTTTTACCACAATGAGCATTATTTGAAAAATCGCTATTTTCCGCAAATTCTGAGAGATCAATCTCAAAAATTTTCTTCCAGGATTTTTTAAGAATTTTTATATCCTGATTAACTCATAACATTTCGCAGTCCCAAAATTTAAACAAAAGAGACACCACATAAAAGAAATCCAGCGCAAAGGGTCATGTGTTCCTTTCCTGGAGCAGACTCATCCAGGCTTTTGCCAGGGTCATACAGAGCATAGTCATTGATGTGTGGCCGAGATGGAAAGGGGGTAGTTTCAGTTACTGTTCAGACTTGACTTAAAAAGGAGCTTGCGTGTTGCATTCACAATGGGTTATGATGAGAATGGGCCTTTGTTTCCGCTGGCCGCTTTTTCTTTGCTCTTTATCTGGTTCTGAATGCCCTTTTTCTGGGTAAATTTCCATGCGATATGCTTAGGATATTGTTGGTAGGAATCAAAAATATTTCAAGTTTGTTCGAGTTATTTCAGGATTACTGGCCAAAACTTGGTTCAAATTTTAGCACAAATCTCCAGTAATGACTCAATGGGAGGCTCGGGATTATGGCCTTAGGATCGTGAAAAACCTGGCTGCTCATAAGGTTAACCTGAAAACTTTAGCTATGACCTCAAATCAGTTAAAAGATTAAGCCTAGCATAAGCGTAAGCTTAAAACTAAGCATCAGCCTATTTTGCTCGCTTAAAGCGTAGCTTCCACTTGAGACACTACTCGAAGCATATGCTTAAGATTATGCTCAAGAAGATTCTTCATCCCGTTACTTTTCCCGATTATTGCTGCAATAATTATTTGATTTCGGATCCCGATTGCATTTTGCCTAAGGACATTTAAAAGTATTGATCATTTAAAAGCATTTTTCAGGTAGACGCGATATTAATGAGCTTCTCAAATTACCGGTCGTTATTCTCGAAGTGACTCTCAGTTCAAGTCATCTCAGTGAAAGTGCCAGCAAGGCTCCGGCTTTTCAGCCGCTGTTCGATTGTCTAATGAAAACTTGAGTATATTTCTATCGACTATTTGCCTGACAGAATCCACAAAATGTCCAACTACTCTTTGGGTAGTCGGTCCAGGACGCCGAGAAGGGTTAGTTCTGTTTGATTTACTTTATGAGTGTACAAAACAATTGATAAGAAAGTTCGGTCTTATTTTTTTGGTATCTGCTCTAAGATTTTTGAAAATTTTTAAATTTTATTCAGCAAGCTAGCATATCGATTTGACGCAATGTCGATTTTGAAAGCCATTTTTCGGCTACTTTTTACTATGTTGGGCATGAAACTGATATTACTATGACTATGTTAACTTTTTGTACAGTTTCCTATACGTTTTTTACACTTTATGTTCGCGCCAAAAAGTACCAATTTTACCAATATTTCATCACTCCGTCCTGAAAAGTGTGAAATATTGCCTAAACGCGTGTTTTCATGCAAATTCAAAATTTTAAAGAAAGCGTCGAAAACTTGAGGAATTTTAAACATAGAGTCAGTAATATCAGATTTAAGTTCTAATATAGTGAAAACTGCCAAAAATAGCAAAACAAAGCAATTTTTCATCAATACTTGGACTATTATATGCTTTTGTTAAAAAATTCAGGATCTAAATTTGGAAAGTCGCTCAGAATAAACGCTTGCCCCTTAGACAATTCTCAGATGCCGCTATTTATTACTCTGCTCTTTATTCTTATCATACTTTCCCCTACTATCAAACTTACTCTTCTCTCTTATTGAATGTTCTATAATCTCTTCTTTCTCTGTTTTCTAATCTCTTTCATATTCTATCCTTCTCACTATAATCAATTCCAATGTTGAAAAACATTTCCTTTACTCTTTACGATATTTCTCAAAGCAAAACAAATGTTTAACAAAACGGAATTTCAATACCGAAATTTGTTAGGTTTTAGGGTAATACCAAACACGCCTAACGTGTTTGGTATTAAACGCTCAAGTAAACCATCCTTAAGGGGAGTAGAAAAGGTGCCCTCGGAAAAACGACATTCGCAACGTGCTTGTCGCAATACCAGACAGGTAGGAAAGGTGACCCCAAAAAATGCTATGGCCTTTAAAAGTTTAAGAGCAGAAAAAAGTACCAACCGGTTGATCAATTGATCAATGACCGGTTAATGAACTTGACTAGAGCCGGTTTCAGAGCGACTCTTGAGCCGAATGACAACGTCAATTCTTTGCCCTTATCAGAGTGCTTTTAATGACAGAAGCAACACGCTAGCTGGTCTTTATCATTTCCTTTTGTGTACTCCCTGTGTCCTTTCCCTTAAATAGCTACTAAATGTCAAAATTGATTTTCTCTGTTTTATAAAAATATGATTTTCCTTCCCAAATAGAATTTCTTCCCAGTTTCTTTCCAGAAACCAAACATTATTGACAACGTTATAAATTTACCATTGTTTCAATTCAATTATTGGCCCAAAGAGCAGTGCTTAAAGGTCCGAGTGCAAAAGTGCCCGCTCAAAAATGAGTAGACAATGCTTCGAATGCTCTTCGAAAAAATGAAAGTGGCCTTCAAGAGTGAAAGTTCCATGGCAACTTTGCGGAATTCTGGACTCCATAGAGAATTTTCGTATTTTGTTGCTTACTGAGCGAACGCTATTTAAACAAACAAATTTCTCACACACTTTTCCTGTATGACAGATCTCACGTCAGACATGGTCGAGGAAGTTATCAAAATGGTAGGATTTTAAATTGTAACATTTTTTAAATTTTTGGGTAGGTTTAATTTTCTTTTGTTTTGAAAGCGGAGAATGTTGAAATTTTGAACTTTGTATTAATATTTCCCAAGGCTTTTGACAAATTTTTGATCGAAATATCTGTTCAAACAAGGCCGGAATCAAGCGGGTCCTTGGGTATGTGAGCTGGAAATTTGATTGGGAACTATCAAAGCGAACTGTTTAAGTGAATACCTTCAATGCATGAGCGTGTCCAGGGATTTTTGGTACCGAGCGAGAAATCACTATTTTTGTCTTTTCTTCATTCATTTGACAGATTTTTCTGGGTGATTCCTATTCCCGATATTCCATCTGAGTAAGCCACTGCCTCTGGAGAATTATCTCAGTTATAGCTCCCTATGAAAACAATCAGTTCAAATATGTGTCAACCAGGGTGACAGATTAACTAGAGAACTTTGAACAAAAATTCAAAAGGTATTCTAAAATTAACCCACAATCTATGCCAAATCTACCCTCAGGGGCTTTAGTTATGGCTCTCTCTGGGAACCAATAGGGAATGCAAATTAAGTGAGTCATGTGTCCTAGGAATGATATCGGGGTATCGTTTCTGAGTAACAACCCCTCTAACTTTTAATGAAACCCTGATTCACGGGTGAAATTGCAACACAAAAGGACATTGCGATCAAATTTTATACACAATTTCGTCTGGATTTCTCTCACGCCAATGTTTTGCTTTGCAAAAAGTACAAATAAACGAGAGCACAAAAATAGCTGAAGATTTACATCTCGGGATTAAAAATAGCTCCTTCCTACTTTTGCTGACCCGAATTTACACAATACGGCCGCTTCCAGATATTTTTTGTTTTCTATCTCATCGCTCTCGAGACTAAATATATTTTACGTAAAACCGCAATAATGATTCTTGGTTTCGAAGACCCGATTTGTTGCTATTTTTTCCTTAGAAGTATGGAAATTATTTTGAATCTTCCAGAACACAAGTGTTTTATATGGAAGGCTTCTAGAACATTCTTGAGAGTTACTAAACATAGGAGTTAAAAAGTTTTACTAGAATATTCAAGAAAGGAATTCCTATCTGATGGTCGCATTTCCTGATCTTAGTTGACCATCGGTAATGCTGTCGGCCAAAGTTAGACAGAACCAAAATCTTAGGTCCATCATCCGCTCTTCTGTTTTTTTGCTCATTTTCTATCACTCTTCCACGGATTCTGTCTCAATCCGCTACTTTTCATCTCCTTTGAATCTCCAGAACCCGGCTATCCTGTATTTTTGGACCAATTTTCGCTCTTTTATCATTTTTACATAGATTCCCAGTCGACTAATCCTAATTATCACATAAACCTTCCCTATAATTTCACTTCTATATCCTTTACCACATTCCAAAAGTCAGTCAAGTCTGCTCTGGGATCGGTTAGGGGGACAGCTGTGCAAAACCAATAAACAAAAAGCGACGCCAGCAAGCGTTTGAGGTAACAGTTATTCACCGGCAAATATTTTTTCTCTCCTGCCACCAATCTCTTTGAGACGACTCAGCCATGCGTTCCTAACGCATGGCCAATCCTGAAAGAGGCTCTGCAAGAACACTGAAAAATTTTATCTGCTATTCAAAGTCTACCTCCAAGTCTTGCGTGTCCATCGATGTGTGTGCTTTTTGGTTGTTGGTCACTTGTGTGAATTTTGATGATTCATTAGACTACATTCGATTTTACCTGAAAATTTATTGCTGTTCACATTTTTAAAGTTTTACCTGGTCTTTGAACTCTAAAGTTAAGTAGGCCGCGTAACTTGCTTTCAGCATAATTTTTTGACCAATATATAAAAACCTTGTAGTATTCAGCCCAAAAATATAGTTTTGCAAAGGTGTCGATTTCCAATCAATTTTTGTAAATTTTATTTAGAATCATCTGTTTTGCAAGAAATTTTTTAACTTCCCTTGGTAAATTTTGTGATTCCATTTAAGAGTGCATTCGATTTTCGGAACACTAATTACTATTGATTTTTTATTATCACCTTGCCTTTGATCTTCAAAAGACCCGATTCTGATATCCTATCTTGGTTTTGGTCTCTCAAGGCATTCTCCTAAACCATTCAATAGAATGTCTGTTCATAGTTTTCATTTTTCATTAATCTTCATTTTCTTACCTAATGATAGCCAATAAAATGCCACTGTAATATTTCCCTAAAACTTATCTTTTCGATTTCACTCTTTTCTTTTCTCCATAAGCCTTACTCGGTCAATCCATAAGATAGCAAAAATATATCACTAGTCCTGTAACTTTGATATCCGGTATTGACACCGATATCCTTTTCGTTTTTATGTTCTTGCGGATGTTCCTCGAAATCATCGGCAACATTCAAATTGAATTGAATAGCCTTTAAACTAAAAGGAAGTCAAGTTGCCTAACAATTCCCATTCCCGGATACCGGTTCTCCGGGAACCATGATGTGTGAAATTTTGACACTCTTTGTCCATCCCGTTATTCATCCGTGCAAACTGCTACAGCTCGTTCCAGAGATTGGCTCTATATTTTTGGGGCAAGAACTTGGCCAAAAGTTTCTCATTTTCTCGTACTATCCTAGCCGGAAGCAGGAAAAACTTCTGCGTTCTCAGTTGAAGCTGTTCCACCCGACTAAATTTTTTGAAGAGAATTTAGTTGTTATTTTGCTTTTGCGTCAAAAATTTTGAGATATTTTATTCTAGTTGTTTATTCAGTATTGTTGTCTTTTCGATATGAATGCAAAGGTAAGTTATGAGAAAATTTTCACAAAGATTTCAGGATTATGCAATTTTTTGACAAAAAATGCGTAGATTCGTTGAAAATTTTAGTAAAACAGAAAAATTTGGAAGTTTCTTGGATGGAAAATATGTTATTTTTAGTTAATTTTTCTCTTTTTAACAGTTTTCTTTTGAACTTTTTGGTATTTGTTACAAACATCACATCTTTGTTGATGAACTTTTGCGATTTCTATTATAAAATTGCATTGATATTTAAACTTTGCAGTTTCTCTGCCAAATAAATTTCTAAAAATCTTGTGCCTTCTTATGCTTATCCTATATTATCTATACTTCCAAAATTGGAAAGCTAGCAAGTCAAAACAAATCCGGCCTCCGAAAATACACTTGGCTTCCCAAAATACAATCAACTGAGCGGCACATTTAGTCGAGAATTATCGCTAATCCCTAATTAGGTGAGTGAAAAGCCGTTATTTGCGGTGCCGGCGGCGGAATAGGTGCAGCTAACCGTAAACACACCTTGCAAGGCAATTTCAGAAATCATAACGTATTCTACAAAAATTATCCCATTGCAATATTTTTCGCAACAGTTTCGTCAGGCAGAGTTAGTCACTTTAATTTCTGGTCCTTTTAAGGTCTCAAGACCAAAATTATGTGTAACTGTAATGTGAAGCAGTCATTCATTTTTGTTTCTCTATGTCCAAATTTAGCCTTCAATAAACGTTTTTCTGCTCAGTTTTGGTCTCAGCCAGATTTTGAGATACCTTAGTGAGGTTTTAGTGTGACTTTTCATTGATGTCTTTGCATAGTACAGTCAAGTCTCGATAGTATAACACCTCCAGAGCCAAACTCAGGTGTCACATTTTCAAACCTGTACCTTTACTGAAAATTAGATTGGCTAAAAGCCTTGACAGTATATCTTTTATTTGTCGAGGTATTTGCATATAATCCTGAAAAATTTGAAGTGCTTTAATTTTGAACCTAGGTCATTTTTCTAGAAAAACTAGATGAGGTCTTTGCTGGGCGAATTCCTTCCTTCAAGTGAAACACCTGTATCCGGAACTCCCATTTGTTACATTTTTCAAATCCTTAAATAATCTTTTCCCATTTTTGTAAACCAAAAAATTGCATAGTTCCAAAATTTTCCCACAATTCATATCACGTCATTTCTCTCACCATTCTTGCGGAAAGTGCAAGCTGACCACCGTTAGCCCACATTCCTTTTGACCACCCAGTGATCAACCATTGAAATCAGTCGAATGATATCATTTCTGTCTTTCCGATCCCAACAGCTGATCCAAATATAGCCATCAAAAGCCACCGCCACCCCGGTCGAAATGAACCGTTACACGAAATTCGGTTCCCAAAGCACTTTTCTCACAAATGAGCAAAAAATGCGTTGAATCACTGTTATTTTTGGGGTCCCGTTAGCCTTTTTTGGCCCTTGCCTCTCGGGATCGAAGGGAATTTCTGTTCCTCAAACGGCGCTTCGAAATGCTGCTGTATGAGTGTGACCGCTCTCGCCACTGAGCACTGTCGGCAGGGGACGAGGGGGCACTGATTAATGCTGTATGGTTCCGTTAAATGGTGGGAAAATCTATTTTTGATTACATTGCCCGTTTTTTGCTCTTTCCACGCCATTTCGGTCCACACACACAATTCGGCTATGGCGGTGGGAGATCATTTTTGGGCCTTGAAATAGAACTCTGGTGGAAAGTACAGTATTCCTAATGGATAATACCGGTGGTTGCAGGGAAAGTCTGTTGTCCGGATCTGAGACTGATGTATGGATTTTGGTTATTTTGAGCTAAAATTTGTCGAAATGTTTCTTTTTGGATAAGAGCTCATTAGTTTTTGCTTGCAAAATATACTGTGATTACCGAATTTTGTTAGGTTTTTGGTGAATAGGGAAATATTTTTGAAAAATATGTAATTCTATAAAAATCGAAAAAATTGGGGAACAATAAAAATTACAAGTTTAACATTTTGTTTTTTCAATATGGCATGTTTCCGAAAAATTTTTCATAGAACCTGGGCCTCTGGGAGTATGCTCTTGAGTGTTTTAAATGCTATGAAAGGATTCCTTTCCATGTATTTTCATTCAGTTCCGTTTCCATTCCATTTCCCTTTTGTTTCCATTCATTTCATGAATCATAATTGTAAGCTAAATATCAAAAATATTTTTGCAGAAAAATAAACAAAGAACACCCGAAAACTCTTGAGACCCTATATATAAACCGAAAGACTATACCCAAAACTACCCTTAAAAGGAGTGTCCCCGATAAGAAATGGAAAGAGCACCAGTCAAAAGTATCCTTCGCTTCGCTCTCTATTTCGAATCCATGAAACATTCTCTTCCTTTATTTTAAAGACGTTCTTTTAAGCTTTGTTTGTTTAGTTTTTGGATCAAGAAGCGAATTGCTGGAAAAGAGTTCTCATAACTGTCATAATTCCATCTTGTTTTCCATACGTGTCCTTTTTCGACTTTTCCATTTCCGTGTGTTATCAGTTGTTTTCATCTTGGTTCTAGGTTGGATCTTTTGTCTGGGTCAAATTGTCGAGATTTTTGTTAGTACACAGTTTTTTACTCGAGATTTGGCATTGTTAGGGCGCTTTTGGAAGCTGCGCAGGGTAATCCGTTACTCAAACAAAAGGCCGTATGGCACTCGCCGACCCTTTCATTTGACGCTTTTTCGCTCGGAAACGCTTTTGAGAGAAGGAACAAATTTTATCCTTGTAAAATTTGATCAGATCGAAGATTTTTTTGCGTTTGAATTCTTAAGTCATTTGGGTTTTTGCCGGGGTTCATTCCAGGATTTTTATTTTAAGCGTGGAAATGGAAGGAAATTTCTTTCCGTTCCTTTTCCATTATCGTTCCATTCCGATTCCATTCGGTTTCCATCCGAAAAATCAAACTTATTTGTTTTCCATTCAGTTTCCATTTCCAGAAATTTAGGATGTTTAGTTTTTGAAATTTGTATGGTACAAAATTATTTATAAAGTTTCATGCAATCCAAAAATACCACGCAATTTGTAGTTTTTCCTAATTAAGTTCTAAAAATAGTTTTTATCTCAAGTTTAAAGTTGATGATTTAAAGGGCGTAAGGCTTTGAAGCTTGAGATCATAACTCAAAAATTACCCTGACTAGAATATTGAATTTTTATTTTGGTACTATCCGAAGCGCAGAGAATATTTGGGGAAATCTAGGGTATTTTGTTCTCTCGAGTACGTTGTGCTCCATTAAAAGTTGAAGAATGAAACGGAAATTTCTATAGATTTTGTTTCTATTACGATACCTTTCAGTTTCTTTTCTAATTCCATTCGATTTCCATTCCATTTAATTTCCAAAAAAAGTTTTCAGGATAATCCCAAAAGTACCCCGGATTTTAGTTCCCATTTTTTATTTCCCCGCCTTTCGGATAGTACCGTTACTTTCACATGTCAATTGATCGATTTCAGAGCTTTGAGATGGGCCTGGGCTTGGTCAAGGACAGCTCTGTTATGGAACCGCTGGAGCCCCACCACTACAGCCGGAGCGGACTGGCCAATGGAGACGGAAGCGGCGGCGGAGCGAGTACCGGAGCTGGCACTTCACGTGCAAATCGGCTCATGGGCATCGCCGATCCCGAAATATTGTCTCTTATTGGGCACAGCGACAGTGACGACGTGGAAAGCCCCGGAGTGGCGTATCACCTGCATCAGCTCAAACCGGATGCACTGTACTCTAGATATTTCAAGCACATGAATGCTGGAAGGCTAAAGGTGGGTGAATATAAAACTTGCTTAAGGTCAGAAATAAGCATTCGATTAAGCCCAAGGTTGGGCTTTAAGTTTAAGTGCGAACTGAGTTATGCACTTTAAAATTCGTCAGCATCCTTTGCGGCATTGTCACACTATGATTTCCCCGCTCGATTTATGCTCTTTGCGAAAATATGCAACATCACCTGCACTAAATAAAAGGGCTCTAATGACTATCACCGAATTTTTTACATTCGGTCTGAAGGAATTTTGATCGTTGCAACAATTTTTTGCAAAAATGTTGCGAAAATGAAAGAGTGCAAAATTTTGCCGAGCGAAATATTGCAGTTAACTTTTTAAGTTACCTAAAATGAAAATCGAAACTTCGAAATCCACTCACAAAGTGCAAAAGTTGCAGATCAAAGGTGTAATATTGAAGCAAAAATGCAAAGGTAAAAGTAAGATTAATGCATAACTGCCCTGCCTTATTCTCGGCCGGTTCATCTCCGGTTTATTGACCCCTGAATCGAAGTTGTGGACTGCTATTTTCGGAATTCCAACAAATTGGGTTCTTTTTTTGATACAAATCTGTGATCATTGATCGCTGAACATTAAACTTTTCACATTCAGCTGATTTCAGTAATAACAGAACACTTGTTTTCTATAAATATTTTTTGAAAATTTGCTTTTCTCAAAATTGTACACAAATTTAATCACGCAGAAGTTCTCGAAAAAATCACACAAATTTTGTAACTTTCGAAAAGCTTTAAACGAAATTAGAGTGAAAGTCACGTAAACATACACAAATTAAATCCCGAAGAACTTTCCATTTGCATTCAAAACATTCCAAACAATACATTTACGTTCATTTTTAATTTGTTTAGCAAAAATATCTGTCTGACAAAAATTTGTACCAGCTTCACCTTTGCTCCGCGATTCTAGCTTTACTGGATTTTCCTCCGTGTCACGCACATTACGCAAGCAAAAGCTTATCCCACACAGTTATTCCTCGAAAGTCAAGGAACGCCTCGGGCAATTTGTAGAATTAATCAGTCATTTTGCCTAATTGTGCATTTTTGAAAAAAATTTTCTTATGTTTTTGATGGAAATTTAATATATCGTATCTCCTCTAATAATCACCTATGAGGACTATTTATAGTATCGTCCAAGATTGCGGGCTACTAGGATCGGCCGATTGAGGTTGTTTTCAACGAGCGATATTTTCGGTTCTGAAAGGAAACCAAATTAATAATTATGGGTTAATTTTGGACAAATTTTATGTTCGCATTTTGCAAACATAAATTTTGACTTTCACCAATGCACCAAAATTCTTTAAATTCCAGAAATTCCAACAAATGCACATAATTAGAAGTCACATGAAAAAAGTATGAAATATCGTTGAAAACTTATCCATAGCCTGCGGGGTTTCTTGTCGCACCGGGCAATTTCACGTCAATTAAACGTTCCACCGCAGGGAACAAAATATTTCCAAAAGAAATATCTCCGCTTCCCATCCGCCGAAGCCATTCCCCTCTGGCAATCACGCATATTACGCAAGCGCTGATCCCTAGTCCACTATTTTTCTACTGCCATTTCGTTGGCCAATTTGCAAGATTAGGTCGAGATTATAGCCGAATCTGTTGTCTTTTCGTAGTTTGAAGGCAAGGCCGAGCTGAGCAGTCGAGAATCTCGAGTCTCTCTTCTTCCAGGGACTCGGAAGAAGAATAACAGCATGTGGCTTGTTTCGCAATTCCTAAGGCCTTATAGTAGCATCATAGAGTGTATAATAATTAATCTGGCTGCGCCCAAAATCCTCACCTCCCAGCAAATCCCGCTCCCATATGTATCTTTTGACGTCAGTCATAATTATAGGCTGGAAGCCAATGGCTGCCCTCTTACGGTTATATAAAGTCCCAATGTCTGTTCATGTTAGGCGAAAGTGTCTTCTTCTTCGCGCTACAGCTCTTCTTTGCATTCCTTCTCTTGGCCCCAGCCCTGACAGCCTATAATTTTAAAAGCCAAGTTGGCGAACGGCTACTCTTGCACGTATTCCCCCGCCCAGGTTATCCGTAATCACCGGGGGCGTAATGCGTTAGGTGGCGCAGCTCCTCAGGCGATATTGTGCAATTGAGTCAGGAAATCCAATACATATAATCCTGTAGATTCTGCTACCTTTTCTCAGTCTTTACTGTTATTTACCGGCATCTTTAATTTGGGTTATTAGCCGGATATTGCTTGAGGGCATATTACCTGAGACAGGAGTGCTCAGGTGAGCGAGGATTACCTCAAGTAGCTTTGGAGAGTGGTCGAAATGCTGGTGAGCAACTTTTTAGGGCCCTAAAGATCATGATCGTTGAGGTTGAGAACCCTTAGGTTCTTAGGTTGAGGGAAAGGATCCCGAGAGTAGCTAAACCTTTTTAGAAAGCAATTTTAGAAAGTCAAAATTTAAAACAAATGGCCAATTTCGAGAAAATAGGTGAAAATCCTGGCAGGCTTTTACGTTCACATTTTTGGACGTTTCTTTGGTAATGACAAAATTTTGATTTTCAAGGCAAAAATATTTTATCTGACTAACTTTTCAACATTTTTGGAAAAAAATTGGAAAAAGTTCAAAGACCACTTCAGTTACAGGAAAAGAAGACGAATATTTTTTTCTAAAATTCTCGGATATTTCACTTGGCTGAACTTGCGCACTAATCTAGACAAACAGATAATTATTCCACCTGAGTCATTTAGCGAAACCCTGAAGGATTATAAGATTCTTGTAAGTACAATTTTACGGTAAATGGGAAGCCAGTGCGGGACTCTCGCTGACGTCTTGTTTTCGACTCCAAACCACTCCCTAAGGCTAATTATTTTCTAACGGTTTCTTGCCGCTCTTCAAACTTCTAGAAATTTTTGTTGTGTACTATAATTATTGGCTCTTTGGAGCGTAAAAGAGCAAAATCGAGAAAAAAAGCTTTGTTTTGAAAATGATAATTGTAAGAATTTTGGAAAAAATTTGTGAAATGTTAGGGCAGCTGATAATTTTAGGAAAATTTTCTAAAATTTCGCCAAGATTGCACATAATAGAGCGAAATTTTTGGTCCAATTTTACTATTACCTTAACAATCAGCTTTATTTTTTGCAAGCTTCCTCTCAACTCACAACATTTTCAGAGTGCCCTCACCTGTCTCGTTTTGCTGTGCGTCTTCGAGATGGTGATCCACGCAGTCTTTGCCAACTGGATTCGGCTGGCCATAATCAATCTCGTCAATGTGCTGCTAATCTTGCTGATCCTGGTGTGGAAAAAACAGCCCTTGGCACTCTCGTGGATCGTGGTCGCCTCCTCGTTGGTCCTACTTTGCCTGTCTCCAGCCGTCCTCCACTCCTCTTTCGCAATTTTGATACTGTTCTTGTGCTACACTCTACTGCCTATGCAACTTCAGGCGTCTGCCTTAGCCGCGGGTATTGTCACAGCTATTGCACTCGGGTTGCAACTGTGGAACGGCGCCGATTCGAAACAGGTGGGAAATGTTGCCATTTTTACAGGTATCTCGAATTTATTTTATTTTTGAAATTCCTCGAATTCCTGAAATTCCTCAGATTCTTGAAATTCCTGAGGTTTGGAAATTCCTCGGATTTTTTGGAATTTCTAAAATGTTTGAAGTTCCCCAATCTTTTTGAAATTTCTAAACCTTTACTTTCGAGGTTTATAAATTTTTGGGATGTTTGATTAGAATGTAATTACCAAAAATGAAAATTCACTTTAGATAATCGCCGAGGTGCTTCTGCTATTGGCAATGAACATTAATGGAATCTTTGTCTACTTCCCTACAGAAATCGTGCAAAGGCGGACATTTCGAGAAACGCGAAAATCAGTAGAGAGCCGAATTCAGTTGACGAGAGACAACGAGAAACAGGAGAATATTCTGTTGTCCGTACTCCCGAAACACATCGCCAACGATATGAAAAAGGATATTGATCGCAACCAGGAGGCCACAATGTTCCACAAGATTTACATCCAGAAGCATAATAATATAAGGTGAGGAACTCTAGAAAATTCTACAAGGTAAAAAATGTGGCGAGAATAGCATTTTTGGATATTTTACCAAAAAATGGTAAATTCCATATTTTCACTGTAGGACCAAGCGAGCTTATTTCCTCTCGTTCTTTTTTTCCCTTTGAGTAAGCCTAGTGCTGCTTAACTTATTGGATCGGATTGATATCCGTCTTCGTTATGGTTTGAATTTGCGCGTTTTCAATACCAATCTGGGCCAAAAAAGAAGCCTAGATTATTCCGGATGTCCCACCAAGTCTCATCTATGTGACATTTTATGTGTAATTAAAAATTGCAATGTTTCTTTGCGCCAGACGAAATAAAAAGTTAATCTCAACGAAATTTTCTACGAGCAAATTGCAAACCTAGAAATTGCTCATGTTAATCTGTGGCTTGACGTGCCAAGCTCGGTGTAATGGAGAAATTATAACTCAAAGAAAATTATGTAACAGGAAAATAAAAAGTAATGATTGACACGCTATATATGGCGCATTCCCCATATATGGACATATTTTCATGGGAAGGATTAATTTTTTTGAAGATTCTCCCCTAATGCCAAAACAGGAAATTGACGGTCGGCTAAGAAACCGTTATATTTTGAGTGCAGAAGGTGTTAAGTGAGTAAAAATAAGAAGAAAACGAGGAAGTGTCTTTTCCGGAAAGAAATAGGAAATAAAAATTGAGACTGAAAAGGAACAGCAAAACGAATTTTTTAGGAAAGCTAAAATGCCAGGAAGTATTTATCTTTTGGGAGTTTTTGGTATTCCACAAAAAGATAATTCCGTTCCTACCTGGACCATTGAAGCTACCTTGATTACAGGATGAACCTCTAGTCCAAAAGTTGCATTCTGTCATGAGTCACCAGACCAGTGTCGAAATTTATTCACCAAAAAATTTTGTGTTCAGAACCTAATTTTTAGCATTTTTGTATATGATTTATTCCAGCATTCTATTCGCGGACATTTGCGGTTTCACCAATCTCGCCTCAACCTGCACTGCCGAAGACCTCGTGCGCACCTTAAACGAGCTTTTCGCCCGATTCGACAAATTAGCTCACGAGAACCATTGCATGCGCATAAAAATTCTCGGAGACTGTTACTATTGCGTCAGTGGACTTCCAGAACCACGCGCAGATCACGCGATATGCGCCGTGTCAATGGGTCTTGATATGATCCACACCATAAAATTGGTGCGCGACTTGTATGGCGTCAATGTCAACATGCGGGTCGGCATCCATAGTGGAAGGGCCCATTGCGGGGTCCTCGGCCTGAAAAAGTGGCAATTTGACGTATGGAGTGACGACGTCACCATTGCCAATCATATGGAGAGCGGTGGACTCCCGGGGTAAGTTCATATTTCTTGTTGCACTTCTATTTTTTGCACTTTTACTTTGGTTAAACTTTTGCCACTCAAACACTTTCATCTTGTGAAAGGCAAAATTCTGAGTCAAATTTCGGGCAACGTTACTTTTTGGCTTTGATCGGACCTTAACACAATTTCTGTATCAATCCTAATTGATGTCTCAATTTAGAAGAGTGCACACCACCTTGGCCACCGTCAAAGCTCTCAACGGTGCCTATAAAGTGGAGCCTGGCGAGGGTCAAAAACGCTCCAAGTATTTGGCTGAGCATAATCTTGAGTCGTTTTTTATAGTGCCGGAAGAAGGAAAAGAGGTGAGTCTAAGACCTAGCTTAAACTTAAGTTTAAGAAATTAAGTTCAAGAGTCGTGTAATCTTTAGTTTTAATATAATGTACTGTTATTTAAGCCTCACCATGCGAAAAGGTCAACACCTGTGTCAAACAAGGAACTCCAATTGGCTGGTTTCATCGATAAACAGGGAAACGCTCTCAGGTGATTATAAGGATTGATCCCGGCTTAAAGGCCAAAACCAGCCAATGTACTTTTAAATGCAAAACTGTTACATGGTTTTCAAGCCGTTGGGGCATGTTGCTATCATTTTTCTGTTTCTTAATAGTCACGTTTCAGACGAGAAATGTCACGGCCCATCCATGAAGAAGTGGACAATTACCTGGAAAAAGGTATTGAGGCTATTAACAAGGAGCAATGGAGAAAATCTTACTGCAAAAAGTATTCACTCATCTTCCAACATGAAGCCATGGAAAATAAGGTGAGTTTAAAGCTGAATTCAAAGTCTAGTTATTTGGAAAGGATTCCAGGATAAGGGAAATTTTCATTTGGGAAAATTCCATTGAAAAATTGCTGATGTTCTTTTACCTAAACCAAATTTGTAGTTTAAAAGTTTAAATTTTGCTTTTAGTTTCTTCAATACAAATCCAACGCCATTTTGCTGGAAATTGTCTGCGTTCTGACCGTGTTCATTCTATGTTCTATGATGCTTTGCGTGGAACAATTGGCGTAAGTTTAAAAAAAATTGGTAACTTGCTCAAAAAGTTGAAACATTCCTTCAATTTCAGAACCGGTGACGTGCTCATAGCGAATGTGATGGCTCTCGTTATAATCTGTCTGATAATATTCCTCCTGGTCATGAGGAGATTCACTGTAAGTTTTTTGAGCTGAAGATGACTCAACTTAAGCCCACTAAAAGCTCACTATCGGAATTTCAGGAGCGCCACCGAAAATCTCGCTCTCACCTGAAGCGCTTCCACAAATTCATGCTCGTACTGTCACTGTTCTTCGCCTGTATGTACTTTGTCTTCCTCCGCTCCCTACTCAACCCCCCGAGCTACGACGCCACAAATTCCGGCACTTGCCGTTTCGAGTGCCAAAACAACAGCGTTTTGCTCGACGCCGACTCCTGTAATGGGACCAAAACTCCGAATTTGCCCGATATTCGGGCCGAGCGAATCTTTGAGTGCATGCTGATAGTGCTTCTCTCGGTGTCTTTGCTCCAGTCGCTCCTGGCTTTGGAGAAAATGCTGATCACTTTGTTGCTGAGTGCGGTGTGCTTAACGGCCCTGTGGGTCTTGCCGTTCCCAGCTCTCAACCACAGGCAGTTCAGTCTCTGGTTGAACGGAAGGAGTCAGAATGCCAATTTTACGCTATTTTCGGAGCTGGAAACTTATTGCAGGTAAAAATTTGGAACATAATTTGGCAAAGTGCGCAAAATTTAGATAGGTAAGTTTCGAGTTTTGATTATATGGCCTGGGGCAAGAAGATATTCTTAAAAGTGCCTTCAAGAGTGTGTTCGACTAATAATCCCATATATTTAGCACATATTCCTCCGCCAACGACCTTCGACTTTTCTTCACATTTTTGGTATTTTTTGCCTTCTTGCTCATTGCTATACAGGGACGTCGTTCCGAAATGATCGCCCGCTTCGATTTCATTTGGAAAGTCAAGGTGAATTTTCGAATAGAGTTAATTTTTGGGCAAAAATAAACAAAATAACTTTTGCATTTTGGCTAATGTCGGGAATTTGCTGACGGAAAAATAAATTAAAATTTAATTTTTTGACAATGTTTGCATTTTTTATAAAATAATTTCCGTTTTTTACTTTTTGTTCTATTCTCCCACAACAGAACAGAACTTTTTTGGACATTTTTGTCTATTTTTACATTTTTAGGTAATCTGTCTCTTTTCCTGCGTTTTTGATTTTTTATTAGTAAAAAATGTTTTCAAATCAACGAATTTCAGGCCCTGGCTGAAAACGTGGAAGTCAAAAAGACACACGAGCAAAACCGGCGCGTTCTTGAGAACATCCTTCCGGCCCACGTGGCAACCCACTTCCTTACCGCATTGCCAACATGTCGCGCAGAATTGTATAGTGAAGCCCGAGAACACGCTTGCATAATCTTCGTTACCATAACAGAATTCAGCAAATTCTACACAGAGTTGGACGCAAATAACGAAGGTGTGGAGTGCTTGCGCTTGCTCAATGAGATTATCGCAGACTTTGATGAGGTTAGTTTCGAGATTTTACGATTGAGAGCCACTGTGACCATTTCAATGACAAAACCTTCGAAAGTTATTTTGTTGGTCTAAGTTGCACTAGAGTGAAACTATCGTTATTCGAGAAACAGCTGGGCTTTGTCATTTATATCGGTTGGACATTGGTAGTCGAAAACTGAGCGTTAAACGGCATAGCTCACCTCAACCTCTAATCTTAAGACACCGGTAATCTAACAAAATGAAGCTTATCCTTGGTTCAATAATTAAGCTTAGACCTATGCGTGGGCATACTAATTTAGCTCTATTTTGAGACATTACTCAGATCTTAAGTTTAAGAGTGTCGTTTCCGAAAATTGTGGCGAAGATAACTAAAAATTTCCGATTCGTGCCTTAATTTGAAAATGACGTTTCTCAGAGATGGAATTTTTATTTTGAGTGTATTTTGATAAAAGATTTGATCCTACTACTTATCTTTTATTTGTCGTTCTCGAATATAATTATAGGCATTGCATAAGCTATTGACATCAACAACAAAAAGCAGGAACTTTCGTTGAAAGTACATAGTAATTATGTTTGGATCTTTGACACAGTTATCAGAAACGTTCGCCGTCAAAGTGCTAAATTTTATATTTCCAAAACTTTTTACTTCCGATTCTCTCGAGATATTATAGGTTTTGGCTTTGAACTATGTAGCTCAACAGAGTTTTGGTTTTTAGAGTGGTTATGAGCTTATTATAGTGTGGATAATTAGAAAGACTTAATGATATGTCAATGCCGGAGGCGTAATTAGATAGTGCTGTAAAACGAAAGAAGATCGCAAAGGTGGAAAATGTGTACCAAACTTTTTAGATAGGAAACTGAGATTAGTGTGAAATGGTGTGCGTGAACTTTGGTCTCTCGAAGTTTTTCCTTTGGTTTTCCTTTTTAATAAAGAAATTTCCTATGACAGAATTTCCGGTGGAAACTTTTAGTTTGGCATTTCATTTTAACTTTTACTCTGAATATTTAATATGCTATTCTATATGTAGATTGAGGACAGGTATATAAAAATAGGGACTATCCCTAACCCTCTATGGTGAATAGTGGACAAAAGGCAAAAAATTACTATTATAAAAAATGACGCTAAATACAGGAAAATTTGATATTCTTTTCAGCTCCTCAGCCGCGCCGAATTCAGTTGCATCGAGAAAATCAAAACAATCTCCACGACTTATATGGCAGCTAGCGGTTTGACTGGCGCAGTTGAGGACAACGCTCACGTGGTGGCCGTGGCAAAGTTTGCCCTCGAACTGCTCAGTCTCATTGTTTACATTAACGAACATTCATTCAACAATTTCAACTTGAGAATCGGTAAGATTTTTGTTAATGGTTCAAACTAGTTTGGGCCAAACGCGTTTACCGAAACCGAAATTTCGATTAATTTGGTATTGCGATATATTTAACGAATCGAAATTTTTTCGCTTTCACACAAAACTTTCGGCGAAATTTCGATTTCGGCCGAGCCCTAGTTCAAACTGCAGTTTCCAAATTCGAAATTACAAAATTCATCTTTTACAGGTATAAATGTTGGTCCAGTGGTAGCCGGTGTGATCGGAACGGAAAAGCCTCATTATGATATTTGGGGTAATGCTGTGAATGTGGCTAGCAGGATGGATAGCTCAGGTATCCCGGGCAGAATCCAGGTGAGGTTTTAACTTAGTATCTGCATGTCTGATTTAATACCTGATTCGGTCAGTAACTTTTGGATTTGACCCTAGTTTCGAGTCTATAGAGAAAAAGACTAAGCTACCCACAAAAATCTGGCTATCGAAAATGTCTTCCAGAATTTTTCTCGCAGGATTGCATGAAGTTTCTGTTTTAAGGTCACAGAAGAGACGAAACAGATCCTGGAAAAGGAAGGCTTTGACTTTGAATGCCGCGGCGAGATCAACGTGAAAGGCAAAGGACTGATGACCACTTATTTAGTGAAGGCGCCATCGCCTTCTGATGCGTCCATAGACCAAAGCACGGACAACTCGTGGGAGAATGTATCGCCTCCGGGCAAACCGATGAACGGCGACTTGCATTAGCCTAATATTTTGATCTCTTGTATATAAGTTTACTTCAAGTGATATTTAATGTGAAATTTTGTATGTTTTAACTAATATTCTTAGGGTAGATCCATGTTCTGATTCGTTTTTTGCCACCGAATTTTCCTTTGAATCACACAAATTCCTTCGAAATCGTGATCAGTGTATCGGAAATGCCCTATCACAACAATTTCCGTTCACCTTTCCCGAATTTGGAGGCATATCATGGCAGCGTGTCTAATATGACCCGAGGCCATAGAACGCCTTATCAACAAAAATTCCGCCCGAATATTGTTGAGTGCATCAAAAATGCATAACTGGTTGGATTTCCTGGGAAATTCTGGATCATTGGCACCATTTTGAGCTGATACCATCAGTATATTAAACGGATACTTATATGACCACCTAAATCCAGAAGCGGTAAAATTGCATCCAAAGTGTTTACCCTACGTTTTCAGGATAGCTAAAACGCATTCAGCCCTAAAAGTGCATATATTGATTATTTGCCTGTGACTCGCCTTAATAACTGTCTATGTCTGTTTTTTCTCATGCAAAGAGGTCTCATCTTACCTGTAAGCTGGTCTTTATTTCTGATTTCTAGTATTTTTGTACATTTATACGGGACAATTTGACCAACGACATACGCGTGTGATATATTATATATTAGTATTTGTAAGACGTAATCATAAAAGCATATTTTATTTGAACATTTTCATGTCTGGAAACGTGTTTCCCGGTACCTGTATTTTTGTTACTACTGAGATTGTTACTACCGTATGAGTTATCATTATTGAACCTCAGTTTGATATGAGATAATAATAAAAGAATATTACTTGGTTGGTGTTACTTAATCGAAATTTCAGGAAGATTCTTTTGAGGAAGACCAGAATTCGATAACGTTTATTTTACCTGAAAACCCGAAGATGAAAAACCACTACTTTTGATACTGAATCACCCGAACTTTGTATCAAAAATGAACTGGAAGGTAACTGGTTTTGAAAGGTCAAGGACCACGTCATCAAGAAAATTTTTTGTCCTCATCTTCATCACTTTTAAGGATACAGAGCAAGATATTTTCATAAAAAACGATTGGGTAATTTTTTAGTACTCTTTCACTGACAAGGAGAAGTACAGTTTAAAAAAAGGTCCACTATTACCTATTGCCGTAAAAACGAAGCTTGGACTCTCGCAAACAAATTATTTAGTAGTGCATAGCCCAAAGAAAACATTTATAGTTGTCTTTTCCCTGTGTCGCAGCCAAGAAAAAATTATCTTTAATAGGAGACTGTGTACTCTAAAATAAACTCATTAACAGGTTTGATGTGTTTTCACCGCACGAGATCAACAAGTTGCGATCAATGGACAGTGCGTATCCTTTCCCACTATTCATTATCCAATCGTTTTTGGTCCCGGGCCGATTCTCTCCGGGAATGGCGCCCTGCTAGGAACTCCCTTCTTCTTTTGTTTCGAAACAGTCGGGCACTTTTCAACACATCACTTTTCAACTCGCTGCTTTCAACAAACACAATTGAAGTGAATGCGTATCATTCATGACAAAAAAATGTGGGAGACTAACGTCCGTGAGACTTCGTTCGCACATTTCTAACCATATCGATTTTTATTGGAAGGGCTTTAAGCAAATGTAACGAGAATTGAATTGCGGCAAATGGATTTATCGAAAGCAGTTTAGATGATTGACCCTTGATGATTGACTCTTGAATCTAATTTGTTTTGTGGGCCATCGCCTGAGGGTATTATATGTGTTATGGAGTACTTTTAATTTAATAGTACCGACAATTTATATGAAGAGTTTCATAAATTATCTCTGCCTCTCAACCAAAGGAGAATAAGTCCCTTCCATGCACTTGAAGTCATGCACTTAAAGTGCATTAATGCACCAAGTGCACTCAAAGGTTTTAAGGATTCCTAGCCACCTTTCACTACAAGTAACGGGAAGAGTTAATCTTCTAAACTTATACGAAATGTCGATTAATGTAATGTTACTTTGAGGTTTGAAGGTTTTTTCCTAAGTTGGGGATATGAATATAGTCGAACTCAGTTTGTCCGGCCGAAATTGGCCGAAACCGATTCTTCCATACAAATTTCATCAGGACATCTTCAACGCAGGCAGGTGCGAAAAACACAATGGTCTCCTTATTTATTTTAAAATAGTTTAACCAAAATGTGCAGAAAAAGCCAAAAATTTACCTGCTGTGCGGCACATAGGAAATGGTAACTGTTAACAAAAACATTACCTGTAAACGCGAGCAATTTATTGCTCAAAGTTCATCGCCGGAATAACAGCACTTCCCGGGATTCTACTTTACCGGGAATCAGACTCAATTCCTAGCAATCTTTTTCTTATATAAATAAGCAACAACTGTGAATATTGTTAGTTTTGAAAAATCTCGAAGAGAAAGAATTTCCTCTGCTCCAAATCCTACTATTCCTTCCTTGCCCCACGATCTGCTAATGATTACCATTCGCATTCAGTTCCACTTATGGTTGCGCGAACTGTACCTTTAACACGAACCTCGTTTCAATCATACCTTTATCAGTATTGCCAATCCAAACAATTGGTCTTGATTACTATTCGTTTTCAGTGCAATTCAGTTTCAGGAGAATTTATCCATTCCATTTATTCACACCTGTATCAATACATTGTAAAAGATGCGCAAACAATGAAATAATTTCCTTTGTTTTTCAGGGATGGACAGTGACACCGATTCCGTCGTTCTTCTTTGGAATGATGAGACTTCAGCAGAAGAAGACAGCTGTGATTCGCTTGTTATTATCTATGATTCAAAACACAACTCTCGCGGAAATCTAATCTCGGAAGTGGCATCGAATCTAATATCTGAAGCGTTATCGGAATTTGATCATGCGGGCCCTAAAAAGCAGAGGACCGTCTCAACTGCGAGCTATTTTTCTGCGACCATGCAACAACAGTCAATCGTGGCGGTAAATAAGAAGAACATCGTCCGTGAAGAGAAGGTCATTGCAAATCCGTCACCTTTAACAAATCGGAGAGCATCTTTGGAAGAAAGAGGAAAATCGGCAACAACCCAAGCCAGGTATTAATTCGAAATTAAGGGCCATTTAAAACGACGAAATTATTCATGAGATTCGATTTATTTCCCATTCTTATAACTGCAAAATCTCTAAGGTGTTAAAAATGCCTCTGGCAACCCACAACTAAGGACTTGCCAAAGACGGTCAAATGTCCTTTGTCAAACCTCGATTTCCCAAATGTCTCATAAACCTCAATACTAAGTCTGCCATGCAATCGCCGTCCAATGATTGACGGGCTGTAAAGCGAGCAATTTTTTGGCTAGCGCAATCGTAAATCAAATCCGCGAATAATTTTCTCTGCCTGCCAATGCTGTAATGGCTGTCACTCAATTGTTTTACAGGCTCGGGCTTATAAAAAATCTCCCAAAATTTATTTTGGTAAAACGGATTTATTATAGAACTAAAATTTCTTGAAGAAGAAATCCAAGTGATTTCGCTAATATTTGCTCGCATAATTTTACTATGTCATTTTCAGGATTGTCAGACCGATTATCACAGCAAAGGCGACAATGGCCGATAATCCGAAAACACGCAAATCGATACTTGGCACAAAGCCAGCTCCAGTGAAAGTGCAGCCGCAACAGAAACACTATACAATTTCACTTCGATGTAAGGAATGTAACGAGATAGGACATACCGCTCTGGATTGTGAGGACGTCCGTCAGCAAACGTAAACGAAACTTTATTTTTGTAATAAGGTAAAAAGTCGAGAAAGAAGTGCATAGAATGGAAATTTCAAAAAAATTTCGAAATTTTTCGGTGAAAAATTCGGATTATGTTAATTTTTTTTGCGAAATAATTTGTTTCTCTGAGAGACCTTTTCCCGTTCTGAAATTCTAGGAAGAAAAATATTATGTTCATATTTGGACAACGATATTGATTATAGGGATTACGACCATTAAAGATCTGACACAAATAGATTCTTCTTTAGATACGGGAATGGCCTTCTACGGGGATCATACAACAAATTCACCAGACCGATCATGTGCACCAATTGTGAAAGTTTGTATCACAAAACGAGAGATTGCCCGGAAGCGCTGCGTTCTTTGGAATCCATGGATCGACTTCGCTGCCAAAATGACTTCAGACCAAAGCCAAATCATGTGCCGTTACAATTTCGCCAAAGACGCAAAGGGAGCAAACTTCCAGACAGACGCGTTCCTCGGTTCCAGAGAACCAAGGAATATTATAAGAAGCCCAGCGTATTCTACCGGGACTAAGGTATGTTGATACTTCGATAACTTATCCTCTTATCCAAATTTTGATATCTATCAGTCATTTCTTCCACATTCCCGATAGCTCAGTTTTAGCTAGGGAAGTGGTAATATTCTATTTTCTCACAAAAGTTTTCGGTAATGCTAATTTTTTTCGGAATATTCCCCAAAATATTTCTGGAATGTTTCAGAACACTATTTGGGAACAATCGCAAAAATTATAGAAAGTAATGGAGTCTTTGGGGAGGAGTTTTAGTGTGTGTATAGCATGGGAAAATATCAAAATTTGGAATGGGATAAACTAAAGAAGTGGTATGTGTTTTTAAATATAGTTATCTTTTAATCTGCTGTTTTTTTTTCAGAGTATGGCCGTTGGCATTCAATCAATTTCGTTTCAACCCTCCCAATCGGATATTGCGCTTTAACGATCCAGGACCTCCCGTCAATAGTTCGAAGATACTTATCAATAGTGTGTCATAGCTCATATATTTTAGTTTTGTGTTTGTTTCAATGTTTGCATGCCATATAATCTTCTCTATTCTTGGGCAATCATTTTGTTTAAGCGGTCCCAAATCCTCCGAAAACTGGATAATGCTAAGGGTTTCGATCCTTAGGATTTACCATACGCATGAACCTTAGCTTGGGCTTATAGCCCAGTAATATCCTTGAGGTATATACTAGAGAATCAATAGGGTCCAATCATAATGAATTTCTTCTAAACATATTTGGCTATTGTACTCTTGAGGACATTTTGGAATCTTAGCATAAAACTTGTCTGGTTTTACCCAAAATAGATGTTCCTGAAATAGAGAAGACTCTTAGTTGTCCCATATACTATCTCAATTTTTGTACTGAATCTACTAGCCATATTACTGACGAAATTTTGACACAATTTTTATCCAATAAAGGTGCTAAAATTTATAACGATCGAATCGGATTATGCACTAACGCAAAAATTGAATAATTTTATCATAAAATTTATATTTATTGTAGCCTTAGTCAGTTAATAGTGCAATATACTCAATCTCAACTGATCTTCCCAATATCTTGCCATCGTTCTATAGTACTTTTATTGCTTTTTCAGATGTCTTTAGATATTTTAGACTTATATGTCAATGACTTAAATAAAATAATTGATTATAAACCGTTTTACAGTTATTTTTCTTGTTACATACCGCAAAATGGATTTTGATTACTCTTTTATAATTCACTTCCAGAAGGATGCACTGTGAAATATGTTGTTTTGGGTGTAAATGCAGAAAATAGCATTTCCAATTGCTTTAGTTGCTTACATTTGGCATCTTCTTGTTTATTTTTGCCGAATCTAAGATTAAGAGATGGTCAAGGATGGGTCAAAATCTAGCGTTAACTTGAGTCTTTTCTAATAAGGATAATGTTGTAAGGAGAATTTTACTAATGTAAATAAACTACACAGCACAAACATTGAGAACATTGTGCGTTTCAGTCGCAATGCTGACGTGTCACCGATGTTTTGAACGTAGTTTGTGACTTACATTTCACGATTTGCGTTATATATAATAAACTCTAACGAGTTTCTTAATTCCTGTACAGTTATTGTCAAAATTTGCAGACAACAAATTTAAATTATGGATATGCTGGCATTATACACGTTATGGCTTACAACTTTCTCCATGTCATTTGTTTTTATGCCTTTGTAAGTTTGGTTCAGAATATCACTAAAACTGATGATTTTGAATTTCTTATGTTTAGATTTCTTGTGTTGGATTGGAAACGCCGAGGGACCGCTGAGGGGTTCTCTTCTTTTGGCTTTATGCCTCCATTCCTCATGTAAGTGGACACATTTTTGGGGCATATTTCAAACCTAAACTTTTTACTCAAAATTTAGACAAATTTCTATAACTTTTAACATAAGCAGAGCGACCTTATTTTTTCAAACTTTCTTCCAAATTCATTCTTATTTATACGTCACTTGGCATAGGGCCATTAATCCTAACTTCCAATTAGAATCATCAAAATAACAGTAAATGAAAAATTCTAGGATGTCGTGTTGGGCTCGACATGCATTCTTGACCAACGTAAGATAAAGTATTTGCATTTAAGAATAAAAAAATTTAGTTTAATTTCAGGATAGAGTCAACATTTTTATGAATTTGTTCAATTTGTCTTTCATGACAATGTACATTCTCGCTTTCGCCTATTACCAACCAACACGGGTAAATCCTTTATACAGGGTGGCGCAAAATAACAGTAACATCGTATGGGAAAATAACATTTTGAGAAATCGCCATTTTTCGAGGCTTTTTACAGTCATTCTCACGGGTTGGGGGTTTTTGATACGGGGAGTTCGAAACACGAGTTCGTGAACACAAATTTTGGCACGAGTTTCAAATTTTTGGCGTTGTGCCCAAATCACGTATTTTTACCCCTTTTCGGGTTTTTGGGGTTTACTGGTGCGGGGAATTCGATTTTGAGCTCTGATTTTGTGCCTCCATTGGCGTAAGTTTGGCATTCTGCCCAAACTGCGTATTTTGACCTAACAATTGACTTTTTTGTCAAAAAATTATCTAAAACCGGCCTTTTTTGACGCGATACGTAAAAAATAATTGCAGATGCGGAATCAGCGCATCCGAAAAACCCTATAAGGACTTATTGTGGAAAGATTTCGACGATTTTCAAAAAATTAAGTTTCCAGATTCATGTGGTACCCCTACGGCTCGAAAAAATGAAATTTTGGAAAATTTTTAGTAAGAACAGTTTTTATGGGTTTTCTGATGCGCTGATTCTGAATCTGCAATATGTTTTTACCTATCGCGTCAAAAATGGCCATTTTTTCTCAGTTTTTTTTTCCAGAAAAGCCAATTTTTGAGTAAAAATACGCAGTTTGGGCAGAGTGTCAAACGTATGCCAATGTGTTCAAAATCTGAGCTCAAAATCGAATTCCCCGCACCAGTAAACCCCAAAAACCTGAAAAGGAGGTCAAAATAACGTGATTTGGGCACAACGCCAAGAAAACGCCAAAAATTTGAAACTCACGCCAAAATCTTAGTACATATTCGGATTTCCCGCATCAAAAAACCCCCACCCGTGATACCAAACTACAAATAGATTTTTACTTTATCAGCTAACAATAACCTCTCAAGTGAAAGTTTGCATTGCTAAACTCATTTTCAGAAATATCTGTTTCTCCAATTGAGCTTATTGGCCGTGACACTTCTGACCATATTCACATACGTGAATAGTCATCCCGCTGACGCTCAACCGGATAAAATGGGTGCGATAGCAGCTGCTACACAGGTCGTCGGTTTAGCAGGAGGTGTCTACGATATTGTAAGTATTTTTACATTTCAGCACCGTTTTATATTTGTATTTTAGAAAAGAGCAATTAGTCTGAGGACAACGGAATACATTCCCGCTGTAAGTGGATTATTTTGTGTTTATTTGTTTTTGTATGTGGACTATTATTTTTCTTTAACCATTTTTGACACAACAAAATTTTGGTATAAAAATGACTAGATGTTTTGCAAGAAAGCTTAATTATTAAAAAACTGGTTTGGGATAATATACATTAATATTTTCTTATAATTTTCAGACGATGCAATTCGGCTTCTTGGCTCTTACAATCCAGTGGACTGTGTTTGGAATCTGGGTTGGGCATTACTATAAGACAGTAATCATTTTTAGATCGTGAGATATATTGATAAAATGCAAAGAGACCTTTTAGATAGCGAACATTCCGGGTTTGATTCTCAACTTAGCCACTTTGTCACTTTATTTTGTGTATCCACCGAAGACCTGGCGAGTTCCCATTTTCGGCGTTGGAGGCGAGGAAGCAAAAAAGAAGCTGTAGAAACGTTCGTTTTTGGAATAATTATTTCAAGGTGCCTCAGAGCATTCAGATTAGTCGGTGCGCGTTCTTGCCGGCCAATTCCGATATACAGTCGACCAATAAATTTTTGAAAATTTCGTAGAAAAATGCAACACTTCAAGAATTCGTTCTTTAATGTTTCACGCTTTGCGTCTTTTCCAGCCCCAATCTGAACGCTGATTTTATGCATAAAATACACAAATTTTTGAGTAACTGTTTATGGCAAAAAATAACAAAACAACATTTTCCCTTACAAATCGAAGTATTGGACAAGCAGAGACTAAGTAACGGTGAAATTAAGTAAAGGCAAACAAAATGACAAGACAAACGGCCAGGTTACACGATGATCAGGTACAATATTGAGCTAATTCAGTTATCAGAGGGAACATTGGCTCTAGAAGGCGTTAGAAGAGGAAGCTTTTAATCGAGAGAATACAATTTAGAGTAAAGCTTTTAACGGCTGGGCACAGTTATTGACAGGTATTCTTTTTCTTGCCACCCATTTTCAGTTTTGGCTCAAAACTTTTTTCGATACTATTTGCGAAAATTTCGTTTTACTTAGCATCGGTGACAAGAGAAAGGTTAACTAATTATTAATAAACAAATTAAAGGTACATTATTTCAAACAATTCTATAACAGAAAATTCAGTTTTTCCTTCGAAAACTGAACGATTTTTAAGATAAATATTAATATTGCAATAAAAGTACTCAAATTTGTGATAAGTCAAATTTTGACGCAAAAGCTTTTTATCACAAAATTGATATTTATCTCAAATTTTCGACAAAAACATTTAATGAAACAAAATTGTTGCAATTGTATAGACAAAATATTTTAAAAGAAAGGCATATGACGTAGTAGGCAGCGGTTTGGTTGAGAATATGTAATCGAGAACATTGGAATTCCTCTTCTCTATTTGTTCTTTGCGTCTCCAGCGTACACGGGATTCTTGAACGTCGTTGTGGCCTGCTTGTAGAGCGGGTTTTCGTTCTAAAATGATGGGATTAATGACATGAAGATTCAGTCTTGAAACTTCAAAACTTTTGTTTTCTATCCAGGTAACTCGATGAGAATTTCCTGGATGAAATGAAATATCCCGTGTTTAATCCTTACCGTGTCCCATCTGGCATTGAGTCGGTCCTTGTCGAACAGAGCGTACTCCCTCCGATCATAGAGGACAGTGAGAATTTTCCACAGAAGTAACAGAAGAAGTCCGAGAAGCACAATTCCTGCAATGACAATCAAGACGATGACCAAAACGGGCAGCGGTGCGGGACAGTCTGAAATTTGAAATGGTGTTTATAGAAAGTACTAGAACATTTTGTATTGATTTAGCAGCTGTCAGAACGTTTTTAAACTGTGTCCTAAGTAGTGATCATACATAGGCAGTTTCCAGAATATTCAAGAAGTAGCAGAACCTTTTTTATGGATCGGACTGCAAAAAAGCTTAAGAGCTATTTACTTGTTTCAGACCTTAAGTAAAAGTACACTCGCCTTTTTCCTCCTTGACCCAAACAGTTAGATTGTTCAGTCCATCGTAATAGTACATGAAGTAGAAAGTACAGTCATCCGAAGGGTCCACGAACTGACATTCGTTCCACGTGTCACTGTCGGAAACATTCAGCACTAAAATCAATAGTCTTTTTCTTCCTGACTGCTTGACAACTTTAACTCTTAAAACGAAAGTCGGAGCCCAGAAAATTCAAGAGTTATGACTGATTAAAGTTAAGGTATCATTGATTATGATCTTTTATGTCTTAACTTTAAAGAGTCTAATTTTGAATTTTCTAGGTTACGGATTTAAATTAGAAGGTACATTGGATTCTCGGCTAGTACTTTCAACCGAATAATCGTGGATTCATATCTCAAAATTTATCTGCTGAAGATCCAATACCATTTTTGGACACAACACTAGTCATTTTATAACAAAACGTTTTGCCACTTGAAATTATTTACCTGGCAATTCCTTCACCTTGATCACCTCAAAAGGACATTCTTCACATTTACTGTCGTTGTATGGACCAGTTCCCCATGTCTGGCACATTACACAAGGCTTGTATTCCACGCATTTGGTCGGACAGGTCTGAAATTTGAGCATTGCAAAAAGGTATTCAAAGGTTAATAAATTGGTATACAAATTCGACAACTTACCGGGCAAATGTCGCAGAATGGACCCGAGTACTTTTGACCGTCCTCATCCGTGAAGCACCGACATTTGCCGCAAATGCACTCTCCGTGACCGCCGCAGATTTTGCCATTTTTGGCCATACATGTTTCTGTGCTCAAAGGACATTCGCAGGCAGGACCGGTATAGCCTTAAAAGAATATTGATCAATATTCACCTGGATTAAGAGGAGATTCTACGAAAAAGTAAAGATCATTCCAGAGACCAAAAAGTGGAGATCTCATTAGTAAAGATAATGTTACCTGGCTCGCATTGACACACGCCGCAGTTGCAAGTTCCGTGTCCACCGCAGAGTTTTCGGTCGTGGCGAGGGCAGTTGAAATTGTCGCATTCGCAAAATTGGCCGCTCACAATTTCTTCGGAATTCTAAATACACTCAGTTATTATTGGGAAAGATATATACATTTTTAATAAGAAACATTAAGGAATACAATAGGAAAAGCAAGATTTAGGAATTTTGCTCTATCTTAAAGCAAGGATGTACTATATGTATTATATGAATGTACTTTTTCGTTTGCTCATTGACAAAATCTTCTGGCTACCTAATAATATTAGCCACTCCAAACAAAATTAGCCTCACTAAAGAATACACAAAAATTTCTGTAAAAAGTTGGGACTATATACTCACCGCTCTTGGGAAACAAGAACAGACACCGCATTTGCACACACCTCTTCCCGAGCAAATCAGACTGTCATTGTCCCTGAAAAATTTTTGTCGTAATTTTTATCATAATCTTTTTAACAAATTGTTACTTCCTGCATCGCGCCTCGAGAGCGACAGCCGATTCGCCTCCGCTTTCGCACTCACAATGGGTGCCTACGTAGCCATCGATGCACTGACAGATTCCGCACACCAAGTTTCCATGACCATGGCATTCCGGAGCGTTATACACGATCTAAATTAAATTTTTATAATTAATATCCGCTGTCACTTCAATCTAGTTCGGTGTTTTTCATAACGTTGGCTATAAATGTGATGAAAGTATCTCTGTCAATATTTTATCTCCATCAAAACGGATTAAACAAATTTCAACATTGAACATTTCCAACCTAAAATTTCGCTTTTTCACAACGACCAAAATTTGTTTTGTTGTTGCATACTCATTACAAAATTTACGTCGGCTCTCGATGAGTGCCAAAATGGTCAAAGTGAATGTCAAAACCCAAACTTTTATGTGGAAAAATTGATTCATAGAAAAATATAAATGAGGCAGAAGGAAACTAGAGAAAAAATTGAGATAGAGACATTTGCATTAAAATTATAGCCAACATAGCCAAACTGATCAAAAATCGAAATTTATTCATTACTAGTAGGATTTACTATTAGAAGGTTGCTTTTTTCTATCAAGTATTGGATAAAGTTTTATTATTGCCATATTGTTATCCTATTTGGAATAAAGTAGCGGAAAAAAATTACCTCGTCTTCGCAGTCACAATCACAAATCACGTGCACATTCAACTTAAGCACTTCGTCCAAACCTGACGGACCGATGAAAAGCTCGAAATCGCGCTGTTTCACGCAGTGAGTGGCCTCGAGCGTCACTTCGAACGTCACCTCGTCTCCTACTTTGATTCCTTCGCATACATTTGTGTCAGCCAATGTTTTGCCACTGAAATGAATATTTTTAGTTACTGGAAAAGTACTGATATGCTTTGGGGAGGATCTTTTGGCTAACATCACAATTAAACAATTCTTGACGAAGATCTAAGTATTTTACCTTTTTGGGAAATTTTCATTATATTGATCACAAGTTTTATTAATGTCTCTATGTCAACTTTCTCTCTAGTTTTTAATGCACGAATTCAAATTTCCGGAAAAATATTTAAAAAATAGATAGTTAACATAGAAACAGTAATAACAGATTTATGACGAACATAGTGAAACGCCTCCAAAAATGGCAAAATCAATCAATCAATCATTGTTTCATCAAGAATTGCCTACAACAATAAATTTTGGCAGATCAATCTCAAAAACGAATGCTCAATCATCTTTCCGAACTTACTCGAGGCACTTGGAGCGGTAGGAAAGCTTCAGTCCCATGGACGAATTCGCGTTGTCGACCATAATGATTTTCTCGGCGATCTTTCCATACTCTTCTTCGATCAAAGTCACAATATTGCTTGAATCGTCGGCGAGCACTCCAACGGAAGAGCTCACATCCGGCAAGGCTTCGCTCAGCTAAAAATTTAATAGTAGAAAATAGACAATTTTACTGAAAATATTTTGTGGCGCCTTATTCCCTTAAGTCTATCTTAAAATTCATGGATGGATGGGCTCAATTGGCCAAGGAAAGCTAATTCTTCCAGGACGTCAAGAAATTCTTCAAAGAGTAGGCAAACAAGTCTCCCAAGAAATGACAAATATCACCGAAGACAAATAAAACCAGGAATTTGTAAATACAAAATTTGTCATTGTTTATGTTCAAATTTTGATTTATTATTCGTACATTAAGATTTACTATTAGTATTTGTGCAAGATTTATTTGTACATTTATTCACAGGTGTGCATTTTCCTTCTGTTTAAAGTTAATTAGTTTCGAATCTCACTGCCTATCTCGCAAACTGTCATTTTAGAATCATTTTTCTGGATTCTGACTTTCTTCTAAAAGTAACTGAGTTTGTTTTCTGCAAAAAGAAATCCTGAAAGTTAGCAGAGTGGGCAAAACTGAAAATATGTTTCAACTTAATATTTTGTTTTTCTCATATGTTCCAGAAAAAAATGTATTATCCACTCACTTGTTCGTACAATTGTTTATTGTTTTGAGTGACGGCGAAGATCATATTCACTTTCTTCTCTTTGATTTTCTGGTGCAATAAAGCGATCGAAGGGTAGTCCTGCTCTGTGGATTTGTCGTAATATCCCTCAGCATCCAAATGGCATTGTCCGTCGTTGGGCGTGATTATTCCGGCAAGCTAAATAAATGATATTTTTTCAAAGAATTCATAGTAACTGAAAATTTACTCTTCCATCACCCGCAAAGTGGAATCCGGCGTCTGTGGAGAAGACGATCATCTTACGGGAACGATCTCTCCATCCGATCGAGTCCTAAATAACAAGTTTTTAAATATTTTACTATATGACTATTTGTGTAGAGCACTTTTCTTAGAGTTTGGAAAGCATTGAAAAGGAGAAAAGATCAGAAGGCAAAAATGTTAAAGAAGATTAGTAAAGGCTTTGAAAAATCAGAACAATAAAAAAATTTGGTCTTAGGATAGATCCTAGAGTAAAGATACGAGTCTTTCCAAATCCATGTAGTGGTCTCGGTGAACGACAAGTGATTTGACAGGTAAAATCGATATGGTGATATCGATCTCAGACATGGGCGTAGATGATCTTATTTATCTCGATACAACATTTTAGTGGAATTTTCTCATACCGTTATTCCAATAAGCTCACATTATTTTTAAATTCATTCCTAATGCATACAATTGCATAGCCACTTTCAAATTCCACTGCCAAAATTGCAATGGCAAATCGAGATGTGGTGAGAGAAGGGAACTTAAAATTAAGATCAGTCTTATTAGAGTAACGGTGTGGGAAATATTATAGAAAACTTGGGTATCAGAGCAAGTAAGAACTTCTATAAAACTTCTATAGTTCGGTCAAAATATTTTACTTACATTGCACGCAATCGCCTGCATAATAGCGTCGAAGCCCCCTTCAGGTGCGTCAAGATTTCCAGAAATTTGAGCTTTGTCGACTTCTTTCTGAAATCAAAGATTAAATTTGATATCCTGAGCAACTATGTAGAAATCTCAAATTCTGAGTATCCTACCGCGAACTTTGCCGTATTTGTGGTCAAACTGAGCTGGTTCCTGAACCCATACGTTGGAGCACATCCCTCGGAACAGGGCGAGTCTTGTTTCTCTTTGCGAGGATCCACGAAGGGCATGACCTTCTTGTCGATAAATGAGCCGAAGCCGAGGCGGAAGTTCTTCGTGATCTGCTTCATGCGCTCCGCTGAAATTTAAACGTGTATTGGGCAGAAAATAATTTTTAGAGTACGGAATTTTGATCGAAATGAGTGGAATTGTTAGGGAGTAATCACACTTCACCTCGCCTTATCCTGAAATTAGGGAGGATAAATTTAGGGATAGCATTCCCAAATTTTTATATTAAACACGAGAGTAATCAAGGTAGTGATCATAGAATATTCCACAACATTTTGCTAGATTCCAGAATCTTATAGTTCACTTCAGATTATTCGATAATGCGCAGGTAGGACAAATTTTGAACTCCTATACTTTATTGCTACCTAATAGAAAATATTGAAATTACAAAGTAAATCGCCAAGCTGAGACAACTTCTCCTTGTCATCTTTCATGGAATAAGACAGGTCCATAAGGTAGTAGAGATCCACTGGATAGTCTACAGCCTGGCGGAATGTCACGTCAAATCGCGCCTTCGACTCTGAAAAGTGGAACTAATAGCTAGAAATACAGAAAGAGCAAATTTCTAAAATTTTTGCCACTTAATCCAATAAAAGTGATAAAACGGGCAATTTTTTACGCAAAATAAAACATTAAAAAACCACTGGAAACTAAAGAATTTTTTAAACACAACATTTCTGAATTTACAAAATTTATGCAAGTTTTGTTTTTGAATCCAATGAAAATTTGCCCACAAAATTCCACAAATAAAAAAGTTTTACTTGGTCTGATGCGAATCTCGACCTCCTGTGGCCTCAGCTGAACGTTTTCAGTCTCGTCTTCGCCGCCATCAGAAAGCGGCTCAGCAAGAATGTTTCGTAAAGTGCTTTGTGGGTCCACGATTTGATTGGCGGCACATCCATGCTCCAACAGATTTTGATGGGAGTCACATCGAGAGTATTGCGTGAAATTGTTGAACCCCTGAAAGTGGATAATTCCAGAAGGAATAAGAAATTTTTGTCAATTTTCTCTTAATCCTATGTGCAAAAGGGATGCAATGCTTTTTTCCAAAATTTTGAACTCATGAAAGTGCCCTTTTCATAAATTTTCCAGAAGAAATGATAAAATATGATATTTTCCCGAAAAGATACACTTTAAACAATTTTTCAAATATCTAACTTTTTGCAATATAACAATTAAACTCAAACAGTTTGTACTTGTTCTTTAAACTTTCCGTTGTATTGAAATGATACAAAGTATACTTACAAAATCCATACACCAGGCACATGAGTCATGAAGCTGTATGCATCCTCCACAAGTGTAGTTTTCTTGAGGCAATGAATGGCATGGAAAACCCGCTTCTGAAGGAATGATCTCGCCGTCAGTTACTGAAAGTTTCATTATTAAATTAAGTCATTAAATAAAAGTGTAAAAAAGAAAATACAGCAAATTTCTGAATATGGAGTTTTAGAGCGAAATTTGGAATTTTTGGCAATTTTTTCTAAACTTTAGCAAAAATGCAAAAAAAAGCAAAAATTGTGTTTTCAGGTGAAAGCTCGATTTCGAGGTCTCCCTCGACCCTTTCCTTCCTGAAATCATCGCTATAGGCATCTCTTTTGTGGCAGAAAATAACTTTATTTTGTCACAAAAGGTTTTTTTGGCCCCATACTATCTAGATAATTGGCATTCAATTCCCAAAACAACAAATTTTTCTTACCATCCTCATTTCCCCAGTTGCCTTGCGCAGTGATCCCAGCTCCCAGCAAAGCAATAAGTAATATCGTGACAGGAAATATCCTCGCCAAGGCCATCCTGCCTCGAAGCTGCCTAAAAATGAGGATCTATAGATCTATACAAACTCTGCAATCGATTGTAGCCGGGAATAGAACGAAGCAAAATGAGTCACGAACAATCACTTTTCCAAAGACGCATTCATTTATATGTTTGCCTTTTGCTGAAACAAAACGCCAAAAATAAAGGCAGTCAAAGTATAAGTTATAAATAACTTATATTACAGGCCCATGATCGCGATGGCAAAATTTCAGGGCTGGTTCCGGAAATCGGGGTTTTCGAGTCTTTAGGTTCTCAGGGCTTAACAATATTACTAAAAAATTTAGCCTTGGGCACTAATCCCAAAAACCCCTCAGGCATAATAGTGCATTTCTCGAGAAAAAATGTTACTTGAAAAACACCGCTGATGACTAAAAACCCCTGTAAATGACCCACATAAACAATGAGTCAATAATCAATTACAGCAACAAGAGTATAGATCGCTCCAAGATGTTTCCTTGGGCGAGAATGGGACTTCTGCCGGGCAGCATTGGGGGCGATCAACTCACTCACTCGCCCACCCAAAATCGCCACCTCTAAACAACTTAATGCAGCGAGAATCCCCCAACCCACAGGGGCCGGGTTCTCCGGCAGAAAATCGAGACCGCCACTCTCGACTCTAATGGGATCACACAAGTTGGACGGGATAGAAAGGACAAATTTTGCCTTCAGAGACTTTACTTCGCTAGAGATAGGTGTGATCTATACGTTTGAGAAGGGCAGAGATAACGTTCGATATAAAGGCCGATGGCGGTCACCTGTTGCTTTCTATATCGCCAGGAATTCCTAGCTCGGGAATCTTGAGATTGGAAGCCTGGAGCTTTCTTGACGCTATACCGGTATATAGGCCCTCAGAGCAAAAGGTTGGAAAAAGCCCCTAAGCAAAAGGTCTTGAGCATCTGTAGCCTAGAGCTATTCTAGAGGCTCTATCTTTATAGGCCCTCGGGCGAAATCTAAGCAAGCATTGGTTTTGCCCGTTTTTCTGACAAGACCCGATGCTAAAGCTCAGAGCAAACTCTTGACAGCAATGTCATAGTCGCGAAAATCAGCGCTTTGAGTAAGAGAGAGTGAAGAAAGTAACGGGATCTTGCAGGACAGAGTTAGAGAAATTTTGAGGATGGGCTTTTCTGGATGGGCACCGCTTACACATTTCCTCTTTTGAGCCGCCATTGCTGGGCCAGGAGAGAGAATGACCAGCGGTGGGTCAAAATATGACAGACACACATGTTAGACGGTCAGACGGTGTTGTGTCTCGCTATGTCTCTGTTTCTCTGCAAGCGAACAAAAGATTCATTCTTGCAAAGCCACAGAGTCTCTGTAAGAGAAATCTATAGCACTGTCCGCTATAGAGTTTGGCTGAAGAAGTGGAGATCGATACTTTGGTGATGCGAGGGGCTTTAGGATTAGGATAAAGTTGAAATATCGCTCAAATACAACTTTGTTTATAAAAAAAGTAGCTCAATAAGAGAACTGAATTTTCAGTAGGTATTTTCGGATGCACGAATATTTTTATTGCCTCTAAATCTTTTCCTGGTCAAAATTTGCTCTGAAAATCATTCGACATACAAACTCAAATAATATTTTGATCGAAAGTACCTGCCTTGATAGAAATGTACTTTTAAGTTATCGTTGGAGCTCAGAAAATTCAAAAGTTATGGCTAGGGTCATTAGAAACACTTTGAGATCAGTAGAGTTGTAGGCCTGTAAGGATTTCCAAAATCTCGGCTAAAATGGACGGAATTGGTCCAAAAAAGTAGAAACAAACGTGTTTTAAAATTTAATTAGAACAATGAAGAGCAAGAATATAAAAAACTTTAGCGATGTTGAAAACTAAGAAGAAAATGTTTCCAGATAAATGGTCATTTTATTTTCTTTTTATGAGCGAAAATCACATTACAGAGAATGCAAATATACGGAACCTGACGCACTTACCACGCACTGGTATTGAGCTATAGATTTAGGCGTTTTTCATATCGGATTTTTTTAGACAATATATTATTATACAATTTATTGCAAATGTTCAAATAAATAATTCATAAAATTGTTTTATCATCTCTCATACAAACTTAAATAAACAAACGAATCACATATAAATCTAATCTCAGGAGGCAGTTTATATTTAAGGAATGAAAGTGACATATTTTGATCATTTTGGCGTCTTGCCCGCAATGCTTTTGAGAATGGACCTTATTGAGGACTTGGATTGACTCGCACTTTGAGCTTTGACTGAACTCGAGCATCTGAAAATGTTATTTTGTTCATTGTGATAAAATGAGTATAAAATTGACTCACTGCGCGATTATCGAAAAATCGTCCATCGGAATGTCATCAGGTGAATATCGCCGGAAGAAAGGATCAGACGCATCGGTTTCCTGTAAAGTGATATCGTATAATATTGTCAAAATTCAATGCCAAACCAATGTCAGATTTGGAATCAGCGTGGTCGAAAACTATGAAGGGTACAAATGCTGTAGGCAGCCAAAATAAATTTTTTAAAGCAACTGTTGACTTACCTGGGGTCCACCGGTTTTTATCGCCTGTTTGACGCAAGCCACGAGAGCGGGCATTTGTATCCTTTGCAGGGCAATGGCAATGAGGTTGTGCAAAGAAATTATGAGGAGCTCCTGCCAATTCTTGGAGAATTCTCGTTTGAATTTCTCATTCTCGGCAGCATTTGATACGAACGGTAGTGCTGAAATTGCAACTATTAGTCAAATTTTAGCACAAGTCAGATAAAAAATTAATTAAGCAAGCTCCCAAAGATGCCAAACATTATCAGCTATACGCGACTTTTTTGGAAAGAAAAAAATTAGGACGTGTACACTTTGGTGTCAGTGGACATATGGAAATTACAAATATGGCAAACTTGAAATTACAAATATGGCAAACTTGAAATTACAAATATGGCAAACTTGAAATTACAAATATGGCAAATTTGAAATTACAAATATGGCAAATTTGAAATTACAAATATGGCAAATTTGAAATTACAAATATGGCAAATTTGAAATTGCAAATATGGCAAATTTGAAATTACAAATATGGCAAACTTGAAATTACAAATATAGCAAATTTGAAATTACAAATATAGCAAATTTGAAATTACAAATATAGCAAACTTGAAATTACAAATATAGCAAATTTGAAATTGCAAATATAGCAAATTTGAAATTGCAAATATAGCAAATTTGAAATTGCAAATATAGCAAATTTGAAATTGCAAATATGGCAAATTTGAAATTACAAATATAGCAAATTTGAAATTACAAATATAGCAAATTTGAAATTACAAATATAGCAAATTTGAAATTGCAAATATAGCAAATTTGAAATTACAAATATAGCAAATTTGAAATTGCAAATATGGCAAATTTGAAATTGCAAATATGGCAAATTTGAAATTACAAATATGGCAAACTTGAAATTACAAATATGGCAAATTTGAAATTACAAATATGGCAAATTTGAAATTACAAATATGGCAAATTTGAAATTACAAATATGGCAAATTTGAAATTACAAATATGGCAAATTTGAAATTACAAATATGGCAAACTTGAAATTACAAATATGGCAAATTTGAAATTACAAATATGGCAAATTTGAAATTACAAATATGGCAAATTTGAAATTACAAATATGGCAAATTTGAAATTGCAAATATGGCAAATTTGAAATTACAAATATGGCAAATTTGAAATTACAAATATGGCAAATTTGAAATTACAAATATGGCAAATTATAAACAAACTTACAAAACCAATCGGGAATACTTTGCAATTCTTCGTTCATAGTCTCCAAAAAGAAATGACATTTGTCTTTTTGCTTCTTCTGAATGCAGTTGACCATGTATAGTTTGTAGACGTCATTCTCCAGCTCTGACGCAACTTCGCTTTGTTCCTGTAAAATCATGTACTAGAGATAACTCGAGAATCATTCTTACCTTATTTAGTGTATTGAGGACCTTAGTATTCAGGAATTGCCAAATCGCTTTGAGGCGGTCGACATCGAAGGTTTCTATCGCTTGAACGATTTCCTCTACCAGCTTATCCACCTGGGATTTAGTCAGGTGAATAACCATATTGTATTATTGTGTACTATCAGCTACTATTAGTGTTAATGTACTATTAGTGCTACTATAAGTGTACTATGAATTTGATAAAAATTTAGAGACCCATAAGCTAAGTTCATAATAGCGCAATATTTGGTATAAAATAGCGATCTAAATTAATTTTGACTTTTTGGATCAGTTTGACTATGTTGGCCATAGCTTGAAAATGACTATGAAAACTCTAGTTTCCTCCTGCTTCATTTCTATTTTTCTGGGAATCAATTTTTGCACTCAAATGTTTGGGGTTTGATACCTCAATTTGGCCATTTGGCACTCATCAAGTGCCAAATGGCCTGATGTAAATTTTATAATGAGTATTGCAGCAACAAATCAAATTTTGGGTATTGCGAAAAAGCGAAATTTTAGGTTGGAAAAGTTCGAAAATTAAAAAAAACATGTTTAATCCGTCATGGTGCAGACAAAATATAGACATAGAAAAACCGTCATCAGATTTCTGACAAACATTGTGAAAAACACTCCAAAAACTATTTCCATCAAGTTTACTATCAACTGTTGTACTACTTTCTCACTATTTTCACGCCAGCAAATATAGTAAACCCACTCTAACCAAAAATTAAAAACCAAAACCACTCACCCGATACTTGCAGTCCTGCTCCTTCTTGGTTTCCACCTCGAAAGACTTCAGGGTTGCGGCGAATCCACGAAATGTCAAGTACTCTTTTATGAGTTCGTCGACCTCCGCTATCACATTTGAGTCCATAAACAATGAACTCAATATTGCGATCTTGATCTCTCTCACCTGAAACTAAAAATCAAGACTTGCTTTAATCATTCTAAAATAGAAATTCCGCCTTTTTAGGCTTCAAGTTGCACTTTCTATCAACAATTCCAGGAATTTATTAACATATATTACTCCAACACAAACAGGCTGGAAAGTCTAATGATAATAGTCTAAGTTAAATCACTCATAAAATCAACAATGATACAACCTGGATGCAACAAAACAAATTTAAGAAAAAAAATTTCCTCATGTTTTTGGGTGCCAAATACCGCAATTTCCGTATTACATCTCTGGATAAGCTAACTCCAAAAAACGCCACATAAAAGGGCAATCGACTTGTGTGGTCTTTTGATTTCTCAATATGGCTTATCAAAAGGAAAATTGGTGTATTTGCTAGGATATGTCTATGCGTACGTATTAACAAAGGCAAGGTGCCCAGTGGCAAATCGAATGAAGCAAAGAAATATTCAACGAGATTTAATGAAGCAACAATAATTAACAAGTTCATAACATTTCACACATTCCAAACTTTCTTCATATCATAAATTATGCCATTAACATTCTCTTTCGTTTCTGATTTTTGCACCACATCTCGTGACAGTCTTGATGGCGCGGCAAAGCTGGCGGCGTTACTTTCTCCGGGTCCACATCTACGAGCCAGTCGTGCTGTAAGGCTTGCTCGGCCGTTATACGCTGTTCGGGAGGTAAAGTGAGCAACTTGTCAAGAAGATCGAGTGTTGGAGGAGGCATGCTAAAAAATTTTCCTACGTTATTATTTCAAAAGCTAGTTTTATCAAGAAAGTTTCATTTTCAGAGAGTGGCCAAGTTAAGATCAGGTCATCCCAGTCTATTGCAGCACCTGGGAAAAATTTTGCCCAGTCATTCTAGCATTGACTATAATAGAAGCCACCTTTCGCTCCAGATTAATAATGTATCTTTCGAATGCTAATTAAAATCCGCAATGGCTATATTATAACCGAAACTTCGAGCAAGTTTCGAGTCGTTTATTGGTTGGCTAATTAAATAGAAGTAGGAAATTGATGGAAAAATATGTTCGCTTGGAAATTTGGCGGCAATTTGTATTTCTATTACCTCTATCTCGCATACTTGCGCACCTGAGAGCCTGTGTTATTTGCAGAATTGTTTCTTAGTTCGAGATAAACAATATTGTCTTCTGCAAGGTGGGCAAGTGTGCGAGATCCAAGTAATAGAAATTTTAATTGATGATCATCATTTTCCATCACTATCATCATTTTCCAAGTTTCATTTATGACAACGAATAAACACCTGAACTATTGACTTACTATGCATATCGTTCCTTTAATTGCCTGGGATATAACCGCTTCGGCCTTAGCACTTCATACTGCGGTAAACACTCCACATCGGCCCAGTTAGCAGGACAAGGCGTGCCGCACACCTGTGAGATGAGTTCCAGTTGAGTGTATTCCGTGTTGCCTTGGAAAATCGGCTTTTTCACGAACAGCTCAGCCAAAATGCAGCTAAAATTGGGTATTTCGTTGAGTAATCCAAATTTTACTCTTATTACCCAACACTCCACACATCCACTGCCGGTCCATATCTCTCCTCGCCAAGAAGAAGTTCTGGAGGTCGGTACCTAAAAACAGGATCAGTGAAATATTTGATCAGAAATGGTTCAAAGCCAAATTTCCGGTCTCTCTAAAGAGGACCCATGGAAAACCCATCAAAATAACGTTTATTAACAATTTTTAAATATTGCCTAGAAACGTTTTATAGCGAAAGATACTCTATTGCAGGTCTACAATATTCTGGAAAATACCAAAGACAAAGGAAATTTGAAATAACAAGTCATCTATTGATCAGTTTTTACACAAATGCATTCAAAAGAGGAATCGAAAAACGTTATAATGGAAGCAATATAAATAGCAACAAAAGCCGTTGCTCAAAACTTACCATAGCGTAATCACTCTATTCGTATAAAGTCTTTGGTGGTTTTCGTGGTAGAATCGTGCCAATCCAAAATCTGCCAATTTCAACTGTCCCCTGAAATGTAAGTATAACACATAATGTAAAGTTATCGAGCATCATTTCACCTATACTTTATGGTATATTATCAACTTCTATTATACATCTGTCCACTATATTATTACCTGTTGTTTATCAAAATGTTGGAGCACTTCAAGTCCCTATGCATGAAATTCCGACGGTGGCTGTAATCGAGAGCCAACAGTAACTGTTTCATGAAAGAGGCGATCTGCAGATGTGTTAAGGTGATAAGTTGCGATTCCTGGAAAAGCAACATTCTCAATTTGAATCAAGACGATGATGAATTATAAGTAGGTAACTGACCAGAAGTCCCATCAAGTCATGATCGACGTATTCAAATACCAGAAAGAAGGCAGCTAAATATATTTGAGTGTAATTGAAACATATTATTGGTTTCTATTTCCAAATATCTCCACATGTATGAATCCTGGTGTAGTAAAACTTAATTTTAGTAAGCTATATGAAAACAGTTCTTTTACTTCTAACGAGATAAAAAAATAATTCCTGCACACGTGGGATATTTTCAGGTGACAATTGTATCACCACCCAAATATAAACGGCAATACATTTATTCATGACAAGAAGATACCTGTATCATGCTTGAGATCTGTCGCTGCTTCCTTATCAGTTACGATATCCAGCAACTTCACAATGTTTTGGTGGTCCAATTGTCTCAATATCTTGATCTCGCGGACTGCCGTAATGGGGAAGCCTTCCTTTTCGTTCTCGAGTCTCACCTTCTTTAAGGCTACGACGCGATCTAAAACTTTAACATTCAGTAAGATTATATATCAAATAGTAACAAGTAACATACCTGAATTCCTCTCCAGAGCCTTGTACACTTGTCCATAAGTGCCCTCGCCGACCTGCGAAACTATTTTGTACTTGTCAATACTTCCAATCCCCCATCCCTCGGATATGGACGGCAAATTCAGTTTGTTCAATACCCTGAAAACAAAATCGGTAGGACAGGATGATCTGGTTTGGTTCAGATATAATGTGATCAATTTATATGGATCAATATGTTCTTTTGGGTATCACCTTCCATGGATGTCAAAAATTTTTTAAACCACGTATCTTATCGATATGACATGCATTTTTGCGAGGTAGTCATCCCGAAATGACGTTCCAAAATGATTGAATCAAACTCTGATTCAAACAATGCTTCTTTCTCCTTCCAAACTTTACCTCGGCGGAGAAGGTGGTCTTGGAGGAGTTCTAGGCCGTTTCTTCAAATATTCACTTGTATCGGGCGGCAGTGGCGGGGGAGGTAGAATCAAACTCGAAGAACAGCTCGGATACTCTTGCTCCATGAGAAAAGACAACGGAGGTAATGGCGGTGGAGGTGGCGGAGGGGGTGGTGGCCGAAGGCTCATGTTCACAGGCATCGGTGGCGGAGGCTAAAATTAAAAGTACACATGGCACAATTTGGATCCATTCAATTAATGTGTGGAATGTACTGCAAAATGATGTAATACATTTTTGTAAAAAGTAATGCATTTCTGCAAAAGCTCCAAAAACTAGCAATTTTCGTTTTTCTTAATAAAAATTTTTTGTAAACATAAACAATTTTGGTGCGCAGAATCCTAATCTTTCGCTCCTTTTAAGCCAAAATAACCATTGCTAGAGAAATTATTTCGCATTAAATCGTGCCCATATATGCGATTTTCTTATATCTTCCTTTAGGCTACTTTCCTGCAGCACCGGTCATCATCATTCTTATTTATATTGAATGGAACCGGAATCTATATAAGGGCCGAATTAATTTTTTTTATTTAGCCTTTTGCTATACTATTGAACCTGTCTGTCAATACAATGTTGGTCAAAATGTTGAATGAAAAATTATTCCGATTTTTCTGGATAGAGGCAAAAATTAATATTACCTGGAGCATCGGATACATCATACTTGAAGATTGAACTTGAGTGTTGGAAGTAAGAGTGGCGGATGCGCTGTATTTGCTGTTAGTCAGTAGAGAACTCCCGGATATGCTTATTTTTAGAGGCTTGAAGCCCACCAGAGACCCGAGCGAAGAGGAATTCTATAGAGATTAAGAGTCAATATTGAAATTGTTTCAGGTTTTGTCAGAAATTGCGTCAGTCAAAATTTGGAAATTTTGGTCTCCGTGTCAAGCACTGTTACCTTTTCGGGATTTGATACCATCTGAAGATGACGCGATTTGTTCAGCAAAATAAAAAACATTTTCGGTAAGGATGAAATTTTCTAAATTGTCATTGTTCATAATTTGAGAATTCAATTAAAGTCACACAAAGAATTTTTCGCCCCGTAAGTATTTTTAAAGTCAAAAACTCTCACCTCAAAGATTTTCCTTCTTCTTACCTCATTCAAATTGTCATCACTGGAACTGCAGGACCCGGTGCGCTTAGCTTTCTTTCTCGGCTTAAGGCTCTCTCTGCTACCGCTCCGTTTGTTACTCTTCCATGGCTTTCTACTAAAAATTGCACTGTAATCTAACCTTTCATATAAACATTCTTCAAGATAAGTGACTCACTCTTGAACTGATGGACTTTGGTCTGAAGATGAGGATGAAGTTGACTTATAAGGATGAAAGTTTTTCTTGGATGATGATGATATGTTTGGTCCTTGATCACGATAATACCTTGACCCGTTTCTGGAAAACACGTTTGTGCTGAACAGTTATTGCGGTAAAAATAGAGTACAATTTCAATTCGAAATTTCAACAGTAATATAAAATACATATCAGGATATGGGCATATTTTACTCAATCATTGGCCGGTGAAAAAATTAAAATATTAATCTCTTCAAAATTAGTGTTATGATAAAATGCATCTTTTCATGCGTGTGAGTCATTTGTCGTTTCACGTCAAATATTTTTAGAAGTTACGTTGGTCGTTGATGATTCACACATAAAAAATAAAAGTGTGACGTAGAATAGAAATAGCGGTGAATTTATCGGTGAATGGGTATGTAACGAGCCTTTGTATGTGTGGAACTTTTCCTTTATTTTAATCATGTTCTACACTTTAACGTTTCTAAAAGTTCAATAACATTTTATGCAATATCTTTTTTGTTTTACGGCTGACTTTCTTAATTTATATTTACTTACTTTGACCGGCTCCCGTTATTACCCATTACGTCACGAGATTTCAACGACCCTGAGTTGTACCCGTATTTGTTTGTCGGCTGAGGATCGGAACGCCTAAAATTAAATTTACGACAACTTTCAGACAATTCCGCTGGTTAACTTACCTAGGCAACTTATCCATGTATTCATTCCTCACGGATGAGCTAGGACGAGCCGCGAATGAGTGCGAGGACGACACTGTTCCTGTATTGTGTGATGGTGAGTCATCATCAGAAGAAACCTTCTCGAGTATGGGTGACGGAGACCGTGAAATCGGGCCTAAATTTTAAGAAAAATTATTTTTTTTCACTTCAAATCCTTTTGAAAGTTTTTCTGCTAATAGAAGCTACAGCTGTATTCTGCTGGGACACGCCTACACCCGGTAAAATAATAAAAGGACATGTGTTTTTTTATTGTACCAGTTTTTATGCACTTTTACTAATTTTGAACACTTTTTAAGGTGTCCTTACACATTATTTGAAAACGTGTCAACTTTTTAGCACAATACTTTCATTTTTAAACCAAAAATGTTAATTTTTACGGATGGACGAACACTGTCTAACAAGCAAGACTAAAGCAATACCTCCAATTTCCTAAGTTAACTGAATACTTTCGGTCATTCTCAATATAAGAATACGTCTCAAACTTGATTCAAGAACGCCACATAGCATTTTCTTTTAAAATAAATAACACATGCGCTTTGTTAGGAAAATCATAATTTTGCCTCCTATTTTTCAAGTCGTAATTTTTCTCCTCTTAAAAGACAAACAACTTCCTCTAAATTTTTCTTACCTGAAGATCTGGCCGCACTCTCGTCATAAGAATACATTTCAAACTTGATCCGAGAACGGCACTCCTTTGTACAGTTATTAGAACAGCTATAAAGACGCAAGTCAGCACGCAATGGGAAATATCACCGAAGAAATCCGACTTGATTCATGCAAATGCTAGACAATCACTAAAAATTTAAGGACAGACGACTTCCATTGGAGTACAAATGCTATGCTCCGTTGCCAATAATCCAATCTCACATTGGGAGTCAACTAATCATTTGGCGCAAATTCAAACGCCGTATTTGGTTCCCAGGACAACATTCAATGCATTTTAAGTATTTTTTATGAAATTCAACAGAAAACTATTCGAAAAATGTTTGAAAATTTCTACCTACTGGTTACCACATTTAGCTCATTATTTGCCCTGATTCTAACGGCATATTTTATTCTGGTTATGTTGGCATTTTGTATCGCGAGCACGTTTTGTGTAAGTAATAGCAATTGTCCGGGGCTATTGCACTTTAAGATGCTCAAGAGCTTTGGAAAATTTATTGTATTTTCCGGAGATCGGATTATTAGGGTTTTTCTGAAAAAGTGTGATAAAATGGTTAGATTTTAGCCGAATTTTTGCCGTTTTGGGTTACTTGTCGGACCAATCGTTTTCGACCAAAAATATTTACCATTTTAACATTCAACACACATTTAGTCGACTATTTTCGACGGGTCTGACGAAGCGAATGGAGAAAACTCAGGATATGCTGCTGATTCACTACAAAATTCATATCTCGATTGTTCACTTCTGTATATGTGTTTCCCGTGTAAAGGAATATCGTTGAGACAATGCATGCGAAACATCTGCCCCACCAAGGTTCGATTTTTGACCATTAACATTATCTTAAGCTTATGTCGTCGTATCGCCGGTCGTTTAAGGCTTAAAAATTATTTCTTAAAAACAAGGCTAATTGTCGGTATTAAAATTGTTTAAAAACAAGATTTCAAAAGCCAACCGTTTCGACACGACAAAATTTTTTCGACACAAACAAAAACGTTGGTTGAACATTAAAAGATTCCTTCTAATGAAATTTGTCTTCTCCTCAGCTTAAATTCGGTTTTTACTTATCACATTGTCATTTCCTTGCTCGCCCCTTAAGAGTAAAATTCTCAAGTATCAGTTGTAAGGCATCTACCGATGAGACTCGACCTTACAACATCTGTTCGATATCTAGCCGTCTAGAATTAGGGTCGAAAAGGCTAGATAAAATTTGCAAAGTTCAACTATTCTTTCCTAACCAATCTTCTGCATATCGTCTTGTCTCTTGTCATAATATTTGCACAATCCATTTGTTACCAGTCTTCATTTTTTGCATTTTCTAAAAATGCAATTCTATTAAACTTAAGCGATAAGTTTTAGAATCAGGTCAATCTTATGCCTAAACCGTTTAATTTTAAATTAAACGTAAGCTAAGACACGCAAGATAAAGCATTTTTGGCCAAATTAAGATTGATTCTAGAGTCAGCTTACAGCGTAAAATGATGTTAAGACAAGGGACTATAAGAATGGGTCAAATGCTATAGAGCATACTAATGGTATAGGTATACTCAAACTGGAGTCAGTTTTCTATCTGGATATTAAAGCATAATCTTAATTTTTGGACTCTAAAACACAATTTATAATTTTCAGAAACTCACCCTTCGTCAATTCGCAACATGTGAGTGCATCCGGCCCACAATGCATGGAAATCAGCCACCCACCATAAATTTTGTTTGCTGTGCTGTTTAACGCATACAAAAATAATTTATTTCTCTCACAATGGCTAAAGAATAAAATTTATCTATCAATAACAACGTGTCAACAACAAAGAACAAAAGAGAGTGAGCTTAAGTGTCTTCTGGCTGAACAACGATCACCTTTGCTGGACGAATCGGCCGCTTGTGCAGGTGATAACCGACTTTCATTACCTGGTGGATGTGGCCGGGCTTGATTTTTGTCTGAAATAAAAAATTTATTTTTATCAGACTTTCCAATGTTATTATAGATCTTTCTAGATCAATCAATTTTGAATAAGATAAGACTGATATAAATTCCATTTTATATACATAAATAAGTCATTTTCAATCATTTTAAGCCATATTTTTTCAGACTTAGGATTGTAGCTTAGGCAAATGTTGCTAAAACTATATTGAAAATGTTGCTAAAATCTAGGGCTTCGTTCGCTTTTAAGATTAAGACTATCCTTAAGTTATACTTATACTATAAGTTACTAGCGAAGTGGGGCCGCTTCGCGGCCCTCACTTCGCTAGGAAGCGGTTAGCGTGCACAGCGGGAGATTGGGTTCGTCATCGCTTCGCGCACCGCCATCAGTAGCCCTCGTCTGTATCAGTATGCCCACCGCCATCAGCGGTCAGATTGGGTTGTTCGGGAGTAAGGATTGTTCGGGAGTAGAGCAGCATGAGACTATTTCGGGCCTTCGGCCCTTATCCGACTCCTTACGGGAGTCCGATTAAAAGTTTTGTGTACATTATGCCTATATGTTCCAAGTTCCCTCACATTCCAAGGGAGAAGGTCGGGCGCTCCGCGCCCGACCACAGGACTGGCTCGCCGCCTCCGGCGTCTCGCGTATATGGTTAGGGTGAGGTCGACAGTCGCGGCCTTCGGCCGCTCCTTCTGACTAATCTGTTGTCTTTGACTGTTTTGTGTCTCTGACTGATTAGTGTCTCTGACTGATTTGTGTCTCTGACTGATTAGTGACCCTGACTTATTTGGGTCTCTGACTAATTTGTGTCTCTGACTGATTTGTGTCTCTGACTGATTTGGGTCTCTGACTAATTTGTGTCTCTGACTGATTTGTGTCTCTGACTGATTAGTGTCTCTGACTTTCTCTTCTTTGACCCCTTAAAAAGCAGGAAGGGACAAAATATGCACCCCTAAGAATGCGATAAAAAAAGGTAAACATGACAAAAGTGATCTTTGATCCCTTAAAAAGGTAAACGTGACAAAATAAGCACCCCTAAGAATCACATTTTGGGTGAAAAAAGCGAGAAGTGACAAAATAAGCACCGGATAGAACGGCCCTTCCAAAAATTCGGGACAGACCGACAAAAATAAGCAGTGGATAGAATGGCCCTTCCAAAAATTCGGGACAGACCGACAAAAATAAGCACCGGATAGAATGGCCCTTCCAAAAATTCGGGACAGACCGACAAAATTCGGGACAGACCGACAAAATTCGGGACAGACCGACAAAAATTCGGGACAGACCGACAAAATTCGGGACAGACCGACAAAATTCGGGACAGAAAATTTAGGTACATTTTAGCTAAATTTGTCTACATTTTAGCTAAATTTTGACCTCAAATTCGGATTCCCCGCTAAAAATTACCCTAATTAGGTACATTTCAAAAAGACCCTCCAGAAAAACCTCACGCGATGACAAAAGTGATCTTTGATCCCTTAAAAAGGTAAACGTGACAAAATAAGCACCCCTAAGAATCACATTTTGGGTGAAAAAAGCGAGAAGTGACAAAATAAGCACCGGATAGAAGTGCAAAAATTGAAGCCACAAATAAGCAGTGGATAGAATGGCCCTTCCAAAAATTCGGGACAGACCGACAAAAATAAGCACCGGATAGAATGGCCCTTCCAAAAATTCGGGACAGACCGACAAAATTCGGGACAGACCGACAAAAATTTAGGACAGACCGACAAAATTCGGGACAGACCGACAAAAATTCGGGACAGACCGACAAAATTCGGGACAGACCGACAAAAATAAGCACTGGATAGAATGGCCCTTCCAAAAATTCGGGACAGACCGACAAAATTCGGGACAGACCGACAAAAATTCGGGACAGACCGACAAAATTCGGGACAGACCGACAAAAATTTAGGTACATTTTAGCTAAATTTGTCTACATTTTAGCTAAATTTTGACCTCAAATTCGGATTCCCCGCTAAAAATTACCCTAATTAGGTACATTTCAAAAAGACCCTCCAGAAAAACCTCACGCGATGACAGAAATGATCTTTGATCCCTTAAAACTTCCTGCGTCTGTAACGTTACAGACGCAGGAAGTTTTGCTTCAGCTTACTATAAGGATAGCTGAGATTGGCCGCTTCGCGGCCCCTCTCAGCTAGGAAGCGGGAGTGTGCACAGCGGGAGATTGGGTTCTTCATCGCTTCGCGCACCGCCATCAGCGGTCAGAATTGGTTGTTCGGGAGTAGAAGTTGTACCAAGCAACATCCCGCCGTTAGTAACATCCCGCCCTTTAGCAACATCCCGCCGTTAGTAACTTCCCCAGGTCAAAACCCTTAAAAACCCCGTTTTTTCGGTTTTGGCGCGAATTCAAATATTCAAATCTCAAATCTGACGTCAGATTCGTGATCAGCGCACCCGAAAACCCCCGGGTGCCAAAAATCAGACCCGTAGACACATTACATCAAAAAACCCGATTTTTTGGCCAAAAAGTGGCTTTTTTCAAAAATGCGCCAAATCAAAAAGTGTAAAAAGCAAAGTTGTCCAGAATCGCCTCAGAAATCGATTGGGAACATAAAAAACATCACTTCCCCAGGTCAAAACCCTTAAAAACACGTTTTTCGGTTTTGGCGCGAATTCAAATATTCAAATTTTGGTTCTGATATTTTATTCGGGATCAGTAGCCTCAGGGCTTTCAAATGAGCTATCACTTGCCCCAGTCTAGCCACGGAAAGGTGCCGAAGTGAAAGTCTCCTTTGGGCGTTACAGACTACTACAGATGCTGCCGCTTAGTATTTAGGGATACTCCAAGCTTAAGGCTTGGAGTATATATAAGTATACATAAGAATACATTTCAAACTTGATCCGAGAACGGCACTCCTTTGTTATACTTATACTATAAGTTATACTCCAAGCTTAAGGCTTGGAGTATATATAAGTATACATAAGAATACATTTCTTATGTATTCTACTCTAATGTCAAGTTTAGGTCTAAATTTGACATTACGTCTGCCCACGTTTCCTTTCATTCTTAAGCAGTCATAATTTTTCGTAGGATGACTAAGCTACAGTTTACTAAACAGTACAAGCAGTTACTAAAAATCATAAGGTTGCGTTTAAGTTGAGATTCAGAATTTATAAAAACAAGCGGTAAATGCTTATTAGTATATAAAAGTGACTCACGTGTTCCCGTGGAATTAAAGTGATTGCATCGTGAATATTCGGATCAAACTCGTGACCATGCGGATGCACCGGAACGACACCATGCTTCGAAAACACTTTCAATAGCACTTCCTTCGTCATTTCGACGCCTTTCTTGAGATTATCGAAATTTTCTTTTGGATTCTCTTTGTTCTTTTCTACGCTGTCCAACGCGAGATCTAACACGTCAGCTACCTAAAAATTTAGTTTTTAGAAATTTATTCACCGTTTTACGGTAAAATTCTGTTAGCGAATCGGTTATAAACTTCCATAAAGTATTTATTTGATATCGAGAAATAGGAAATATGAAAGGATATTGTTGGGTTGGCCGTACCCACCTATTACTTAATAATAATCGTCTAGCATAAGAAACCAAAACGGTTATTACTTTTAATATCAACTATCAAAAACTAAAATTTTCACTAATATATTCTTAGATATCATTATAATTTTATCTAGCGTAAAAAATACGTAATAACAATTAAAATACAAAGACAACTAAACAAATTTTGGAAAATATTATGTTTGAATGAAAGCATACGAATAAAACGAATTTTTATACCTTAATTAAAAACAAGTATCTTATAAGAAAAAATAAAAATAAATAATCCTAATCAGTTTAATATTTATGACAGAGGACATCGGAAAAATTTTTTGTTCGAACAAAAAACAATAATGCGGAACAAACATTTTAGATATTCTACGTATTAAACCACCGAAAATGATTACGGTTGTGAACAAACACAATCAGGTACTTACCGGTTATCTATGTATGCAAAACTCAAAATTTCAAAATTTTATTAAAACACCAGAAAATCATTCTCAGACGTCTAGATCAGATAAAAAACACAAAGGAAAGCCATTACTCATCGCCTTTTAAAGACAGAGGAGTCTACTTTTTGATTAAAAAATGGAATGATTTTCTGGTGTTTTAATAAAATTTTGAAATTTTGAGTTTTGCATACATAGATAACCGGTAAGTACCACAATCATTTTTTGGAAAAAGAAATTTGAGGAACATCGTTTATATATATTTGGTAAATAATTTATGGTGTCATGGGACAGTAGTAATTCCTCCCCTTCAAATTGCCGCGTAAACATGCACATCAAAATCATAAACATCCCTTTCGAAATCGTAAACACGCCGCGGGTTGTTTACGATTTTCATGCGCATGTTTACGCGGAAATTTGAAGGGGAGGAATTACTACTGTCCCACGACTCTATCTACAAAACTATATTTCCGCTAGACAGTAAGGATAACCTGCATTTTCAGAGTGCCCTAGCAACACTAATTCACTAACCTCTAACAAGTCCTTACAGAACCCTTGAACTGCATAATCTTTGGTTTCACCAATTCGCCTCTCTGCGTTTCTGCGCAAATTCTCCATGTCGGCCAAAGATCTTCTGTATTTATCATATATTGTATCGTACTTTTCTTCGAGTTCGCCACATGTTTTGACCAATGCTTCTATTTCCTGCGGAGATAATTTGACTTCTAAAATATTATAAAACCATTCAGACAGGTATTTAACTTCAGTCTTGAAACTAACCGTTTGAATCTGCTTTGGCATCATTTTGATTTGACTCAACCTTCGTTGTTCCAGTCTGCTTCGATGATTGGCTCGATGACTCGTTCGGACCGTTTCCAGGATCATTTTCCGCACCGGTAGCCCTCGAGAAAAACGATGCGGTAAGATGTTTCTTTGATGACCCGTTCAGCAATAATCGATTGAACTTGAAGCTGTTGCGGCAGAGAGATAACATTTTGGTTCCTAGAATAAGAAAATTAAGAATATGGCAGGAAAACATTGGAAGACATTATCTTCAATGATATTTCACCTCCAGATTTGGGGAAAAATTACTATTGATGTGACAACGAAAATCTTGTTGTGAGAATCTCGAAAATAGTATGGCCATACCTGACGGGGACAGCAAAAAGGTACCTAAGAGTAATCAACTATATTTCCAAGGACGTATTTCATGATCGGGCGTTATTATGGCCCACACTTAAGCATAGACTTGGTCAAAGCAAAAACCATTCCTCCAGACTATTCTTAAGTTAAATTAAAAACCGACGCAAAAAGATGCAAAAACTCGCACTTGGAACTCGTGCCGATTAGAGAAGGACATCTTAGTGGCGAGATTTTGAGGCTCAATTTTTCGCGATCCCAACTACTAGGGTCAAACTAACACTTAGTGATCTTCAACCTCTTGGGAAGTTTTCTCTACAAAAAAATCCCATTCTCCAACAAAATCACAATATGATGTCAAAACATAGGACCTAGGGGTTTTGTTAGAACTAATTTTTTATGAATTTTCCTGGATTTTAAGTCATATGCCGGCAATAAATAAATTCAGCCGGTGAAACGAATTTCATAACTTTCGCAGAATGCATTTTCAAATGTGAGTTCGACTTTGCGCCAAGTGGAGTTTGCCTGGCGTTGTGTTTCGAACAATATCAACTGATACTGTGAGAAGGAAAAAGCATCGAAAGTTTGCAATCTGGTGATTAGTGAGAAGAGAATAAACGGGGAATTACTAAATGGAAGGCACAAAATTTTGTGTTGGCCTGAAAATCCTGCAGACTAGTTCAGTTTAGTAAATGAAAAAACCTGATCCGGAAAAATTGTATTGAGACAATGCTCTATTCTACAAAAAATTGACCGACTCTATTTTCAACAAAGAACCAAACGATTAGGATCAGTGGCCATACAGTCTGAATTCCGATTAATTCCTAAAACTTGAAATTCTTGATTCAGGAGCCGAGTCAATATTTTTGTGATTCATCACTAGTTCCAGGCTCACGTTAAACCACTACAGTTTCGGACGAGTCTCTAAGGACTCAGATATGTTGTGTAGGCGTTCTTGAGGCAAGAATATCATTCATGAAACTACAGGATTGCGCTTGAATTTTATGAAAAAATAACGAATATTTTCGCTTGAGAAAATTTCTTTCTATGCAAAAAATCCGGCTATGTATAGAGTAAAAAATTGTGATTTTTGAAAATGATTTCCAAAAATTCCCCATTTAGTTTACCTGCCACACATTTGTAAGACTCCTGAAACTGTCCTGGACTGAGGTCAACCTGAAATGTTTGACTAATCAATCTGCCTGATTCCGTACTTATAACTTTTGCATTTTCTGAACAAGACTTGATACTATATTTTATGTTCAGGTACAAATGGCAGCGATTCGAAGGTCAGTGGTCGGGTACTTTCAGCGCTACTCCGCCAAAGAATGGAGAGACTATTTCCTGTCGACGCATTTCTGGGGACCTGTGGCCAATTGGGGACTTCCGCTGGCAGCTTTAGGCGATTTGAAGAAGAATCCCGAGGTGATATCAGGCAATATGTCTGGGGCTCTCGTGAGTGTGTCCGTTAGTTTTAGCTTGTTTATTTGTTTATTTTCAGGTAATTTACTCGTCAGTGTTTATGAGATTCGCTTGGCATGTTAAGCCGAGAAATTTGCTCCTGTTCGCCTGCCATATGACAAACTTCACAGCTCAAAACGTTCAGGTTTGTTTTACTGTTGGTCCAAAATTTGGGTCATTTTTTATTGGGACCAAAAATAAGTCAATGATGCAATTTCTTCCCCGACTACTGTTTGGACACTGTTTATAGATAGTCATAAGTTTTTATTGGTTTATTATATTCTGTCTGTTTTGAAAAATAACTGCCTTGAATAACACCGTTAGACATGTAAAAAGTTAAACCGTGTTTTTCTTTTGCCATTCGAGTCAGTGTGTTGTTTTGTGTTCTCTGACAATAATCTTTTAATCTAATTCTATATTGTACATACGAATCAAATTCTTGTTCGTTGTTTTTTTTTATTGTTTTCTAAATAGAACTTGTGTTTCCCCTAAACTTTCTCTATAATTTCCTTATAAGCCTACAGCCTTATTGGGCAATAAGGTTAACATAAATAACATTAAGAATAAAAGAAAGAATAATTGGGATTTGAATAATGTGAACAGATTATGACGTTGAAATCAAGCTTAGGCTATCAAATAAGTCGCACCGACTAAATGGAAGAGAAGGAAATGATTTCTTTCTATGTAGTTACATGACACTGACCTCTTCAAAGAAAGTGCGCAATAATGAACCTAAAACTGAGTATCTATAAACAATGTATAAACAATAATCGGAAAAGAAATCACAACATTGACAATAGTTTTGGTCGTAATAAAAATTACAAAATATTTAATTTATAGGATAAGGTGCCACACATATGTGAACAATATTTTATACTCATTAAATATTGTGAATTAAGCTTTTTCGCGGTAAAATGTTCGTAATTTGCTGCAAACTTTTGGCATTTTTGGAAGTTTAAAAAAATAATAAAATTAAAAAAATATGCTATCACAAAAGTTTTCCTGCGTATTAATACGCATTTTGGTTATGAGGGGATCCGATACCGAAAATTTGCGACAGAAAGCAATTCTTTTGCAGCGAAAAAATTAATCCTCAACAAAAAACGGATATAGAATACTCCAGAACATCCTAAAAATCACTATTCTGTATCTGGCAGTACCATTGTATTTGCAAGTGCTATTTTCAACGAACAATGGAACCAAGCTTTTGACGAATACATTTGCTTTTTACTAAAAAAATCTCCGATTCCAGATGGCTCGTTGGCTCAATTACCACTACCTGCACGCCTTCCAAGATCCATACTTCCGGAAAAATCCTCAACAGCAACTCACGTCTCAATAATCAAACAACGAATGGATATAAGAACGTGCCTACTTCCTTCCAAATATGTGAATCTTTTTTGGAAGTGCCAGTACAATTTTCATTCCATAGGTTTTATTTGTCTGATTGATTTGTTTCTTTTAGAGTTTTGTGTACTTTTATGATGCCTGTTATTGTCAACGAGATTTATTTTATTATGAGTAAACAAAATATTGGCAGTGATAAAGACTTAGCTTAACATATTTAACTATGGTAACTGATTAAACTTAATAAATGCAGAATATTGAATCTAAGGCACAATTAACATGACAATTGGCATACAAGCGCAGAAGAGCTCACCTATGGAAGTACAGCATAATTCTTATTAGTATATCAATTAGGAGTTTAATCGGAATTTTGTATATTATTAACGGAAAATTGCATTTTAAGATTCCGTAAATTTTCAAAAAGGCGTAAAAATAATTTTTGAGCATATTTGCAACAAAAATACTTCTGCAGGCAAAAATTTTGTTCTTTGACATTTATAGACAAAACATTTCCGTATAGATTCCATAGTTGGGTCGAGAATAAGAACATATTTTTATAAAAGCAACTAAAAAATTATAATAATTGTATAAAAATAACGAAAAGACACAAATAACAAAAAGACACTTTCTTTAAACTTTTTCTTCCCTTTCATACTTTGTTTTACGCGCCCATTTTCTCGAGTATTGGAATGACTTGGTCGAAGTTCGGGCGTCTGCCAGGGTCTTCGTTCAGACATATGTTGATCAAACGGAACATGTTGCGAGCGATGCCAGGTGGAATCTGCACTCGCAAGCCTTCGAGAGCGACCTAAATAGAAATTTTAGTCGTAAATTAAGCAGATTTTGAGTCTCAGGCCACTTTGTCGTATGCTCTTTCGAGAATGCCCTCAGGACATATTTGTTGCGTTGTGTGGGCATTGGAATTTTTGCAGATAATACAGATTTTGTTACCTTTGGGTTTCGGGTCGCTGAGATTAAAGCTGAGATTATTTTTATGTATATCCTCAGAGTATGTGCCCTGATGAAACATCTTGTGTTAACATACCTATGCCTAATACGAAAAAATACAAAGAAAAAATAATATAATACATTACCTTCATTCCACACTCCATAGGCGAAAGTTCTGCAAATGGTACTTCCCGTGTGTTTAGCTCCCAAAGTAGGATGCCAAAGCTCCACATATCCGCCGCTCTTGTGTTTAATTCTTCTGGTGATCTTTGAAGCGCTGAAATTAAATTGAATTAGTAAGTACACGGGAACTAGTCAAAGATTGACTAGTCAAAAGTGCATGCAATTTTAACGTCATTTGATTCGCACGAGATTGAACTAGTGCCAAAATCATACCCTCAGGGGACATCCAGGCTGGCGAGTACAACCGTCCAGCTTCCTGGAATGAAAACTTGGTGTCTGCCATGGATATTTTCGCACCCAGCTCTTCGTCCACGACCACGTGTTTGGAATTCAGGTAGAAACGCAGAACTTGTTGGTCTAGCGAGTGCAAAAATGACATGCCGCGGGCGATATCCAGCGCAAATCGAATCGCTTGGGAGTGATCAATGACCACGGCTAAAAAGTAACGGATAATAGATATGCTTTAACCCTTCATTTCCCAGTGTATGCAAAATGGATACGTTTTTTTGACCCCCATTCGGTCCCAGTGTATCCATTTAGATACGCATCGAATTTTCTAATTTTTGGCTCATTTTTTGGCCTTATAGCTAAATTGTGATATTAATTTTATATAGTTAACTTTTTGTCCTGAATAAGGATATGTAATTAGTTTTTGCACTTCCACTCAAAAAAAATTTTTCCCAATTTTTAAATGTTCACTCTCGAATTTTTCGGAAATGCATCTCGAAAAACTAATTGCATAAAAATTTTTTTGTGTGAAAGTGCAAAAACAAATTACATATCCTTATTCAGGACAAAAAGTTAGATATACAAGAGTAATATCAGAATTTAGGTAGGAAGCCCAAAAATTGGCCAAAAATTTCACTTAATTTTGCGTATCCAAATGGATACGCTGGGCACCATTCGGGTCAAATGCTCCCCTTGTGCCCAGCGTATCCAAATGGATACGCAACCCAAATTTCACGCAAATAACGCATCCTGATAGGGGTCCTAAAGCAAAAGTTGCTTATAAGGGTCTGAAACGCAACTTTGCTCTTGGAACCATCGCGCGAGATGCACATTTCACAAAATCTCGACCTCGATACGCTGGGCACAAAGGGTGCGTTTGACCCGAATGGTGCCCAGCGTATCCATTTGGATACGCTCTGAAAATATAGGAAAATTGTCGAATTTCAAAAAAATAATATTTTTCCAGCTATCAGGGGACCAAATGGGCCATGTCGATCCTACGGTCGGGCATATGGGGGTCTCCCACAGACGGGCACAGGAGTGTCTCACACTGCTGGGATATAAAGGGATAATGCTGGGGAATTAATGCCCGACCGTAGGATTTGGCTAATTTTCGGTATACAGGGCCCATTTGGACCCCTGATAGCGGAAAAATATTATTTTTTTGAAATTCGACAATTTTCCTATATTTTCAGAGCGTATCCAAATGGATACGATGGGCACCATTCGGGTCAAACGCACCCTTTGTGCCCAGCATATCGAGGTCGAGATCTCGCGCAGGTGTGCACCTTGTATGGGGTTATAAGAGCAAAGTTGTGTTTCAGACCCTTATAAGCAACTTTTGCTTTAGAAACCCCTCTCAGGATGCGTTATTTGCGTGAAATTTGATTTGCGTATCCATTTGTATACGCTGGGCATAAGGGGAGCGTTTGACCCGAATGATGCCCAGTGTATCCAACTGGATACGCTCTGAAAATATAGGAAAATTGTCGAATTTCAAAAAAATAATATTTTTCCAGCTATCAGGGGACCAAATGGGCACTGTATACCAAAAATCAGCAAAATCCTACGGACGGGCATTTGGGGGTGTACCACGGCTGGGAAATGAAGGGTTAAGCCGAACCTTGTCAAAAATACTTACAAGATTGTTCATGCAAAACGTTATATAGCGATCCGAATGGCATATATTGACTGATAATGATTAACTGAGGAGGCTGGTTCACGGCGGCCAACACGGGGTTTATGTGGGCACTCGCAAAAATCCTGAAAGAAATTTGTCCTTAAATTTTTTAGTATGTAAAACACACCTGAGAGCTGGGAACTCTGATTGGAAATCCCTGGAAATCCTTGCCGTCACATCATTCACATTGAGGACCCTGGCGACAATGTCGTTTCCTTGCCACTTCCCTCGGTAGAGAGTTCCCGAATGTGATTGGGCAACGGGTTTTGTCAAAGCCAGCGACTGAATGTCCACACCTGTGTACCGACTCCAAGTAGCGTCTCGGCTGCGGAGTGTCTTCGAGTTATAAGAAGTGTCGCGATATTGCACTTTTTGGTTTGGATTTTGGCCATGTTCCATGGCAATATCTGTAAATTTGCTGGAATTAGAGCGAGCATGAAATTAGGATTAATCCGGACGTGATGTCAGCTTTTTCAAATTGGCGCATATAATCCCTCAGGCAGTCATAAAAAGATATAAACTCTGTCAAAATTGTTGCCAAATTTGAAAAAGCTGACGCCGTTTCTGGATGGTCCTTAAAAATCTGACTTACTATAAATGCTTCTGCGAACTTGCGGCTGGCATACATCGAGTGGGGTCAGACCTCGTTTGTTGCAAATTGTTGCGATGGCGCCGGCTCTTATCAAGTCCTAAATAATTAGTTTTAAGATCGACCAATCTAAAGCATTCAAGATTCAATGTTAAAAAAAGAGATTAAGATTATATGATGGGAGAATCATTTGACCATTTTGTAAGATTATTCTCAGTATGACGTAAACCGTTACTCCTCACCTCGGCGATTTGCTCATATCCCCAAAAGCATGCGTAGTGTAGCGGGACCATGCCGTGCTCATTTGGAACATTGACGTCGGCTTTCTTTGATAGCAGCTTCTGAAAATTTCAATTTAGTTTCGAGAATATGAGGAAAGTTTCAATTTAAACTGACCACCACAATTTGTCTGTGCCCGTGGGCGGCGGCCAAATGAAGACTGGTGTCATCGCCCATATTCGTCGCGTTTACTCTAGCGCCGCGCACGAGTAACATGTCCACAATCGACACATGTCCTTCTTTCGCGGCCCAGTGCAGTAGAGAGAATGCGTGGTCGTCCCTGAAAAGTAGTTAGGTTAGCTGTGAGTAACGGGAAAAAGGAGTATGATATTATTTTATTTTCACGAATTTGGCTTAGTAAAAGTTCTGGATGGAAAGTTGAGACCAAACTTTCGGGATTTTGACCTCTGAATCTTTGAATTTTGATCTAAACCTACCATTTATTCGTTTCGATTTCAAAATTTTCTGAATATTTTGAATGTCGCAAAAAATGTGAGATTGACATGAATTTCAGCCAGCTATCTATGTTTTAATACCTTTTTAACCCAAAAATTTTAAGTTCGAATATTGGGATAAAAAATTCAAAAGTTTCTAAAGCTCTAGAATAATATAAAACACATCAAGTATTTGTTCGACAAATTCGCTGTGATAATTTTATTATAGGTAGTCCTACTTAAAATGGTCCAGCTCCAAAAGCTACGAAGTAAGAAATTTTTAATTAAAAATCAAGGATCTTTTTTTTTTGGATTCTTACATTAATTTTTTGCAAATTACTTTCTATGAAAACGAAAATGGTTGGCTTTTTCCATGATCATTTTCAACGATCGGACAATAGCGAACAAATTCTCAGCAAAATAAAGAGCGAAGAGAGTGCAAAAACTAGACCAAAAATAGCCATAGAGAATTGTAACCAATGTAGTAAACAACTCAAAAACTTCAGCCGAGTGTAAAAGTTTTAAGCAAATAAAATGCTAATGCGAACCTAAGTGTCCCAGTAAACCCCTGTTGTATTAGCGATCGTTTTGTGAGAAAAATTGTAGTAAAATTCGGAATGGTTCAGGATTCGTTTATTCCAAGCGGAATTTTTACGATTAAAAAACTGACCCGACATTGAGGTCGTGTTCCGTGTCATCGAGCCAGACCCTCACTTGAAAGGTGTTTCCTTCTTTGACCCAACCGAAAACATCCTCCATAATAATCGGCACATTTGGCTTGTGAGTGTGATAGGTCGGCGCTATGGACATCTTCCTGGATTCTTACAAGTTATTGACAGTTATCTTTAGAGAATTCAATAAAAATATTAGTGGCCGAAGAAATATTCGTACATTCCAGAAAAATGGTTCGGAATGAGCTAAAATACAAGGATCAGAATTTGCGCAAGCTCAGATCCGATCGACTCAAAAAATCTCATGAGATAAGGAAACATAATGCCAAAAAGTTAATACTATTCGCAACAGTTCAAATTCCATTTTAATAGTCCAAAAGCCGTTCATAGAGGTGACTAACTTTGGGCCCTTTTTAAATTCCTCAGGTCTAACTACAAACTCGAGCTCGATCTTAAGACTATGATTCAGGTTAGATTGAAAGCTAAGCATGAACTTAAGCTCGAACTTAACTTTAAGAACAAAGATTTGACCGAAATCTAAGCTTGAACTTAAAAAGTAAAATCTATAAGAATGCAAATATGTTCAAAAATAATCGATTGTTTGGCCCCAACAATCTCCTCCAACCACTCCGAGCCTCTGGTTTGGCTCAGATTACCAATAAAGCGGCAACAAAGAATGACACTGACCCAACGGTGAAGGGGGAGGGAATGGAGTGGAGAGTTTATGATTTTAGGAACAAAGGGATTTAAGGCGAAGGCAGATAAATAAGACGTTTCTTCCTGGCCTGGCTCAGCTCAGCGGCTACTAAATAATGGATGCAAATGGCCCGGCTGTCCACTTCAATCAATACCCATCACAATCGGCTTATAGTACACAAAAGTTGCCAACACATATTTTAGGAGCTTTCTTCGAGACGCTTAAACCTAAGCTTGAGCTGGAATTTAAGTCTATGAGTTAGGCTTAGGCTCAAATCTGGAACTTAAGTCTATGAACAAGAGTTAGGCTCAAATCTAAGCTAATTATAGACTTATTTTAAGCCTGTCGCTATCCACTTCAATCAATACACATTACGATCTTGCTAAAATTCGTAAAATTTGACTAGGAAAATTGAAAGGCCAGATGTTTGAAATTTTTGTAATTTTGTGGTAAAATAACGGTTAACAGTTGGAAGGATTCTAAGGTAGCCCCATGGAAAAAATTATGCTGGTCATTGGTTTAGTTAATGCTTAGTCTTATAAAAAATCTTACCAAAAAGTAAGAAGCACCATTGAAAACAGGTGAGGTGGACTGAAAGCATATATGGACATTTGGCCATCTCAAGACTGTCCATTTTTGGTGCTGAACACAAATTTAATGTCGGTTTTTTGAATGAATAACCGCGGATGCCCGTTTCTTGCTCCGAAGACATATAACGGTTTTAGGCTCTTCCCAGCCATTTCTAGCCCATTTTTGCATACGGGTCTTTCGGGGTGCTGAGAAGGAATTCTATGCCATTTTGCTGTGAATATACGCTTCATGCCTGTAGGGCAGGTATCAGGTATTGGCCCTTCGAACCATTTTCATCGGAATTTTTGTTAGAATTACTTATATTTACATACAAAAAAGTTCTTACTAGATTAAAAGTACAATAACAAAATGCAATTACGACTATACAAATCGCCGTAATGATACACCGTTCATCTCATTGCTCATCCAGGTGCTAAATAGACGCAAATGTTGCGTGGGCTGACTCAACTGATATGCACACAAAGACCGCTAGCAGCAACCAACCAAAACTTCAACTGTTATAACGCCGTAAGGCGGGAAATTTCCTAGTGCTTTGCCACAGGCGATCAGAGAAAATACTAAGGAAGCAAATAATGAAAAGCTTTCACACTATTTTCGTTTCTCTGCCTTCGATCAATAATCGATAATATGTATAGCAGTATTCGAGAGTGAAGTATGAGCAAAATGAAAGCCAGTGAAATAAAGTATAGGAATAAAAAACAAACACGCCAAAAAATAGACTATACTACAAAATTTTGACTGTTAGTAAAATTGAGCAAAATTTACCTTTAAATAAAAATTTTTCACGACATAAAATTATCAATGAAATAAAATAACAAAAAGAAAAAAATGCAAATGTTTTGAATGTTGGATTCTCAAGCGTGACTTGAAATGTGGGTTGAATTCATATGATCCAGAAATTTGAAGGAAGAACCGCTAATATGATAGACAATTTTGTGCAAATTTTTTCGACACGTTAAACATCTAGAAAAATAATGAAAAATAGAAAAAATATCGATAAAAATTTGACGACGCCGTATTTTTGCCTTGTTTCCGATTAATTTCACTTTCGTTCCGCCAAAATTATTTCCAATTAGAGAATCATAATCGGAAAAGCTTCCGATTTGCAAGGAATTTTTCCATGAAAAACATCCTGTGAAAAAATCCTATGAAAAAATCCTATGAAAAATTCCTGTTTCCTATGTGAAAAATCCGTTCCGGTCAAGTCGTTTCCGATTAGCGATGAGATCCGGATTAGGGAAGACTGTATATTCCTGCTTTTCGCATATTTCCTAACACTTGCTTCGTTCCGTTACTTCTTTCGTACTATTTCATTCTCCTCAACCACTTTCCCTCTCCGGTCAGTTTCTCCCAAATATGGTCTGATTTCCACTATCCCTTTGGTCCATTCGCTATAAAAGGCAAGGAACTCATTTCAGAGGCTTTTTCGTAACTCCTTATCACCGACCGACCGCTACTCACCGCCGGGCAGTATCTGCCCATTTTTGAAGCAAATTGTTAGGGCCGAACAAGACTGCCATAGCAGAAAAGGTGAGGTTGGAAAAGGTGAGTTGTTGATAACAACAAATATTGCAGTCCCTAAATGGACACCGCCGAGAGTGACGGACGTTTCTTTTTGTTGGCTCGGAGGTGCGTCGTCCATTGTCCGGCCATTTCGATAATACTTTGCACCGATCATTCACCGTTCATTTGTTTTATGGCTCAATTTTTGAGTTCTTAATTTGGTTGTCGATCAAATTGTCCGGTGCTTTTCGCGTTTTTCGTCTTTGGATTTTTTAAAGCTGAATTTTTTTAAGAAGTGAATAATGTTCTGCAAATGATTAGGGAAATATGCTTTCAGTTTTCCGCGTGATTAATTTTGCAGAACAATTGTCACTTTAACGATTTGTTTCCAGTTTACGCAAAAAATCAAAAGGCGATTGGCGTAAAACAGGTGCACATAGGATTTCCATCCCATAGGATTCCCATTTGACTCTGCGATGTGGATCTGTTCAGTATGCCCTTATAAGGGATGTTCGCCTAAAGCCCCTTTTTTGGCTTAAACACAGATCTACACCGCAGGTTAAGGGTGGGAATCCTGTTTCCTCCCTGTTTTTCGCGCTTATCGCCTTTGGAATAATTGTGAAAACTGAAAAATTCGTAAAAGTGACAATTGTTCAAAAATAGTCAATAGAAAACTGAAAGCATACCTCTCTTAGCCTCAAAACCCTTACGAACATGATTCACTTCCTGGTTTGTATTCGGATCGTTTCAAGTATCATATACCCTGGCAAAGGAACATGAGAGGCCACGTTTGAATTGGTGCCTTGTTGTCGCTATGATTATCTTGAGAATTGAAAAGAAATGGTGTCGCTAGAAATGGTGGCTTTTAGGTTTCTCTCCCAGGTAAAATATTGGCGACTAAAAATTGGCCCTTTTTAAAATTTTGTGTAAAATTATTTTAACATGATGGCTTTTCAAACGATACGGCTAACCGTTTTCAAATTCTATCGGCAAATTGGGAAAAAGTGGAAAATAAATGAAAAAAGAAATCGAACTTTATTTTGAACATTTTCAGCATTTTATATGAATAGTGCAATTTTTAGCATCAAATTTTTTGCTGTAGTTTTTATTTTTCACTTTTGGCCTTGCTTTCATTATATTTGTCAACAATATTATATTAATGACTCTATCTCAAATTTTTCCCAAGGACCGTATGCTCTTTATAGATTTTCGATATCTTACCAGATATCTTATAGAGCTTAATCAAAAGTGTTGCAATGGAATATTGCAACACTCATCACTTACTGCTTAATTGCGAGCCTATCTTACCTGTATATTTGGCAACTTTATGCACTTTACTAATTTCTAAATTCTAGCCATGACTGCTGAGGTCAATAGCTGGCGAGTCGCCGAAGCCTTCGAGGGCCGCTGTGTTTTCGTCACGGGCGCAAGCGGCTTTCTGGGCAAAGTCCTTGTTGAGAAGCTGCTATATTCCATTCCACAAATAAAAAATATTTACTTGTTGATCCGACCCCTCAAAAATCTAACACCTAAGGAACGACTTGAGAAGATATTGCAGGTAAGGCTTCGATATCACAGATTATGTTCTGCAAAAATGGCATCTTTTGCTTTCGACGAAAATTTGTTGTGATTCAACTGAAAAAACTTCAGGGTTTCCAAAATTTAAGCTTACTCCTATTTTGGAAATAGCCATTTTTTGAATTCTAGAATAATGCAGTTTCTTCTAGACTTATAGAAACCAAATATTGATGTAGATTACTCTAGAAGGTTCTAAAAACAACTGATCAATATCCATATTACAATGTAGTACGTTCTAAAACCTTTTAAACTATAAACCTCCAGAATGTATCAACACTGAATTATTTCAACTTTTGGCCAAAAATGGCTTTTTTGCACTTTTCGGAAAAGTGATTTTTTGATTGGTAAATGTGCTGAGTTATGCCTGAGGGTTTTCATGGATGAAGAATTTATTTTGGTGACCACTTTTCAAAAATGGACATTTTTGGCTGAAAATTGTATTTTTCCACTATCCAAATTGGTCTTTGATCTGTGCCCAAGGATGATTCTGAGCTTATAAAATTTCAAATTAAAACTACATAAAAGCTAAAACTGCCTAAAAACTTGTTGCGAATTTATAATTCTTTTTTTAATTTTCAGAGTCCGATATATGGCAGGATAAGGGCTTCAAACGAGGAATTGTTCAAAAAGTTGGTTCCAATCGCAGGTGACTTGATGGAACCCGACATAGGACTGAACGAAGCTGATGCGCGTCTTCTGTGCGACCAAGTCGCGATTGTGTTTCATTGCGCGGCCACGGTGAAATTTGACGAAAAGTTGCGGGTTTCGATACAAATGAATGTGATCGGAACGCAGAGATTGGTGGCATTGTGCCATAAAATGACCCAACTCATTGTAAGTTTGAATGATTTGAACTCTTCAACGATAAGTTCAAGATTTAATGTAAGATATCTAATTAGCCACCCTCTAATCAAGACTCTTAGAGAAAGAGAAAGTGTATGTAAAAAGGGGAGAAATATCGTATCGCGATAGAAATGTTAAACATAGTAACCTCAGGGACATTTGCTTATTAGATTTTGCAAATTAAGCGACCAAAGGTCGCTCCTTTGCAAGATCTTAGGGTGACAAACTCTGTCACAACAATCACTTTCCCAGGCAAAAAGGGGAATTCTCCAAAACATAAGCAGGGATATATCCACATTATACACCGGAAATGGGCCACCGAGGGAGCGTCCCAGAACGCAAAATGGAAAAGCTTTCCGGAAAATAGCATGGAAAAGATAGGGAAAGGAATGTAGCAAGCGGCCGATTGATCGGTACAAAAGGAATAGCCGGGATCAGAAAAGGCAGTTCTGGTTGTCAGTCTTGTGGGGAGACTTGGAGGAGAGCGGTGATGCTCGTGGCCGTCGCCACGGTTTTTCATAAAAATAGGGATTTTGTAAAACAGGGATTGAGATTACCATAACTGCACACAGGGATTGAAACTCACACTTTTATAATTTGCGCTTTAAGTTCAATAAATATTATTTACAATTCGTGTTTTTACTAAAGAGGGATTTCTGAAACATAGTAAACCTAAAATCTATCTCTTCGCTTTCTCCACCTCTTCTGTCTTCTTAATTTGTCTTCAAGTAATGAACTAAGGGATTGACTTTATAGAAATTCGCAAGGTAGCAACTTTATAAGGAGTTTAATGGTTACAAGGGATTTGTATGGATATTGTTACTAATTATGGCAGGAGATAACTTGGAAAAGGAGGGTTAATTTTAGGAAAGAGAAAAAGAAAAATGACCAGGAAAGTCATTTTTTAACTGGTAGCAGCGCCTCGCGTTAACCTCTATGGGTTTTCAAGTTCGATCTCTCGACCTCTGAGCTTTCCAGTACCTTCATACGGAACGGAAATAATTTTGTGTTGGGGAGTGCACGCCTCATTCAAAATTTTTGCTTCGGGGGAGAATGGATTTCGACAAGTTCGGATCTGGCCACTCTGAGCTTTTGCTGCTATGCAAATTTTTAAGGAAAATTTTGTTTCTGGTATGGAAATAAGGAATGTTATCTGGAGTATATTATCAGGAATGCTACCTGATTAGGAAGGAATTATAAGGAATATTATTACGGATGGATATTTTTATCAGGATTATACTATTCGGTAGAAAGGATATTAGCCGGATACTTTGGATATTGGAAGAAAGTGGTTTTTGCCCTAATTTGGCATTCTTCTCTATGGTTCGGATTCAGGGATTATTTGGTGGTAGTTTTTGGATATTCTATTGCGATTTCTATTCAATCCCTCAAGTCATTCGCCCTACTTCCTCTTTTCCCAATTCTCTATTCCGATTATCTATGCAAAAATGTTCATTTTTCATTAATTTCTTTTTCTAGTGCGCATTTTTTCCAATTCGTAAGGGATTGCAACTGTCAAAAATTGTTTCATGTTAACTGTGTGCAACTCTACTCACTCTTTTACCGATCTGAGTGATATGGGATGTCATACAGGGTTTATTTTCAGGCACAATATCTCACTCGCCACTTCCCATCTATTCCCAGTTGGTCAGTTTGGATCTAACCAACTCCTAATTGCCGCAGTTTCCATTTAACAACAGGTCCAAGAAGTACTCAGGTTAGTGATTGGTCTAACAAAAAACCTCTTTCTAATCTCGCTCCTTCTCTCATCTCCTCTCAAAACTCAGGGATCAAAATGGTGTTAACTAAGGCACTGATCACCACTCAAAGGACAACAACGATCTTTAATTCGGAATTATTGTCCAAATCTCCGGACTCTCAACCGATAACACACAGGGATTTGGCAGCCTTACCTGGACACGCTGCTGACTTAAAGAAAAGGAATCATCTCGCACAAACTGAGCTTGGAGTTCAGGAATTTCGAGTGGTAACTCCAGAGGAAAATCAGGGCATAAAATTGGGAGATTTTGATTCTCATCCAAGCACTCTGCAGCACTTGCTCGCCCAGGACCAAACCAACGAGCCGGTCTCTGCGGTTCACAAAAACGCACCAATTTTGGACCACAGCCGAGGTGCTTATTCTGAGCTTCAACTTCCTCATAATGATGACTCAGAATATGGTGATTATCCTTATGGAGAAGAATTTTATGTGGAAGTTTTCGAAATTGGAGAAAATATCTCACCTTTTAATGGTGAAGGAGACACTTCTTTTTCTGAATGGCTTGTCCGCTTTCAAGATTTAGCGGATGCTCAAACTATTCCGTGGAACGGAGTCCAAAAGCTCAACAAGCTAAAATTCATGCTCGAGGGAATAGCTAGGGAAAAATTTGAACAACTTACAGTTGCTGAAAAGGGTAATTATGACTCGGCCGTGATAAAACTCACCTCATTTTTTGAAAATTCTATGACCAGGAACATCGCTCGACAGGGTCTTCGTAATTGTAGACAAATAAAAGGGGAACCAGTAAGAGCTTTCATGACCCGTCTAAAAAGGATTGTAACCGCTTCTACAGTGGGCCAAGGGGATCAAATGTTCCAACAAGTACTACTTGATGAATTTCTGGACCGGCTTGAACCCATCTTGCGCTTTCATGTGAAAACTTCTCAACCATCTACGGTTGAGGAAGCTTTAAATAAAGCCCTTCACCTGGAACATTTGATAGAAGCTCAAAGGGTGGCCAAGCAAGAAGAAATAGAAGAAATCGCCGGGATAGTCAGGGCCACTATTCAGGATTCCCAACATCTTCAGGATGACACAGGTTTTGCACTGCACCACGAAGTCCAAGTTCCGACTAAAACTTATGGGCATGGGCACACTTCTCAATCTCCAGGAGGTCAGGAGTTTTATCATTCTACTAATCAGGTCGATCCAAATTGGGGAACACTTCCCAATAGCGAGGGAAGAACCAATAAGGGGTGGAACGGTGGATGGCAAAGTAATTTGCATCAGAGCACCTCTGGTCAAATCGATCCAGTTGAGCAAGTGATCAGGGACATGGCTGAGAAATTGGCTTTTGAGGCACAAGCCAATACGACATTACGTCACATATATCCCAACTATGGTGATTTTTTACCCGATTCAAAACAGAATGGAGACTAGCATGTGTGCTAGAACTATGCCAACATTTTGCAGGGTCTTTAGCAGGGATTTCTATCCAGGATAATCTTCATATCAGATTTTTATGAACCATCCCTCATTCTTGCGAGGTACAATCTATCAGTGGCACACAAGTCCCCACTGACAACTTGAAGTAAACCTGAACCGATGATTGGTTCAATCACTCCAACCATTCGTTGTCACAAATGTTCCGAACTTGGATACTCTCGCTCTAAATGTCTACTAAGGTCTTCTCAAAAGGAAACTATAGCTTACTAAACAGGGATTCGGTTTCCATCTTGGGTTCTATTTTCAGATTTCGCCGATGTTTGCCTGCCTTGCTTCCTACTCTTCGCTCACTCCATGCTCTCTCCTCCGATGCTTCTCTTTCGGATCGTCGCTCAGCCAGAACTCGCAGAAAGATGCCAAATTTACAGTATACAGTGCAAAAAAAAATTTCATTATTGTAACGTAAACAGGGATGTCACAGGGCTCTAGGTGTTAAATATCCAAGACCGGGGACGGTCTTATGAAGGGCGATAGATGTTAAACATAGTAACCTCAGGGACATTTGCTTATTAGATTTTGCAAATTAAGCGACCAAAGGTCGCTCCTTTGCAAGATCTTAGGGTGACAAACTCTGTCACAACAATCACTTTCCCAGGCAAAAAGGGGAATTCTCCAAAACATAAGCAGGGATATATCCACATTATACACCGGAAATGGGCCACCGAGGGAGCGTCCCAGAACGCAAAATGGAAAAGCTTTCCGGAAAATAGCATGGAAAAGATAGGGAAAGGAATGTAGCAAGCGGCCGATTGATCGGTACAAAAGGAATAGCCGGGATCAGAAAAGGCAGTTCTGGTTGTCAGTCTTGTGGGGAGACTTGGAGGAGAGCGGTGATGCTCGTGGCCGTCGCCACGGTTTTTCATAAAAATAGGGATTTTGTAAAACAGGGATTGAGATTACCATAACTGCACACAGGGATTGAAACTCACACTTTTATAATTTGCGCTTTAAGTTCAATAAATATTATTTACAATTCGTGTTTTTACTAAAGAGGGATTTCTGAAACATAGTAAACCTAAAATCTATCTCTTCGCTTTCTCCACCTCTTCTGTCTTCTTAATTTGTCTTCAAGTAATGAACTAAGGGATTGACTTTATAGAAATTCGCAAGGTAGCAACTTTATAAGGAGTTTAATGGTTACAAGGGATTTGTATGGATATTGTTACTAATTATGGCAGGAGATAACTTGGAAAAGGAGGGTTAATTTTAGGAAAGAGAAAAAGAAAAATGACCAGGAAAGTCATTTTTTAACTGAAAGTTTAAATAATTGTGCTACAGGCTTTAAGTTAGAAGATTTACGGTGATTGGGAGCGAAACTGAAACAAAAAGTTGAAGGTAAAAATCCACTTCGATGAGAAACCTTTCAATCAATCCATCCAAGCAATCTCCTAAGAGATAAACGGCCCTATTCCAAACTCCCCAAAACCCAATGTTTTCCAAAAATAAGTAGATTTTTACCGAAAATGCCTGGAAAACTTAATTTTTTAACTTTTTCAATTTTTTTGGAGAAGATGATCTTTTTGGTGTGACTAGAAAAATGATCAAGTAAATTCTGAAATCGAAACTTTTAAAAATTCGGCGTCCGGATCCGGCAATGTTTGGAAGTCAAAGTATTCCCGGTTGAACATCACTGACAGTTAATACCTCTTCTTTTCTACAAGCGTTTCATATTTTGCTATGAAATATATAAGCCATTTTTAACACAATTTTTACCTCTTGATTAGCGCAACCACTCGCTTGACCCAAATTGACAACTTTGGCCATCTTCTTTGATCCAAAATCAGAAAGTTTTTTTACAGTCAGTAGTGCACGCCTCCACAGCCTATGCCAACTGCGACTTGGCCAAAACAGAAGAGCGCGTCTATGAGCCGTGCATCAAGCCCTCGAAACTCATCGAAGCCACCACCTGGATGAGTGACAGCATGCTCGACGCCATCACTCCCCAGCTGTTAGGAAAACGCCCAAATACGTACACTTTCGCAAAGGCTTTGGCTGAGAGTCAACTCATGGAAGATGCTCAGGGGCTGCCGCTCATTATTGTGAGGCCGTCGATCATTGGCGCTATATGGAAAGAGCCTCTGCCTGGATGGACAGACAACGTTAACGGACCAACCGGCATGTTCGTAGCGGTGAGTGAAGTTTTAGTAACGAAATCTATGTGAGAAATACATTTTTGAATGAAGCGGCGAAATTGTCGCAAAGATTTGATTTACCGCTTCCTAACAGTCCACCCCGAATAACATCCTGCCGATTTACCTGCAGTAGATACTAAGCTCAAGCATCTGTTATGTTTCCCGGGATCAATCGTCTGTCGTTTGTTATCGGGATCAATCGATGTGAGCGATTCCAAACAGTACCCAAAAGTTCAACTTTATCGAACTTTATTGATCTCGACTCTATTGGAGATCATCCGGATGATTGAATACTCAATAAAATTTTGGTTTAGGGTTAAGTCGTTACCAGGCGTCAATCCGAGAGTAAAGTTCCTCGGAGCCCAATCGGCTTTATTTAAGATACTTTTCTTCAAGATATTTTATAAATTACTTTTAGGTCGGAAAAGGAGTGCTGACAAATATGTGCGGCAGTGTCAAATCAAAAGCCGATATGATCCCGGTGGATATAGTCTCAAGCTGTCTGATTGTAGCAGCAGCTCACCGCGCCAATCTCAAGTTCGGATCTTAAACTTCTGCAAATGACGAATGGAAAACCGCCGGAGCAAATCCCATGCGAATCCTGTCCCCACAAAACATTCTCAATTTTGCTTTTGGATTTCCTGGGTGGTTTTTACCTGGATCCGGGGGAGGGGTTCCGTACAGTTATTCAATGTAGTTCATTGATCAATCGATGACATGCATTGTCATTCTTGAGGACTTTGACCAAATTGTCACTTTTGTACAGTCGAACCTCCAAATAACGCCTAGCAAGAGACCGAACGAAATCGCGTTATTCGGAGGGTCCCAATTTTTGAAATAAAAGTGACCCAAAATGCTCCGTTTTTATGTTTATTAGCTATTTTAAACAATTTTAGACAATAATTTTGCTATTTCTGTACAAATAGCCATTTTAGCTAAATTTTGGTTAAAAATGAGCAAAATATTTTTTCGGCCGCAAAATTGTTTCGCTCACCAGAGTGAGAGTTTGTATTTTTCAAAATTCCTAAAAATCGGCGTTATTGGGAGGACGGCGTTATTTAGGAGCGCTATTCGAAGGGCCTAACCCATACAAATCCTTTGATGTAAATTCGGGACCGGAGAAAATCGGCGTTATTGGGAGGTTCGACTGTATTAAAAAACGCAAAAACTACAAAAAAAGCCAGGAACCCAAAAATTGTTTAAAATTTGCATTGTCCCAAATTTAGATCCGACGAAGTTCCGATTATTCATTGCTCGTCGGGGCAACTAAACCCATTGACGTGGAACCACATCCCGATATACTTGGAGAAGTTCTTCTTCAAATACCCTTACAATTGCTACAGAGCACCGTCCACGCATTTTCACGCGAGTCGAAAATTGTTTCTCCTAAATTACTATTTGAAACACTACTATCCAGCCTATGCAATTGATATTGGCCTGCGACTAATGGGCAAAAAACCAGAGTAAGATTTTTGCTGATATAGTTTTTCTCTTTAAAATACTTTTCGGTACCGATATTTTTGTGGCATTAATTTTGAAATTTAGTTACAAAATTAATTTTGGACACAAAAGTATTTCAGAAGAAACATCGAAAGAAAATGGTTCCAAAAAATAGTTACGAAAATGAAACGAGAAAAAATTATTTAGCGTAAGTAAAGAATTTATGTTTGAAGCTAAGAGATTTTAGATTTGTAAAAATCTACGGAAAAGTATGGAACATGGTGGAAACGTTGCATTACTTCACAACGCGAGGATGGCACTTTGAGTCGAAAAATGTAATGAAGCTATGGAATAGTCTGGCTGAGGAGGACAGAAAGGTCAGTTTTTAGACACTCACAAGAACACATCCTGAAATTAAGACCATCCAGAAACCACTGCGATTACACTACACCTAAAATTTTCATTTCAGGTGTACAATTTCGACATTCGCCAACTCGACTGGGATCGTTACCTGTTTGACTATTTGATGGGAGTGAAGATTTATATTCTCAAAGAGAAGCTGGAAGATTTACCCAAAGCGAGATCCAATCTGAGTCGGTAAGCGTTTTTATGTTTCAGTTAGGACAGTTTTTTGAACATGGTTGTTTCTTTAAACTCAGTGGCATTTTCAATTTTTTACAAATCTCGAATATTTTTTATCTAAGATCCAAATTTCTGCTTATGTTTGTGCTTCGAAAGTTTTAGAATTCCTGGTTACAGTGGCGTTTTTATCATTTGTCGGAAAAATTATAATCGGAGATTAACCAAGTTAGTTATGAAAAAAGTGTTCTCTGCCAGCCAAAATCATCATTACAACGTTTCAGAACCATATTCCATAATATATATAATCATATTCCAATTTGTAAATTTAAGACTGAAGCAAATTGGGCTCTATACAAATGCAGCGGCATGGGCTTTGTTTGTTCGACTTTTCGCTTGGTAAAAAAATTCCCCAAGGAACAAATAAATATTTTTTCCTTTAGGCGCCGGACGCGAAAGCAGAAATGGACAGTTTGGTCGCTTGGGTTCATGCTGACGTATATCTACCAGAACTATAGCTTTCGACCGAAAGTTTACCTGAAAAGTGTGGAAGAATACAGAAAGACCGCATTGCCGGCTTACGCATAAAACTGCCTTTTTGCGTCAATTTGTGACATTGCTTGGAATTAAAACGTGACAATGAATAAATGTCTAAAATAATAAATTGCTTTGTTTGCATAAAATAAGACCACGTTGTTAAGCTTTCAAGGAAGAAATTGCTAAGATAAAACTCAAATGACCAATACTCAATTTGTTACAAATTCGTAAAGAGTACCTTTCTTTAACTATTTTCCTTACTGACTGCCATGATTTGCTTACATTTTCGATATTTTATTCGATAATTTTTGAAGAAAACTTTCTAATAAAATGAAAAAAATTTAAAGGCAACGAGAAAATAACGGAAAACTTGCTAGGTAATTTTTATTTATTGTAGCAAATAATACCATTCATTTTGGAATCAATTATTGTAGTCTATATTAGTCATCTTAATAAAAAACGGCCTGCCCAGGTTTTCTCCAAAACATTAATTTGTTCTTAGTATGAAAACACAGACATTACAAATTTATTAGCGCAACTAATAATAAAGCCTAAAATTATTAAGAACTTATTCAATTGTATCTTTCGCCAAAGATAGTGATTCACTTGGAAGCTCTCTTGTTCCGAAAGTAAAGTCCGCCAAAGACTGCTTGAACAGCCTGAAATTAAAAAGTTAAAACTGATAACATTATAAAACTGTAACACTTTGTACTTACCTCAAATAAAATGTACATAGCGATAGTTTATATAATTTTATACACTTCCTTATGTTTACGATTTAGTTATACTTTGTCATAATTTATAAACAAGGTTAATATAGGTGCAAGTTAAATAAAAATAAATAAGTAAACTTTCCTTTGCAATGGAATTGCTTTAAGTTCGAATATCTGTTACAAGCCATAGTTTCCTAAACTAATGTGTTATTTACTCAATATAAAATATAAACTTCTCTGTATTTCGAGAGGCATCAATTGTGTAGCACCAAATTGCATCGAAATCCATCCACGCTAAACAAAGGTCAATGAGAGAGTACCAATAGTTCATGAAAATAACATAAAGTAACAAACCGTCAAAAAATCTTGCTTCACCGGCAGCGCCATAATTTTTCTCTTTGAAGGAGGCGATGAAATAATTTGCCTATCAGTATAAGTTAGTAGTTATTATCATTGAAACTCAATGAAGTAGTATCGGAATTCCATAGGACTGCCCCCGCGGCTTCGCCGCTTGGCGGCGCCCTTGGTCATCCAATATTTTCCGGAAGCCATATCTTCCGGTGGAAACCCGATTCGGGCTTGAAACCGGTACCAGTCGATTTGTCTCATCGAGACGAAGCGATTGACGTATCACACGCCCAAATCCGAGCGGCGACGGAGGATCTGTGACCCGGCCAAATCCAGGATTTTCCGGAAGCCATATCTTCCGGTGGAAGCCCGATTCGGGCTTGAAACCGGTACCAATCGTCTTCTCTCGCCGAGACGAAGCGATTGACATATCCCACGCCCAAATCCGAGCGGCGACGGAGGATCTGTGACCCGGCCAAATCCAGGATTTTTCGGATTTCCGGAAGCCATATCTTCCGGTGGAAGCCCGATTCTGGCTTGAAACCGGTACCAATCGTCTTCTCTCGCCGAGAGGAAGCGATTGACGTATCACACGCCCAAATCCGAGCGGCGACTGAAAAGTTGCCTTTGTAAAAACCCCCCAAAAACTGAAAAAATGGCGTTTTCTCGACTTTCGTGGCGGGACCACCCCAATTCTGACATTGATAACCCCCCCCCCTAAAATCATGGGTTTTTGGGGGGGGGTACTCGCGAGTTTGGGGTCCGGGACCCCCAAAAAGTGGGTTATTCTATTGGGGGGGGGAGACCCGGGACCCCCAAAAAGTGGGTTATTCTATTGGGGAGGGGGGGGGGAGACCCGGACACCTATCAACTTAGAGGGATCCGATTAATTAAATATCTGTGATAGGAAGTATACAAAATTTATTTTAAGACTTTTTTCGAAAAATAATTCGGTCATGTGTCGAGAAAATAAGTGTGCGAAAAAAACGAAATATGTATACTGAAATAAAAGAATACGTACATATATTGAGAGAAAACGGAACGATAATTCTAAGTGTTCGATAAAATTGTACTAAAATTTTCTGAATAAAATCATTTAAAAATATGTCAGAGAGTTATTTATCATGCAACGAATTCTTGAACTAGAACCAAAGAGAATTCTTGAAATAATAGTGTCTCTTCTGCAAGTAGTAATTTTTCTGCAAATGATTCGCACAAAATTTTTACATTTTATGAGTTATAACGTGCACATAAAACATATTTTCATTCAAGTGTCAAAACTTAAACGATTCCACATATAAATTATCCATAATCAGAGCCCATTTAAGCAGACCACATCCGAGGTCACATTTATGTGACTAACATTATAACCTTAATTTATTCTAAATTCAAGACACATTTTTATTTACTTATTTTATGTTTTCAGAATTTTCATCCGGATATATATTACTTCAGTTCTAGACCTAAAAAGTTCATACAAAAAGGCGTCGTCAAGAAAGACATTCCGAGCGAATAAGGAAAAAACATGATGCTGGAAAAAAGTACAGAAAAAGTGTTGCTGGATTGATATGATAGCGTTAAAAATAAAAATTTGTTCTTGAGTTTTTATTGAAAATAATTATTGAGATAAAAACGATATCAAAGTTTTTCTTAAAGAATTTACACAAAAAGATACAGATAATCCATTGATTTGGTTGAATGGCAAATGGGGCATAGAAAAAATCGACCTTCGAAATTCGTTATTGAAACGATTTTACATCCAAATGCTACACACCTAAATAAAAATGGCCCATATCCTGTTAGCATTCGATAATTTCGGATTCACATTTCACAATTAAATTGATCATAATTTTCGGAAAGAAAAATAGAAAGTTTGCCTCAACACCTTATCAAATACATCCTTCGTGAAAAGAGATATAAGGCTCATCATAGCACACGTGTTCCATTTCGCATACCAAAAGTGTGTGAACGAAACCCTACTGCCATCTCATACCATACAGTCATCACTCGTTCAAAATGGCCCACATTATATGGCTATATTCTCGAGTCAAAGTCCATTCGAGTGGGAAATATTCAACACATTCCAACGCATATACTGATATTTTTGGAATTTATAAACAATAATAATAATACAGCTTGGCTCATGAAAATCTAGTAGTACTGTTTGGATTTCACTGACTTTGGCGTTGTCTTTATAACTCAGACCGACACAAATCTCATTCAGATCTGAGCAATGAACACAACGCCAAAGGCAGTTAAATTCAAACGATACTACTAGATTTGCGTGAGCATAGCGATATAAATGTGAATTCTATAAAAAAATAAAAAACTTCCTTTGCAATTGCAGTGGCTTAATTTCGGAGAACTTTGATGAGTCAACACTTGCCTAAATTGAAACATTAGTATGTCAATATAAAATATAAACTTCTCTGTATTTCGAGAGGCATCAATTGTGTAGCACCAAATTGCATCGAAATCCATCCACGCTAAACAAAGGTCAATGAGAGAGTACCAATAGTTCATGAAAATAACATAAAGTAACAAACCGTCAAAAAATCTTGCTTCACCGGCAGCGCCATAGCAATTTCGAATGCGGAGCGGATCCTTGATATCTTAAAAATAATTTAGTTGTTAGTTGAACAACATAATGTGTCATAGAGGCGGAAAACATTCTGATATAATGGAAACGGAACGATATCTCAAATGCCGACTCTTAAAGCTGAACTTGAGCCTTTCTAGGCAATTCCTAGAAACTCCCAAAAATCACTAAAACTTTAAATGCTTCGAATTTCCTTTGAGGAAAAATCTACAGAATATGTATCAGCATTTCATATGGAAATGGAGTGCAAACATAAAAGGAATACTAAAAATTTTCTCGAACTAAAGAATTGTAATTCTCTCTAGAGTTCTCGCTAAGAAGAATCTCTTCTCTCTAGAATTCTCTATAATGCCCTGTAAAGTGATTAACGAAATAACGAAGAATAAAATTATGGGTATTGTAACATTGACTTTGTGGTTAAGTGGTGAATGAAGCTTCCCATAAATCACTAAAAATACATTAAAATGTTAAATTGGTGACTCTCGAACTGATTAGTCGCGGAAAGTCTTGAAGAAATACGGCAAAAAAATCAATGAAGAAAGTTATGGAGAACATCTTAAAAAATCTTTATCGCCATTGCTAAAAATAAAGAATGTGAAAATTTCCATTTCCATAGCAAAATTGAAATTACCAATTTAAATTCCTGCCAGCTGTCATTAGTTTGAATTGGTCCCTTTAAAATAGATTCTCGTCAGACTAATTTAACAAAAGTTTTAATGTTTGTATAATTTACACTTTTGAATTAGAATTTTGTCCGATAGTGGTACATATTACCCTGAAATGGGAGAAAGCGAGATTTTGACATAAAAATAGTTTTAGAAACAGTTAAATGATTGACAATGCAATTTGTTGGGGTTTCACATGAGATATCTCAGTCGGGAGTTCACTGGTTGAGTGGTTGTGTCCAAAATAATGTCCAATATGGACATTATTTTTCATGAAACTCAAACTGACGGATTCTGTTTTAACTGAAATCATTGATCAGTGACCGCTTTGGCGCATTTATTATTCCTTTGTTGGCCGGCGCCGCTGAGAGGCTGTCATAGGAAGAAGGGAAAGAAAATCAAAGGGGATATGGGATTACAAGTGAATGAGTGATTAAATTGAGTTCTCATAACTGTTTCATCAAAATATGTTTTCTTGGACTGAGAAAAAAGATTGGATTAGCAAAAATTATGACCGACTTTGTAGGCAGTTGTTTTAATAGAACGACTTTAGAAACGTTTAGTCGAACCACTTGAAAGGAAAGGAACAGGCGCTTTTCCTTTGTTTGTACTGTTAGCTTGACGCCGAAACATATAAAATTGTGGATAATACCCCATTTATCGACAATGAATCTAGTGAGACTGATATAAAGTAAAAACCATGAGAAATCACCAAAAATTCAAAAAATAATGGAGAAATAAATATTGTTTGGGATTAATCGGAACAACCCAAAGAATAATGCACAAAGTGTTTATAACAGCGTGTGACATTTGGGAAGGAATTGGGAAAAATCCATGGAAAATCGATGGCAAAAAAGCGAAAAAATGGGGAAGTTCAGAAAGAATGGAAAAATCAAAGAAACTTTGGAAGGAATATTTGGTTCCGAGTTCAGCAAGAAATAAAAAAGAAGGTCAAAATAGTTTCTGCTATTAATTCTTTTGTTCGTGGACGCAGCTGAGCTACCCACGGAAGAATTAAGTTGGGTGAAACATTTCCATTTAAGATGATTCATATTCTGTGTGGAAAAATAAAGGAGACCTATAAATGTCGACACAAAATATAACTGAAAAGAAGAGAATAAGCTTCTTTGACAAAGGAATTAAAATTGCTAAAATATTGAAGGTGGGGAATGTTGAAAAAGTTGTTACTTCACAGGATCGGTTATAATAAAATCGGAATGCAAACAAACCACCAAATGATTGTCTTAAATCCAGAAATTTAATTCGTAATCGAAGTATCATTTGGCCGGACATAATTCAACGTCCTTTGATCGTACAGTGTTGAAATCATTCATCCGCTGTTGTTCATTCCTTTGTTCTCTGGGCAGGGAACGCCAGGGAATACGCAAAATCAGAAAGTATTGAGTTGAGATAATTGATTCATTAAAAAAGTTCAGAAAATATTGCGGATGCAAGAAATCGTGTCTAAGAATTCATCGGAGTCTAAAAATTATATGGCGATGAGAAAAATGACTAGAATGGGCAAAATTCAAAAACACAGTGATTTGTTGAGCATTATATCGAAAGCATCCTAAAATACAAAGCACATGGACTTTTGGCCATTGTTTTATGCCAACGATTAAAAATTGCTTGACAGAATGACAGCAGGTGTTTAGAGATTCTCATCGGATAAACATTTAAGGGACGTGGTCAAAAGAAAAAAAGCGCATCTCTTTGACCACGTGACGAGCACAATTTAGCTGATCATTTTTTGACGTGTGGGTATAGCTCATCCGAAAAAAAATTTTGACACTAAAGTCTAAAAATTATTAGTCCGAAAAGAGGTGAAATTATTCAAAATTATGGCAAATTGTTGAAGATCATAATGGTCAAAATGAACAGGCCGTTTTAAAAATGCTTGCTAAAATCACTTCAAAGGAAAGGAAGGCTGTGAATGTTCTATGACATTACGAGGAATTTCGGAGGGAAAGCAGGAAAAATACAGAAAATCGGATATCAATCAAACGAAAAACTAAAGTTACAAATTAAGTAAAAAAAACGATCGATATGCATCTTCTACAAGTAAAATCTAGAAATTATATGGCGATGGGAATGTGACTAGAATAGACAAAATCCAAAAACGAAATTAATTGTTCGGAATTAAACCCAAACCGTTCAAACATATAAAAGCTCATAGACTTTGTAAGCCACTGTTTTATGAAAACGGTTTTAAAAAGTATTGGTTGAATGACAGGGGTCGCATAGGGAATCTCGGATCCGGTTAGAGGACCCTTTGGAAAAAGGAAGCGTTGTATGCCTGGCAGTCAAAGGGCGATGAATCAGACAGTCAAATCGATGATCAAAGAGCTAAAATTGTGAGCGAGGGAGCCTAACAAAATATCTCTAATCAATGGTTTAGTCTCTATTTCTTTCGTCATTGGCGCAGTTGATCGGGACATGAAAATGGACATAATAGATATTATAGAAGATAGTAAAAACTCTCAAAAAAAACACTCAAACTCAGCTTCGAATGGACAACATTCGACTCACATTTATTCCGCGGAGAGAAACCTCGAAGGCAGGATTTTCCAGACTCTTTTCTCACTCTTAAAATCATAAGATAAATCTGAAAAAATCTGAAAATGGTCAGCAAGGTTCGAAGAAGCACAAAAAAATGTATCTTTCCGGATCATGTCAAAGAATTTTTAGAAAAATGTCAACGAATAAGAAATAGTATATTCGCATATCTGGACATACATAATACATTTGGAAAATAAAAAAGGCAAGGTCATAACTTTTGATCGCCATTTTTGGTGATTGGTAATAATCTACCATATAATATTGGCAGGAGATTTGCCATTTCAACATCAGTCGTTCTATCATGTTCATTTTTCTCTCCTTTGTTCGATTGCGCCGGCGAGCGGACCACGAAGGAGAAAGGCTCAAAGCGGTAACAAGAGATGAAAGCTCGGCGCCCTATAAAGCCAAATCGCTATATAGCGAAGACAATTTTGCGGTCAACAATTTTTTGCAGCTAACCGCCAAATCGGGGTGATGGGGGCAATGTGAAGGGGCCGATTCGACTGCTAACCTCAAAAATTGTTGAACGCAAAAATTGGCTTCGCTCTATGGCCATTTGGTTTCACACAAAAGGAAGCGGTGCGATGTCTGCCTTTTGTTATATGGTTTGGTCGAGCAAAATGCGGTTAGAGGAGATTCCGGGTGAGGGAGTCAATTTTGGTGGCAAGCAGTCAGCTAATGTTTACGGTTATCTGTCCGTCGATTTTGCCGTCGTCATTTGGTTTTCTCAGGTACATTTTTCGTTTTTTCGCAGGATTTTCGAAATCCAAGGCGAATTTGTTCTTTGGCTATCATCTATAGCTCACTTCACGGCTTCTCCTATGAAGTGCATCTAAAAAATTGTCAAATAATCTCACTTAAAAAACGAACGCTTAATAATATGCTCAATACTTTGCAAAATCGGTTTTGAAAATATTCAAAGAAAATTGTGGATAAGCCTCTCTGATAAGTTATTCCGAAAAGTCGTAAAATGGCATGTGAACAAAATTTGAGCAATTTTGGCTAGAATCACGGATTTTGTGCACTTTTCCACTCCATCCAATTCCCGTATTTGCTGTAAATAATTTTTGCGCGATATGTATTTCCGCGAATTTGTTGATTTTACTCTTGCTGGCCAGAATCGTATCCAGAATCGCACCTATTCAAAAGTTTTTGATAACGACTCTCCAAAAAATTTGTGGCAAATGTGAGTTATGAATATTTTCTTGGAAGTTTTCAGAATGTTTAGCGAAAACTTTATCTTTCTTAATGATTTAATTTTAAAAATCAAGCATTTGTAAGAAAGCGCAGAAAATCCATGAAAAGCTCAAGACCAATTACTGAGAAAACAAGAAATTAACAAATTGAAAACGTGCCACAAATACAAAAGCCAAATTAAAATATCCCAGTCATACCGTAAAATTAAACGAAGAAAATCCGTTAAAAAATAACCCATCCTGGATACGCTCCTGGGCTCAATTTAAAAAAGGGACTAATTTAGACTATTTCTGCGATCATGACATTGCATTTCAACTTCACACCCTCAATATTAAACTTCTCAAAGCACTCTGCCCAGCACTGCGACACCTCATTAAAATCTACACACCCTACTAACGTCGTGTTTAAGCTGGAACTATCGGAACCCACGAAGTATTATATGATGCACCATGGCGTACAAAAACTCACTAAATATGGCATATTGCAGGGAAATGGAACTATGGCTGTACGTGTGTACAGAAAGGTACTTAAAATTAAAATAAATTATCACTGAACAGAAAGGTTGCGAAATACACCATTAGATAGATACAAAATTGAATGCTAGTTAAGAAAGGATCTGACATAGAATTCATGCGGTTTTTATAATTATGGCATGATTTTCGTTCGGTGAAATAGACAACTCAGGCGGTTTGACATAAAAATGTCTCCAAAACAAAGCGTAAAGGCCAGACAGCTATAAAGAAATGTGAATTAATATATGTGCCAGATATAGCAATTCCCTGAAGACGTTTTCAGGTCGGCGAGGGCAGTAACTATGACGTCCTGACTGCTCGTTTCTACCACTACACCGACGAGCAGCTGGAGGAAACCAGTACTCCGCGAGAGCTTTATAACCGTGTTCAGGGTTCGGCCTTGGTTGGCGGATACCAGGCTTGTTCCTGTAATCTGTACGCAATGTGAAGAAGCCCCGGTCTACAAACCTTTAATATGTAGTGCCTATCCAATAATTTGATCTTCATTTAATTTTGATGTTCATTTAAGTAAAATACTTATTCTCTGCAAGTGAACTCTCATTATCTTATATTTAAAATGCAAATAATATCTGTTCCTCTGTATTCAATATTAACATGAAATAATGCTTGGGGCCTAATAAAATGCAATAAATAGCTTCAACATAAAATCAATCTGGTGTAACAATGTTGTTAGCAAAATAAGTCTGAGATGGGCGATCAAAGCATGAGTCTTGTAATTTAAATGTTGGGTTAAATCGAGTTCCTCTAAGGCGCACTGTGACAGTGGGGATGGAACGGAATCTGCCGCTTTTCGACGCTCCCGAACCCCAAACTTGCGAGTATTCAAAAAGACCCATAATTTTAGGGGATTATCAATGTTAGAATTGGAGATCACGCACGTGAAAACACGAAGTACTTGATTTACATGAGTCACGAATAATGGCAACTCCCGTGTCAATTTTATTTGTGACAGAATTTCTCATAGAAATCTGTCATCCAATTTGTCATGGAAACACGAAAGAAACTGCTCAAAAATTACCTTAATGTTAATGAAAGCGAATGAACTTGGGTAAAAATTTTTTTTATCTAGAACTATGGAAACTTAAATCACACAACGTTTTCATTTCACCCTGATAACCAAATTACCCGTTTTCAGCAATTTTTCTCTTCTTAAAAGGGTCACAGTCTGCAGCTCCTTTGTTTGATGTGGCAGAGGAACTGTCACATGTCAAATCGGGTTAAAGAAAATGATGAGTACCAAAAATTAAAAATACCACTATAGTGAAATTAGGGAACAATGTTAATCTAACATTATTATTTCATCAAAAGGCAATCAGGAAAAGGAATGAAAAGTTTCGGAAAATAGCAAGAAATTGACATTTGAAGATATTCCTTAGTATATGTTAAAATAATTCTTAATGTTTTCTCTCCAAAATTTGGTGATCTACTATACAATAAATTTAAGTTCTGTGAAAAACTGTTGTCCTTCTGGGTAATTCCTAAATCGGCCTTTCGGGTAAATTCTCAATCAAACTCCTAACATAAATGCAAAGTCAGTTCTAACTTGTTTATATCGTAAGAATGTACAAAATGGTTATGACACAGTGGGGCGTTTGGGATGGAAAAACTTCAAAGAAAACTCGTAAGGGACATTTGTCTCGGAACCTGACACAAATGCATAATCGACATTAATGAGATTGTTGAGCTGAGAGAAAATATCTACGATAAAGTGCGCAGGAGGAAGATAAATATATCAAATCTTCAGAAATGAACTTGAGGTGGGGGATGTCGCGGTGTGAGTTCTCGGGTGGGAGTTGTCTCGATGCCAAATATTAATTTGAATTAAATACGCCGTCAAATAATACAGTTATTATCCGTTCACATTCCTATAGTTTGATGAATCAACTAGTACATGGTACGTTTCAAAACGACTTCTTTTGCAATGATTCGTGCTGGGCGAAAACAGGTTCAATAATTAAATTCAAATGTGTCAGCAAAAAAATGAATCATCAACACGGTTATAATATCAAAACGTGAAATGTCATAACACATATGAAAAGAAAAATAGAAATGGACCAAGAAAATAAATCGAACTGTGAAACATAGCAAGCTCTATGTGGTGATGATGGAAATATTCTCTCACTCTCTTAATGAAGCAGAAATGTTCGCTAATTATATATGGTTGTGCTCAACTAAAATATTATCCGTCTCAAATGGCAAAGACATGTATGGCCGAGATCAAATCAATATTCAGTGTCACATGTAATGTTATGATTGAACGTTCTTAGCTAGCTAAAAAATATTGATTAATATAATCGATCACTGTTGCTTTTTCATATTAATCTCTTTGTTCGCTATGAAAGAAGGATCGCCACGCGGAATACATAAAACTAGCTGAGATGGGGGCGCTTCGCGCCCCCCTCTCTGCTAGGAAGCGGTTAGCGTGCATCCGCGGCGCTTCACGCACCGCCATCAGCGGTCAATTGGGTTGTTCGGGAGTAAGGGTTGTTCGGGAGTATATGTTCTAAGTTCCCTCACATTCCAAGGGATAAGGTCGGGCGCTCCGCGCCCGACCACAGGACTATCTCGCCATCAGCGGCGCCTGGCAATGTTCATGCCCCAGGCAACTTCGAGAGTCAATAACTCTCGAGTCGTATTTGGGTATCCGGCTGAATTTGGTGCCAATCGTCTTCCCTTGAGCTTAGCTGTCGGTTGACACCAAGATCAGCGAAAAGTAACGACGGCATAAAAAGTTGGGTTCCATGTTACGTCGGACATGTCTAACTTACTAGGGAGATTATTAGGATGAAAGAATTGATTGAATTATACTTGTTTAATTAAAGGCACGCTAGAACTAGAATGGGTGCAAGACGTAAGTCGCCACCAAAAATAGAGAGCATACAGATTTTAGAGCGCATTTTTCATCAAAACACTTTTACAAACGGTTAGCTGAATCACTTAAAAAAAGGAAGCGTTGCATGGGATTTGCAAGTATGTGCCATAAAATTTGCCATTAACCTTAAAATCCTTGAATAAAGCCATAACATTGACCTGTTGAGTAGTACAGATATAAAATAAGACATTAAAGCGCTTAAATTCGTATTATATATTGCTGAAAAATCACAAAAAGTTTCAAAAACGCCTGGAGAGAAAAATAACTTTAAAGTTTAACCGTAAAAATGAAAAATATCAACGAAATGTGAAATAACGATCTTCATTTCGGGGAAATACTTTGGAAATAGTTTAGAGCACCCTTTTATAACATTAGAAGGTTATTCGCATCACAGAAGTGGTTCTTTTTTGTCACAGATTTGGTATGTGACTTTGTGCAACAACCCTTGAAAGGGCATTTTTTAGGCTGGTTCTCCTGAAAGAAAAACCGAATCTGACCCCTTATATGGATCCATCGTTATTGTTTGAATTTGGCGGGCATTGTTGTAAATCTGTAACAAAAAAGAACCACTTCTGTGACACCGAAAATCCTCTCGTTTTGACAACGTGATATACAGATCATTGTAAAGTGTAAGGCAATACTAAATTATTCAAAGGAGATTCAAATTTGCAGGGTTTGCTTTAAATGTGGCCTTCTCTTTTTGTTTTCTAATGATTCTATATGATATTCTGACAAAATCTAACAAAACCGCCATGTTGTAGTTTTATCAGCTTAAGAGATTAATAAAATTCATCGGGTAAATTAATGATATTACAGCAAAAAGAGGTCCATTAATAGAAAACTTAGGAAGTCCAAGGAACCAACTCCCGGGCGCAAAACAATCGGCCCCGTAGGTGACACTTTGCCTTGCAAAATGTCATTTTTTGGCAAAAATGACACTTTTTGGCAAAAAAGGCATCTTTTGTGAAATGCGAAAAAAATTTTACCATGTTCCCCACTTAGAATTCCCAAGGGAGCATTTTGAGCTATCGCACGTCCCAAAAGGAGCGAGTCTCGAAAAGTTCCAAACCGAGCCCGACCGACATATATCCTGCGAAATAGGTTAGAGTGGAAAAAGAGAACATATTAAAAGGCATCGCCTTTTAAGGGAAGCACAACTCACTCTTAATTTAAAAGTATACGAAGACTCGAAAAGCGATAAAATAGGCAAATTTAAAAACCTAATAAGCTGTGGCCCAAATCCAAAATTGCGCAAAAATAAACAAAATACATTGATTTATGAAACGTTTTCAGAGATTGTTGGTTGAATAACAATGGGTCGTTTAGGGTTTCAATGTTGGCGAAACCTTAGGAAGTGGGACCAATCCTATATAATATTTGAGTGCTGTCTGTGCGTCCCATGAGATCAACTTTCCGGGTTTTCAACGCTCCGTTTTGAGTGCATGATAGCTCAAAATGCTCCACTGGGAATTCTAAGAAGGAATGTGTAAAAATGTTTTTCACGTAGACCTCAAAAAGTGGCTTTTTTACCAAAAGTGTCATTTTTGCCACTTTTTGTACTTTTAAGGCTAACATTGCGAGGCGCCGCAGGCGACAAGCCAGTCCTGTGATCGGGCGCGGAGCGCTCGACCTTCCCCTTGGAATGTGAGGGACCTTGGAGCACAAAGAGTGGAACTCAATCTTACCCCATACACATAGAGAGGCACCGCAGGCGACTAGCCAGACCTGTGGTCGGGCGCGGGGCACCCAACCTTCCCCCTTGGAATGTGAGGGAGCTTGGCTCCCGTAGGGAGTCCCCCTTCGCTTGTTGGGAGATAACTTAGTGGATAACCCACTCCCATCCAAGTGTCCCTCACAAAATGGCAGAAAACGTGTTGCTCTCTACTCATCGCCAATCGAAAAATTCACATGTGGATATCACCCGGTTCATTGATGCATTAATTAGAGATTGGTAGCGTGAAAAAGCAGAAAGATTGGTAAAAACTTGTGCGAATAATATCCCTATCGGTTAATTATTAAAATGATTAGAAATGGGCATATATCACATTTCCTTCAAGTACATTGTTGTATGAAAAATGATTTTAGAAACGATTAGTAAATCATTTAAAAGGACAGGAAATATTGTTGGTGGATTTGCAATTATTGACCTATAAGCAAGCATTGTGGGTGACAATTGAAAAAGGCCTTGGGAAATACAGGAATTTCATTTCTAAAGTTGAATTATTAAAATAAGATATTATATGGCGATACATTTATTTTAAGGCAATGTCTCGAAAAAGACTGGAAACCTTTCATAGATATAAATTGGTCTCCATAAGGTTAATTTTTTAAACTCATTTTTTCTGAGTAGGTTAGACGGATTATTAGACCAAAAAAATTTGTTCTGAAAAATAGTCGTGTATAACTCGGTAAACTGAATAACTTTTCAAATGTATCATTAATGTATTATGCGTTTTCGGCAAAACATAGTAAAAATACTCACTTGATCAAAAACAATAAACACTAAGCATTCAATCAAGCTAATGGTAAAACCTGCTGCTTCGCCTCAGAGTACAGGATCAGATTAATGAATCAAAGTTTTAATCAATTTGCTAAAAACAAATGCTTATATAACACAAGAGAATGTTGTCACAATAAAAAGGATCGATTAACAAGATCTAGACATTGCGGAAGGTGCGAACTAATTAGTTGGCATATTTCGAGTTCTACCCTTCCATTCGACGCTTTCTTTTTTATTGCACTCATAGCCTCAATCCGAAAGTTTGAATGAGAACAATGGCTCTCTCAAGTTTTCGTGGTGGAACCGATATATGAATTTAATGAGAGATATATTCTTAGTCAGTATATTTTTTCTTATTTAGATCTAACTAGTTTTACATAAAGCGTGGACAAAGCCCGCGCGCGTTGCGTGAAACGACTCGATCTCTAGATATTTTATCTTTCTGCAGATGAGTGATGATTAGTAAATGTTAAGGATTAAGGGACCTTATAAGGCGAAATGAGTATCAGGAGATTCACTAAAGTAATTTATAGAAAGTGGTAAATCAAGCTTAGTGCCCACATAATTTATGGAAGGTTTTCTCTTCATGAACACCTTCGAAATCAACGCTTTAAAGACCGGACTGTAAACGGAAAATCCTTTTTTCCGGAAATGTGTGTGGTTTTAAATTTTCCCTCGTTTGAATGTCAAAAATGCTAAAGAAGGTAAGCACCATTTAGCATGGGCCCAACCGATAAAACGAAGCGAACGGGTACAGCAGCACCCTTCCGTCAAGAACCTCTCGAGTAAGGTAAAACTTCCGAAATGCATTGACATTTAATTCAAATAAGGCGACAGAATTCGGGACAAAAAAGCATCCATATACAAGGATAAGTGCAAAAATAATAATCTATCGCCATGGGGGGGGGGGTGCCTTCGGCACTCGATTTTAGGCTCGTATTTTTCCATGGTTCGGTACGTCCGTCCGCCTTAATGCAGGTTTTGGTGAAAAAAGGCAGAAGTGACAAAATATGGACCCCTACGAATGCAGGTTTTGGTGAAAAACTGGGGAAATTTCGGTAAATTTAGACATCAAATTCGGATTCGCCGGAAAAAATTACCCTAAATTAGGTACATAAAAAAATAAGCACCCCTAAGAATGCACTTTCAAAATTTACTACGGACATCGCGACAGCAGCGAAATACTAGTATAGGATTTTCAGGGTACAAAAAAATAACGATCCGTTTCTACCTTTTTCTACAAAACCTTCGCGTGGATTTTCGATTTCGCGTTTTAGGTGTTTTAAAATGCGCGGAGTACGAACTCGAAGGAATTTTCAAGATTTGTGACATCCTATGCGATATATAGCCACATGTATGGCTGAGTAGGTTAAGCTTCGGCTTTCCAATCAGCAAGGCCGGGTTCGATGCCCACTATGGCCCATGTGGGCAGTCCACTCAGCTGTGCATCCCTCGTCTGCACTGTATGTGCGGAGGGTCGGCGTAAATGAGTACTGGCCTAACCAGGGGAGCACTGAAAAGGGCCTTTGGCCTCCGCTGTGCCTAACAGCCTGCGGGAACTGTGTCGGGGATGTCCTAGACTCCCTTCCCGGTACTCAACAAACCTCTAATGGGATAATCACATCCAAATTCGAAGATAGTCACGGGGTGAGCCTCAGGCCCCCGTATAGCAGAAAAAAAAATATACCCTCGGGGCATATCTCCATTTATTAACAAAAATGCCACTTTAACCATATTTTTGCCTTTTTCACTGATCCACCGACCGCCAATCCAATGGAAAACCAACCTGCCAACACGAACCCAATCCTGATATATGCTCACCAATCTTGAAAATTCCTCTGATTTCCTTCTCCGCGCATTGGAAAACACTTAAAACGCGTTTTCCCGGAAAATGTTGGTTAAAAATTTCGCACCATAGGGCATCATGGTTTTCGAGAGTGCCGCCGAGGCACTCGGAATGCTGTTCCGACAACTTCGTTTGCTTTATTTTGTGTATTGATGTTTACAGAGCGTTTGAAGTTGTTTTGAAGCAAATTTGAGGGAAGACAAAATTCTACAGTATAGCCAAAATAATATTTACCCCTTTCAGGAGGAGGGCATACCTAAAGAAAACTGGGAAAATGGGTTCCGTTAGACACCCACCTGTAAACGCGCCAAAATTGTCAATTTTCAAAATATATGATTAGTTTTGGGAAAATAAAAAAGTGTTTTGAGAGAATTTTCAGCTTGGGGTGAAAAATGTGGCATTAAAAAAATGTTATTTTAAAAATATTTATTTAACCCCACTTTTCAGGTATAACCAAAATAGTGCGAAAACCTTCCACATAAGCCGTATCGGTTATTAATCAAATAACTACAGAAAACTTACTCACTTTGCATTCGACTAAACAAAGTGACCACGTCCTCTCTAGCAACTTCACGTTGAATATTGAGTGCCCATTTCTCTAATTGACGACAGTTTAGTGCAATATGACTAGGGACTAGTGGCGGGCCGCAGCGGAAGGTTGCGGCAGCGAGGAGGTTTATTTTGTGGGTAAAAGTGTTATGTGGCTTTTTACTTTTGGAAAGGTTTCGCTGGCTGGGTAATTGGCTTCTGATTTACCTACTTAATGTTGGTGGGAACGCTACGAATAAGTGTGGATTTGTGGGTCGTTTTGGGGTCCGAGCGGCGCTTCGCGCCGCTCGGACCCCAAAACGACCCACAAACCCACAAATCCACACTTTTTCGTAGCGCTCCTTTACATAGCGTGAGTCATGCTGGGTCTCCGCTCGCTTCGCTCGCTACGACCCAGACGTGAGAATCAGTACTGGGTTGCGTTCGTGAAGATCTCGGCCGCCTTCGGCGGCCTCGATACTGGCGGCCGCATACTGGGTTGGATTCGTGAAGATCTCGGCCGCCTTCGGCGGCCTCGATTTAAGTAATAGGATAGAGCCTAAAATTAAGCTGTAAAATCGAAAATTGTCTAAAAATTAGTTTAAAATATAGCTAAAAATGTCTAGATATTTTCAATGGTACTAGTTTATGTCTAAAAGTAGCTAAAAATCCTCAAAAACAGATGATTTAAACAACCTATTTTATTAACCTATTTTGCCATTTTGTCAACCTATTTTAGGTACCTAAAACCGGTTTTCATTAACCTAAAAATCCGGTCTTTAATCATGAGTATACAAAAGAAATTTGAGAAAATGGCAAAGCTTTAGGAACAAGGCTCCTGCTGAAAACTTACTCCTGGGCTTAAAACTAATGTCTAAGCTTATACTTAAACATAGCCTAGATTTTGTGAACTTTACTCCTCATAAGACGACTTTGGGATACAGTCATACCCCGTTTATCCGGACCCACACTTATCCGGACGGTTTTGACCGGAACGGATTTTTTCATGCAAATTTCCCTCATTTATCCGGACTGACTTGGGAAAATTTAGGACAAAAGGGTCCCCCTATTGATTTGAAAATTTTGCTGTTTTTGGCCGATTTTTCACCAAAAATTCCGAATTTTTGGTCAAAAATTTGAATTTTTTCCATAAATTTTTCGGTTTTCAGCCCACTTTTTATAAAATTGTCAAAAATTTTTTAAAAATTGGCCAAAAATATTTAAAATTTTTGAAAAAATTTCAAATTCGCGCCAAAAATTTCAAATTTTTAACCGAAAATTCAGTTATCCGGACTAAATTGGCTTGAAGGGGTTTTTCCATACAATTTCCCTCGTTTATCCGGACCCTCAATTATCCGGACCCTCACTTATCCGGACTAAATCGGCCGGTCCCGATCTGTCCGGATAAATGGGGTATGACTGTATATTAATCGATTAAATAAATAAGACATGATCAACACTAGAGAGCGGACGAAATCGAAATTCGATCGAAATTTTTCGAAATTCGGTCGAAATAGAAATTCGAATTTCGAAAGTTGAAAATTACCCAATACCGAAATTGATCGACTTTCGTTTTCGATTTTCAAATAGATCAAATTTCGGAATTCGATCCGAAATTGATCGAAATTCGATTCATACATTTTAGGAAACTAGCCCCTCATCACGCGCGCCAAAGGCGCGCGGTCTGGAAAAACAGCTCGCAAAAGTTCATTTTGAATTCAGAGATGAGCCTCAAAAATTTTCTTATACCTGATGCAAGAACATAAAGATCAAATATCATAAATGTTTCAATGCATTTAAATTTACAACAACATTTTTTTTAATTTTATATTTCAAACATGCAGGCACTATCGGCCTTCCCTAAGGCCATTCCCGAAAGAATTTCCTAGATCCCGTACGTTTTAGCCGAAATATGGAATTTTATAAAATCCGAGGTTTTGGCGGTCTGCAAACTGATGTTTATACGAAAAAGCCAAATTTCTCAGGAATTTTGATGACTCATCACCTAAATTTTTTTCTGGAATATTCTTCGGGGTCGCTAGAGTAGTTCTAGAAAAAAAATTACCTGGATTGGTAATGTTTTTAAAAAAATATGACTATTTTAGAATATGGGCAAAATAATTTCACCGTGTACTCACCACCTCTATAGGACCTCCTAGGGATATTTTTATAAATTAATTTTAATTTTTATAATTCTTCATAAAATGTTGCAAAATGATGTTTTTGGTTGTTATTTGGTATTTTTAAGGTATTTTATCAAAATTAGTTGATTTTTCCCCCAACGGAATTATCCGTTGTAAAAGCATTTTAGCGATAACTTCTGATACCAAATTTTGACAAAACACTGCCAAAACAGTGAAAAACAACCAAAAACATCATTTTGCAACATTTTATGAACAACTTTAAAAATTAAAATTAATTTATAAAAAATATCCCTAGGAGGTCCTATAGAGGTGGTGAGTACACGGTGAAATTATTTTGCCCATATTCTAAAATAGTCATATTTTTTTAAAAACATTACCAATCCAGGTAATTTTTTTCTAGAACTACTCTAGCGACCCCGAAGAATATTCCAGAAAAAAATTTAGGTGATGAGTCATCAAAATTCCTGAGATATTTGGCTTTTTTGAGTAAACATCAGTTTGCAGACCGACCAAAAGCTCGGATTTTAAAAAATTCCATATTTTTGCTAAAACGGTAAGAATACGGGAAATTCTTTCAGGAATAGCCTTAGGGTAGGCCCATACTGCCTGCCAGCTATTTTCCGGATGTAAAAATGCCCTTTTAAGGCACTATCAGTTTGCAGACTTTTTGGATCTGCAAACTGCCTGGGTCTGCAAACTGCCTGAGTCTGCAAAGTGATATGCTGTCAGAGGAAGTGCTGAAAAAAGCAATGTAATTTTCACCAAATTTTGACGAAAAAAGAACTTACCGAGGGTTATGAGAAATCCGCCATCAGCTGTGATGGGTTGAGAAAGGACCATCGAAGCTTCAGCGTTGCAGCGCACTGATTTCCTGAAAAGAAAATCAGTTAAAATGTAAAAGTGATAAAAAGTTCTTACTCAAGGAGTTGTGCTCGTTGCAACGAATCATCCCCACAATTGCGAGTCATCTACGAAAGCGGCGTCAAATATAAAAATTAGAATCTTTAAAATATGCAAATGCGGAAACTTACAAAATGTTGGCTCTTGTGTTCCCTCTGGCTTAGTTCTCCAAAAGTTCTTTATAAACAATGTTTTTCACTGCAATGCTTTTCTCATTTTCTCTCATTGGGTTCAATTGCAATTTTAAATCCATCATTTTTCTAACTCTTGATGCTGCTACATACAATTGTCCGTGTGTGAAAACATCATTGATCAAATATAATCCAACAAAACTGAATGTTTGGCCTTGGGATTTATTTATTGTCATTGCAAATGCCAATTTGATTGGAAATTGGTGTCTGTTGAATTTGAATGGTAACTTTGAATCTGAACCTTCTCTTGTAATTCTCGGAATGTATACAATGTCATTTTTGTTATCACCGCTGACTAATTTTGCTTCAATCAAATTATCTTTCAAATCAGTTACTTGCATTCTTGTTCCATTGCATAATCCTTTAGAAGCATTCAAGTTTATGATTAGCATAATTATAGCGTGGATTTTCAATCGTAATTCGTGTTTCGGAAGGCTATTCAGATCAGTTGCATTCAAGATTTCAGTGCTATAGCGTTCTGTGTTTCTCAAATTGTTATCTTCGGTCAAAGTGTCAACGCTCGTGTAAATTTTCTCTTCACCTTCAATCTTATCCAGAATTTCTTCATTAATTTCATTGGCTTCTCTGTTCAATGGTGTCAAAATAACTCTTTCATGCATTGATTCATAGTTCTTTGTATGTATTGCTTCACCAAATACTTCAGTTATTACATCTTGAACGATACAGTCTTGTGGAAATTCGAATAAACCTTCGTCTAAATCTTGTAATTCTCCGTCACCAAGTTGTTTCAATCAGTGGCGCAGCCAGAAACTCTGTGCTCTGATTTGGTCTCTTCTACACTGCGTGCTATTTCTTTGTTAAAGCCAAAAAAAGCGGGACACCGGCAGACACAACAATGGTTAAACATAGCTTAGAAAAGAAGATAGAGAAATTTCTAGAGCTTCTTTCGCTTTTGTAAAATTATCTATGTTTATCATTGTTGTGTCTGCCGGTGCCCCGCTTTTTTTGGCTTTAACAAAGAAATAGCACGCAGTGTAGAAGAGACTAAATCAGAGCACAGAGTTTCTGGCTGCGCCACTGGTTTCAATGTTTGAATAAAGTCAATTTCATCTGGATTTACTCTTTGGTTCATTGTAAGTTTGAATGGTGGAGAAAATAATGGCCATAATTCACTTCTTTTTATACTTTGACCAACAATTTGTGCTCTTGATCCTTCTGGTACTACTGGTGCACATTGTCTGAAATCTCCGCCAAGAATTATCAATTTACCTCCGAATGGATTTTCATTTGTGCAAAGTTTTTTCAGTGATCTATCAAATGCTTCAAGTAAATATCTGTCTGCCATTGGCGCTTCATCCCAAATAAATAACTTTGTGTTTATCAATTCATTTCCTTTCATGGAGGTTTTACTGAACTTTGTTATGGAGGTTTCAATGACTGGTGGATATATGCCGGCTGTATAATGAACTGTTCTTCCGTTTGGTAATAAAGTTGCAGCTATTCCTGTTGAAGCCATATTTTTTACCAACTTTCCTCTGCTCATTAGATCATGATAGATTGCTGTGTAACAATAGGTTTTTCCAGTGCCTGCTTGACCTTCGAGATAGAAACATGTTTTTTCTGGATTCTCATTGTTACTCGCATCTTTCTCTCAAGTTTTTGGTAGTGCGGGGCTCTCATCTTTCTTATGACGTCCTAGATGTTTCCGTAGCTGAGCCATCCGGCTTTTATTCGGCGTTTGATTTCTCCTTCTAGTGCGTCTTTATGATCCTGATTCTGCTCTTGTCCGAGGTATGTATATGTAACCAGAGCTTATGATTTGTTTGGAAGTAGTATGTCCATGCAGTTTTGCTTTTGTTGATACCAGGTCGACTTTTGTACTTTCTCTTGCGAGATCTTCTAGTCTTCTCTGAACGTCCTTCATTGTTTTTCCGGTCAGTACGATATCGTCTGCGAATCTTAGGAGTGTGAGGCGATTTCCTTGTATCTCGATTCCGGCATTCTTCGACTGCTCCCAATTTAGTTTTCCGAATATTCTCTCTAGTGTTGCCGTGAATAGTTTGGGGCTGATTGTATCGCCTTGGATTTCTCTATTGGTAGTTGTTATGGAACGTTTATTTCCGTGTTCATCCTTTGAATGTCTTCTGAAGGAACGTATTTGGGGGACGTCGATGGTGGTTCATTTTCGATGCTGCAAAGCTTTCTCTAGTCTTACGTAGCATCGGAATAGTGTGTTCTGTATGTTCCCCTGGTTTCTTTTGCGAGTTTTTCGTTGGATTGATCCATGAGTGAGTTGTTGGTGTTGTGTGGTGGCTGCGCTTCTGGGTTTTCGATTCTATCGTCGATTTCTCTTTGTAACCGCTGTAGGGGGTTTGATTGGTCAGTTTTAGATTGTTTCTTGAATATGAGCTTCTTTTTTCCCTTTCCCTTCCATATCTTTTTGCGGCGTATATGAATCTTATCCCAAATTTTTCTGAGCCTTTTCCCCGTGTATTGGACCGCTTTTGTTTGGTCCGGGTCCCTTTCCTTTTATTCGATGGCTTTTTACTTCTTTTTCCGTGACTCAAAGGGTTTTCAGCGTGCCTTTTCTTGGGTGCTTCTGTTGACAATTTTTGCTGGCAAATAGTTTGCGGAATATTGTAAATTTCGACAAATTTTATAATTTTAAATGGCGTTGGCGAACTTCCCTAGCTTTTAATGTGTAAAACATTTTATAATTTTATTAAAAGTTGTAGGAAATTGCTTTCCGTCCCGTGTTGATCATGTCTCATTTTAAAATTTTATTAAAAGTTGTAGGAAATTGCTTTCCGTCCAGTGTTGATCATGTCTTATTTTAAAGATTTATTAAAAGTTAGTTTAAATTTTTATTAAAAGTTGTAGGAAATTGCTTTCCGTCCAGTGTTGATCATGTCTCATTTTAAAATTTTATTAAAAGTTGTAGGAAATTGCTTTCCGTCCAGTGTTGATCATGTCTTATTTTAAAGTTTTATTAAAAGGTGGTTTAAATTTTTATTAAAAGTTGTAGGAAATTGCTTTCCGTCCAGTGTTGATCATGTCTTATTTTAAAGATTTATTAAAAGTTGTAGGAAATTGCTTTCCGTCCCGTGTTGATCATGTCTCATTTTAAAGTTTTATTAAAAGGTGGTTTAAATTTTTATTAAAAGTTGTAGGAAATTGCTTTCCGTCCAGTGTTGATCATGTCTCATTTTAAAGTTTTGTTAAAAGTTGTAAGAAATTGCTTTCCGTCCAGTGTTGGACGGAAAGCAATTTCCTACAACTTTTAATAAAAATTTAAACTAACTTTTAATAAATCTTTAAAATGAGACATGATCAACACTGGACGGAAAGCAATTTCCTACAACTTTTAATAAAATTTTAAAATGAGACATGATCAACACTGGACGGAAAGCAATTTCCTACAACTTTTAATAAAACTTTAAAATGAGACATGATCAACACTGGACGGAAAGCAATATCCTAGATGGGATGAAACAGGAAAGTGATAAAACACAATGCGTTTATATTGATGGACCTGAATAGCGGCGGATTTATTATGGAAGAACTCTGCATAATACTTACGGTATTCCATTTAATTGTGATAAATTTTCAACATTAAATGCGAAAAAAATGTTAAGATTGGAAAAGAATTAATAGAAACACAAGCATTCGTTATTGATGAAATTTCGACGGTATCAAAGTATGTTTAGGAATGATTGATATGAAAACTACGAGAACTGATGAACAATGATTTACCATTTGGAGGAAAAATTTTGATAATTGGAGGTGATCTTAGACAGATATTGCCAATCGAAAACAATGCTACTAATACTGAGCTTATCAATCATTGCGTATCAAAATCTGTGTTATTTAAAAAGTTTGAAATATTCAGATTAAGAAAATAAAAGAGCTATGCAAATCGAAAATGAAAAAAGCAATGTTTCTGAGCAAATTGATTTTTCAGAATTTTTATTAAAACTTAATTGTGGAGAAATAGAATCATTGATGAAGCGGATATATCGAAATTCCTGAACATTGTATTGCTCAGAGTGATTTAGATTGGAAAGTATTTGGAGAATATCTTAAGTACAAAAATTATAAGGATATGTGCAACAGAGTAATTTTAACTACTACTAACAAAAAAGCTTAAGAAATTAACAACAAAGTGTTAAAAAGAATTGAGCCACATGGTGAAATATGAAAATTTATTTAAGCGTGGATAAAGTTGATACAAATGATTAAATATATAAATGAATTCTTGACTACCCAGAAAAATTTTTAAATTTAATATATGGATCAGGTTTACCACCACATGAGCTAACAGTATGCGAAAAATCACCTGTTATGTTATTGAGAAATTTGAACCATTACGCAAACTTATGTAAAAAACAATTTCAAAACAACTTTTTAGCTAAATTACTGTTGAGAAAGAAAAACAACATTTGTGCAACCTGGTTTTAATAATAGTTTCATAATAAAGTTCCTTAGGTTCAAAGATATTGGTATGTAAAAGGTTTGTTTGGCGCTACTTTCCATTGCTGCAAGGTTCATTTACTCAATTTTCAAAGAGTGAAAAGCAACTGGAAATAAATTAGAGGAAAAGTTAGCATGGATCCAAAATTGATGCTAATTAACGGAATGTAGTACCACCCATTTCAGTCTGCCGACAAAAAATGTAATGATGATTAATTTTGCGTTTAAAATCAAAGCAGTACGGATAAATATTTATTCTTTATTACTGCCTATCGATAGATACCAGGTCTGATTTCACTATTGCTAGCTTTCGCGCCATTTTTTCAAAACGCCAACATTACATTCAAAATCTAACCATCTGTCACACACTATTTCGTCGCCTTTGCTCTGAAGAGAGAAAAGGAAAGGCAGTGGGCAATAACCGGGCAGACACATAACTTCTCTGCGCTCTGTCTGTCCCTGCAGTCTTTTCTGTGCGCAGCAGAGTAGCACCAAATCGACCCACAACCAACACAAAGCGCTGTCCTCAGACAACGTCTTCGGTTTAATTACCCCACTTCCAAAGTAACCAAACCCTTTTCGATTTTATAAATAGGCGCGAATTTAAACGTGAATTTAAAATTTGAATTCGATGGAGAATCAGACCTGGTATCTATCGATAAGCAGTAGCGACATCAAACAAACGTTTCTTTAGTTACATTCTAAAGAACAAAGGAAAATTGAAGAGTTTAAATGAACGAGTCTTTCCATTCGAATATTCTAGAAGGAAAAGACGCTTCTTCCCATACTACGCATAATGTGCATTCAAATTACCACTCATTATTTCAGTTAGCGCTTTGTTCTTTAGAATGTAACTAAAGAAACGTTTGTTTGTTATGGCTAATACCGAAAGGTCTTATTTTGTTGATTATTCGCTAGTCAGGTACGTGACATTTTTTAATTGCATTGACGCGATATTCATAAGAATTATTTATATAAGAAATAAGTATAAAGCATTAGGCTAAAACTGCTGTCTATCCCTCCCATAAAACTGGTCTTATTTGGACATTGGGACTGTTGGTGGATTTTGTGCAGACATGGCACACTTCCTAAATTTGTGCAGAACAAGAAAATCGATAGCCCCTTTGGCATTCTGCCCACAGTACAACTTCGAGTACCCATCTTTTCAATAACCCACCAATCGCCCTTTTGTCCTTATTTGTAATACAATACATATCTGACGTCAAGTGCGGAATATTCGATTGTAGAACCACGTATGGATAAGGCAATAAAACAGTGAGTATCAAGAAGGCTGTCACGGACACGTCACCAAGGGTTCATCCAGACACTCCAAAAACTTGGGACTTCGGCTAAAAAAGAATGATACCTAATCAGCCAAGTTTATAGGAGGAAGCCTAATTTTGGCCACTTTTTTGAGGAGCTTAAGCCTAGGCTTGAATCTAAAGGTTCTAACATCCTAGAAGCAGGTTATCTCATATGCCTAAAACCTTATCCTGAGCCTAAAAATCCTCACAGGCTAAGAGCTATTCTTATCATAATACTAATACCTAATCCTGATCCTAAGGCTCATTACAGCCTAATAGTTAGTCTTGTCATAAGCCTACGCCTATTCACAGCCTAAGGTTTTTACATTCTAAGAGCTAGTCTTTGTCTAAGACAAAAATTTAACTCTACTTTGGTTCTTACAGCCTAAGAACAGAGTAGACCCAAAGTTAACTTCCCTTGAATTATTTTTTGTCATACTAAAAAGTTTATATTCCATGACAGTCTTTTAAAAATTTTGAGGGTTAAGTTTCTCAAAATTTGAACAAAGTAATTTCTGGATGAACCCGATACAAATAATAAAACGAAACAAAGCAAGAAGTTAAGACTCACTATATCTTTGCGTGGACACGAAATATTACCACAACACATCCTTAAAATAATAAATTTCTACTACATGGTAGCGATAATATTTTTAAAGTCACTACTCGTAAACATTAAGACAGCCGACCAAAAAATTTGTTTAATTTTGTCGCTCAGTTAAAAAATCAAACAGATATGCCAATATTGATTCTGTACGAAAAAAATCTAGTGTCTACCAAATTTTTTCTGGCTCGTAAATTTCCGATACGAGCCAACGTAATATACAGTTGAAGAATACTTGCTGAGAATATTATGTTTTTACTAAAAACAAAAAAATATGAATGTTATGGGCCTTTAAATTTCAGTGATCAATGATCACTTAATTTAAGGATTCGTAGCTTTCATATTTTCCGATCTCCGAAATTAAGTTCAACAGACAAGTTAAAATTACGTTACTTCACTTGGCTAATTTTCAAATGTATATTGCTTGGCTTCATCTCGTTTTTCAACTTTTCAATGGCAACAATGTTTCGCAAGAAATTCCTTAGACTCGGAATGGCTTAGCCTGGACAAGTTCGTTGGCCGGTGTCTTTGTAACAAAAGTTCAACAAAAGTGTACAACAATAAGTGTTCTTCAGGCAGGTGTGGACGAAGCTCTGCCTTTAGACAAATAATCGATCGCGCAGGGACTGCTATTGCGTTTGAGACGAGTCGGGAAATTGTTGCTATTCAAGCAATCTCCGTTGTTGTTGTTGTTTTTGGCGTGAGGTCCAGTTCGGATGGTTCCGTTGCTGTTGCTTTTCCCAGCCTTGCCGGTACTGAACTTGAAGTCTGGTGCCAGCCTGAAAATTGAGCCAGGTTTAGGTTAAGAACATTTTTAGTAGCTTAGTCTATTTCTTTATCTATAACTCTCAGATTTAAAGAACTCCCACTAGTTAGCGCCCCTGTCGATAGTTATTGAACACTGGGTTCACTTTCTCACAATTTTTCATATTTTGCGAGTTTTTAAATGCTTCTAACCATTAAAATCTCACCCATTATGGAAAATATCACTTGTGTAAGGAAAATTTGACTCAAAGAATTGGCTTTTCACAAAAAGTGTAAGTGAAAAAATTTCCTAGTAGTTCTGATAAATTTATAAGTTTTCCTACCAAACTTGTGGAAATAAAGAAATTATCACATTTTTCGGAACTTATGCCGTTGGGGGGGGTGCAGGCTTTTTCCCCATTTTATTTCTTCCACTGCTGCTGCAGATTAGTTGTTCCAAAACTGGCGGAGTGATGTGATTCACATTAATAAGACGTTCCTGGATGAAATTTTTAGTGAAAGACATCTAAAAACCAAAAAAAAATGGGGAAAAAGCCTGCACCCCCCAACGGCATAAGTTCCAATTTTTCTTTTCAAAATTTATCTTTGAAAATTTTCAACTTTTCTAAAAGATTAAATTTTAGAAAATTTTATCTTTTTTCTTAAAAACTGTAATTTTCGTAAAAACCGTAAAAATTCAAAACTAAATAAACGATTTCCTTTCATCAAAACTTTCATTCCTTTCCCATCGTCATTTCCCTCAAAATTATATTTCAAGCTAAGATTAGCACTTTGTGAACTGCACAATTACAATTACAAGTACATTTTTTATTGTTTTCAAGAACGACGTGAAATTTATAGTCCCAATATCTCCTGGCCACAAAATTAGTCACGAGGAAATATGACACCATTAAATTTGTCCCTTACGAAGCGCATTTTACGAAAATGGTCCTTCGTCTTAGTTAACGTCGAGAGGGAGTGTTTTTCTCAAGAACTAAATTTGATATTGACCAAAAATTAAAGCATGGATATAAAAAATGGGAATCCTCACTTTCACCTTCAGTCATGTCTTGCCAAATTTTTTGGAGCATTCTAGAAGAACACGTAATAGGTCAACTGAAAGTTAAGACTCAGGGCTCTCGATTGAGTCAGTTTTCAAAATTAGAGGATTTTCACTAATCTTTATATAAGGAATGTTTACCTGAAGGACTAAATGTAATATAGACAGGAGACAGAAAGAATAGGAGTAAAAAATTTCAAAGTGGAAGATAATTGGTAAAAAATCTGGTTTTCGGAAGCAAATTCTCGAACTTTAGGGCCTAAGCGGATTCAGAAATGGACCATATACCCTGAGGACATGTGCTATGCTACTTTTATCTCTCCGCAATGTCCGGGAATTTTGGAGCCTAAATGGGCCATATACTCTGAGTGCACGGTAACATGGCCTCATGGAACGTATCATCATAAAATTCTTGTTCTGCGCATCAGCCGAAAATGCAATACTCGAAAGGTCAGACCGACTAAGGAACAACTTTTCGCTGTTCGGAATTTTTAATCCTATCCTCCAGAGCCAATAGTTACCTTGGCGCTCCAAATCTGTGATGGAAGCTTTCATTGCGCATCACCGTTTGAATAGTTCCAAAACGGCAGCAGAGCATTTCCTTGAAAGGGACACGGAACTCCCGGTTATATTTGCAGTAAATCAACGGATTTAGCATGCTGAAATGAAAAATAAATCATGGACTAACAAGGAACACTCACCTGGTGAAACGCTCACCTGGGGAAACGTGATGGATAGGAATTTACCCCACCTTACGGGCATTCGAACGGTGCCAACCATTTTGGCGAACCAGTTACGAAAAAAAAGTTAGCATGATACGGAAAATTGGATTTTTACAAGGAAAATGCGAGAAAATCCGACTTTAGAGGCCGTTTTCGGGCATTTTTCTCTATGAAAGTGCCGAAAATAATGTCAGATTCGTGTTCCCCGTAATTTTTTGCGTAAGATAGCGCCTTTTTCAGATTTTTTTGAGAAAAACATTTTTTCACGTTTTTTGCTACCAGGTGCGTTTCACCAGGTGAGTGTTCCTTGTAAGTAAATTTTACTCAAAAATCGGCTTTTTAACATCTGGAGCTGGATTTCTAACGAAACAAAGATTTCAGAGCGCAGCCAAAAGTGCAATAGACTTGTGTGGTCCTTTGCTTCCTCATTGGAGTGAAGCAGTGAGAAAATGTCTCTCCGTCCCATCCACAAAATTAAGCAGCGCTAGGCTCAATTTTCGTCAGGTTACACTTGATTCTATCTTAGCTTTAGCAAAAACGAGCACAGCGTTGTTTAACTTGATGGATCGGACGGAGAGATATTTTTCCATTGCGCCACTCAAAATAAAAACCAAAGGACCACACAAGTCGATGGTACTTTTGCTGTGTTTTTAAACTCTGTGTGGTGCGATAAAAATCAGATTAAATAACTCACCTGTTCGAGTATCCGAGCCAGAGCACCAGCATATCTAACCATTTGGGCACATGGATCACATATTGGGATTTGACTAGAGCCAAAATGAAAAACGGCACCCAACAAATAATGAATACGCTCATTATGACGCCCAAAGTTTTCCTCGCTTTATCCTCACCTTTCTCGTGGTGCGGCCGAGAGTGCAACTGAAACAGAAGGTTGAGGAATACCTACGAAAAATTATGGCAAGTCTTATGATAAAAGAAACTCACAAGAGGCATTCTGACCGCGTTAAGTAGAGCACTAGGCCTCTGGAATCGTTTCAGTGGAGATTGTATGACAGCTGCCACGGTCTAAATTTTGATATTCTTAATTGATAATGTATAAAGGATCCTGTACCAGATGCTATGCTCAGTGAAAAATGATTGAGTTGGATACTTCTAGAAAATTCTAACTTATTTGAAGGATTTCCGCAATGATATCTGTTCGAAAATGCACTAGGATAAAGTAGAAGGAGAATGCCTCCTTCTAGAAGAATGCCTCCTTCCAGAAGAACGTCTGCTTCTGGAATACAGTCTCCTTAGAAAAAATTATTTTTGTACTACAGGAATATTATCGAACATTGTGGAAAGCTTTCGATGACTCTAGAACGTTCCAGAAATATTCTAATCACTCATTTTTAACTGTAGATACCATTCGACACAAGATCCATATTAACTAGGACCACACACAACTAAGCTTACAGTCGTCGTTGAGTGAGCGGTATGAGAAGTCAAAAGAGGAGAGGAATTTTTGTGCTGGAATTTGCGGAGATGGCTCATCGGCGGCAAAAGACTCGTCTGTTGCTCTTTGATCGGAGAAGTTGCATTGATAGAATTGTTATTGCTGTTGTTATTACTCTAAAAACGGATATTTTGCTAAGAATTTTCTAGATTTTTTAGATAATTTTTACACGCATTTTTTGATTTTTCTTTAAAACATTTTTAATGATTGAAGCATTATTGAATTTCTTAAAATTTTTGTAATTTTCAAAACATTTTTCAGTTCCAGAAATTTTTCAGATATCGTTTTCCAGGGCCTATTTTTGAAGAGCTGTTGTCTATATTTCAAAACATATTTTGCAATTCTAGGGGGATGCAACCAGAAAATTTTCTTTGCTCGAGGACAAAAGAATTGACTTTCACAATGTCGAATTTGAAAGGAAATAGTCGAAGGGAAATGTTGCCAGAGGGAATTACGAGGGGAGAAATTACGATTCCCAAATTTTCGACAGCTAATCGCAAAGATACCATATTTTTCCGAAATCCAAATCTCGGCGATTTGGTCGGCTTCTTGGCAGGAGAGTCGGATTTGTCGAACGAGGAATTTGGCGATTCACATACAGGAGCCAAGCCCAAACTCCATTTCATAGTCAGTTTGTCCCTCTTCTGGAGGCGTTTGGCAGCACGCCACATTTGCACGTAGACCACGACCATGATCAGACAGGGACCGTAGAAAGAGATTATGGTGGCATAGATTTGGTAGACCCGATTCTGAGATACCTGAAATGAAAATTTTGTGATATATTAGCACATTTTATACTTTATGTGATAAGGTAGGGCAGTTTTTGATTATAATGCACTTAGTTTGCCATTTTGGGAGGTTTTCTCCATGTTGGTCCTAAAACTGACAGAATGCCCTATATGTCAACTATTTGTCTAGTTTGCGATGCCCTTTTCAAATTTTTTAATTCGCGCCAAAAGTGCCATTTTATCAAAATTTCGTAAAAAGCTCGACCTTTTGATGAAATCTTTTCGAAATTGGAAACTTTTCCATACGAATTCAAAACGAAAAAACGCTAACAACTTATAGAAGTAAGTCATATGAGATTTATGATCAGTATAGTGAAATTGCTCAAAAAGGCAAAATAAGTTCCGGTTATCGTAAAATATTGCTTCATTGTAATCTTAACTTTAATAATTCCATTTGTCATTCATTTAAAGCTGACATTTGTGTTTAATTTTTCCAATCTTTTGCGTTTTCCATTTCCCTCAATTTTTAATTCAATTTCCTCATTTCCTCCGAGTCGCCATCGGCAAATGTGAGCAGATGGGTTGAAAGGCCCGGGAGTAAAGGGAAAACTTGACTTCTCTTTGAACCTTTATGATCAGAAATATTGTTTTCCGGTCGCCAAAACCATAACTCATCATCTCGAGTTACATCTGGCGGCGGTAGCGGCAAGTAAAAAGAGAAAACTGGACCTATTTTTAGATTGAACGTGTATTTTTAGAGAGCGAAATGAGAACAAAATGCCAGATGAGAAATTGAATTTTGATCAGAGCAAACAATGAAATCGTTGTAAAAATTCAATAATTATTTGATAGGAATTCGATGAATGACTATAAGGAATCAAAGATCATGAAATCTCAATGGTTGCGAAATTTCCTGAGAACTTTGCGCTCGTTTAATCACTTACCAAATATGTAATGAAAAGATTAGAATTATTATAAGCCGGGGGATTTCCTAATGGATTTGTAACTTTTGCATTCATTTCAATCTTCAATCTTTAAATTTTCTCACTCTTCAATCTTTGAGATTAATCTCTGGTCATTGTGCTGTCGCAAATTCCAAGTGTCTTGTTCCGCATTAACCATTTCCAACTTTAGTTTTCTTTTAGTTTCGGACCAAAACTTTGGGTAATTCCTCATTTCTTAAAGGGTTTCCAACAGCCAAGAAAAGTAGTAAGAAAGTTATCTCGAAACGACCCTCAAAGGAGGTCGCCGTTTGAGCGAACTCTGACACGTAAATCAAACTAATGGGACCTCTATCCGAGTTCAGTTTTTTGCAGAATTTATTACTCAATGTAGGAAATTTGCGGTTTTCCTTATTACGTTTCTTGCCGGAAGTGGCGAAAATGGGACAGGGCAAAAAAATGGTGGATCATCGAAGAGAAATGTTAACGCAATTGATGGTTCAAGGTAACAAATGGCCATTTTACAGTAAATTGCCAGAAAATCTAAAAATTCCCATTTTTTGCGAAATTCTTTGCAAAAAATGCCTGCCATCATTTTCGAAAAATGCTTTTTACCCAAAGTGCTAATTTTTACAAAAAGTTAGAAAAATTTTAAAACGCAGAAATTTGCGTCCCCAATCCCTCTTATAACAAAATATCTGTTCTTTTAGATCTCAAGCTCCACGCTTCCACTATTCTATTTTGTTGGTCATGTTGTCTGCTGAAAAGTTTCTCGTTTCTTAAATGCCCACATAAGGAAATCATTCATTGCTTCGCCTTCAAAATTTGCTCTCTTGCGAAGAAACGAATACATTTAAATAAATCACTTTGGACCGAAAAGAGAGCGGTTCTCGGCTCTTTCTTTTACTGTTATTCCTTTACTGATGGCGGCTGTAAAAATATCTGTGTGGTCCTGGCTATTCCCAGCCGGCTTTCCATTATTATAGGTCTGCCAGTTGGGCATAGCCTAGCAATGAGTAGTGCAAGTACGAGTGAGAGATGGCCGGAAATTCTCGAAATAACAACGCCAGGATCTAATCCGGAGAAAAAGGATGAAGAAAAAGGATAACGTTGACAAAAAGATAACGGAACTGCCAAAGTGAACAGATATCAGTAGAAATAATAATTAGTTTTGTGCATATTATGACAAAAAATGCAATATCTTTTAAATTACCACAGAACTGAAATTTGAATTTTTCCGAGAAGCAAAGAGAAGAAGGCATATATAAGGCATACATGAGATAATTTAAATCTGTTCCATCGAGCCACGTAACAGAAATGCGGGAATTTTTAAATTCCCGCAAAAACTTATAGTTTGAAATTTACAATTATCCAACTTTTTGTCTTTTCAACTTCTACTTTCTTTGTGATTTGAATTTTCTAAGATAAATCCCATTCAATTACCCCTAGGCTCGGGACAAACATCCCGGTTCTTGACAGTGGAAAGTCTAAATTTTTATCAATATCTCAAAAAATTGTCATTGTTCACAAAAAATTGCTATTTTTATAAAATTTCCCTTCAAGAAAAACTTCTTTGCTTAAAATCAAGGTCATACCTGGCAAGAATCATCCACGTCCTTTAACGGTAGTAAGAGGAGCGGTGCCACGCTGACAAATAAAGCGCCGACCCACACAACAGCAATGTAGCAGTACATTAGCCTCCGGGTACGCTGAGCTGCATACCGTAGTGCTCGGGTCACTGCCCAATAGCGATCAACGCTGATCGCACACAAGTTCAGGATTGACGCCGTGCACAGGGTTAGGTCAGCTGATGTCCACAGGCGACAAACCACCTCACCTGAAATCGAGAATTGCACTATTGGGTAATTTATTTTGTACTATGTATTTTAGCAGAGTGAAAAGTTTTTATTTGTTTGACAGGATGCCAAATTAATTTTCAGCGTTCCCTCATCCCCCCCAAAAAAAATTTGACATTTCGTCCATTCAACATTGCAATCTGGAAAAATGCCAAGTCCAAGTTCAAGCAAATTTACAAAAGTACAGTTAACTATTTGCCCATTCGTAATTCGGAATAAAGACATATTGTGATTTTTTCCACTTTTTTCTTCACACGATTAATTTTTCTTACAATGTATAATTTAACATCGAGATCCCATAAATATTTTTATGGTTTCCTGTCAGTGACACACCAAATAACACATTGCGTTATTTCTGTCACGTTGTTATTGTGTGCGGGAGAATGTGTGATGACGACCCAATAGACACCCCTCCAAATGGGGCTAATAATGAGGGCCATTTTTATTTCTGATTTATGGAATTGGCCAGTGACGACGATCCCCGAAATTTCACACCCTCTGTTAATGTGTATATTAATACCACGGCGTTCAAAACTGCTGTGAAAAGCCCAGTCGAAGTCTGCTTCTCTTTGGTGCATGGCGCAGTGCGAAGAAGTCACTCTGTCCGATCTGTCGAGTTAAGCAGCTCTGGGCTCAACATCCCACTATAAAACCGGGTTTTATCCATTTTTGTAATTAAAATTGGCATAGAATTCGAATGTCAGTTGACTGAAAAGGAGAATACCCTCGATTTTGTACCGTAATGTTACCTCCAGCGCTGCTTAACTTGACAGATCGGAAATAAACGTCTTCGCGCTGCACCATGCACAAAAGAAGCAAACGTCGACTGGGCTTTTTACGACCATTTGAAAGCCGTAATACTCAACGTAATAAGTAAGCTTACTTGCAGACTCAAGTATGCCCTTATAAGTAATTGGATACAACGCTAAGGCTATCTTTCTAGTCTGCTCTCGAACAAATATTTTTGCATCATTTTCTGGATTTGTCATCGTTTTGCTCTTGTAGCGTTTTTCTTATGAAACATTTTAGGAGAGGTGAGTAAGCACAAGCCGACTTATATGGAAAGGAGGGGATATTAAAGGAATCTAAAGCAAAAGATAAACAAACATAAGCGCCCCCTCTTCCTTAATTCTCCCTCTTTCCGGTTCCCTCCATTAGCAAAACTTTGTTTTGCCATTTGAAAATTGCAATCTTAGACTCTGTACTTTAACTTTGCTTATGAAACATTATTATGAAAAAATGCAAAATTGTGATAAAAATATTAAAATCTTGAATGGACAAAAAATATCAAAAAGTATAAAAACTCAGAAAAATGCACTTTAACGTTTACTTTAATTCCTCTACAGATGCAGAAAAATTGTATATTTTCATGAATATTTTCCTGCCTCTTATTCTTGGTATAGTGATGTTTTGATCTACATTTTGATCTATATATCAAAATGCATAGATCAAAAATATCGGAAATTGCTAGTTCCGGATACCCCAAAATCCATGAATTTTTTCTTGCTACTGATGCGGAGTTGTTTCTGATTATTTTGAGAATTATCACGGGCTCGATTCAAAATCCCCAAAAAATAATTGTAAAGGTAAATACGGTTCCAAAAATGATGTAATATATCGATCGGCTGTGCGACCCATTGTTGTCGGGCCCTCAGACGTATCAGTTTACAATGCAAAAAGGAATGGAAACAAAGGAAACAAATCCGAAAGACATGCCCATTAAATGAGGAGAATGATTTGTTTAAACATTTGCATGTTTTATTTTGCAGGTCGGTGACAAAACGAAAAAGAAACCATTTTTATCATGCACTTTTAAGAAATAAAAAGTAAAAATTTTGTCAAAATGCAACAAATATTGAAAATGTGAAAAAAGCATGGAAAAGTAAAACCTAGGTAAAACCCAAACAAAAAGTTTAAAAAATAAAAGAATGTAGATTTAATAATGTATGAAACATAAAAAACCTGCAAAACCAAAAATTTATACATTTCCTTGCCAATTCCAAAGTTCAAAACGAGACCACTAACCCAGTATCCACCGTTCGTCGAGAATATTGACCAATGCCACGGGCATAACTAGCAGACCCACGCAACAGTCTGCGACCGCCAAAGAAATTAGCAACAAATTGGCAGGCTGCGATTTCAACTTTCTCACCATTAGCACTGCCAGACACACCATACAGTTGCCGAGGACCGTGGCAACTATTAAGACGATCACAAGAATACAGATTAGAACCGCGACAATGGGGTTAGTCACAAATAGGGAAGTTGAGTCATCAGTGCTTCGCTGAGTCACGTAGGGACTCAAAGTGGGGTCTGAAGTAGTGATCCTTTGGTGGTGGGATGTCAGGTGGGCTGGAGTTGTAGATGGCTGAAAATGACAACTTATTAGGTTAGTTTCTTAGTTGTTAGTATGGAACTACAGGAGACTACTAGAAGTCCGAATTGGACTAAAGCCCTTTGGTTCCGAAGAGTGTCGAAATTTTCTTAACAGGCGGCTCAAAATTTGCCAAAAAATGTGTTTTTGTTTCTTTTCAAAAAAGCCAAAAGTAACTGCGAAAGCTTTTTCTCCAGACCAGGTGGGAATGTCGCCTATATGTAGACCTGTTAGTATCAGATCAAAACCTTACCCCAACCGGGAGATCCACAACAGCAATATCTTCACTCTCATCTCTTACCTCACCATCTGCTGGATCCCTCTTCCTGATCGGACTGATGAAAACCCGACGTGATGGCACTACTTCTGCGTGTTCAGCCGACTGCAGCGACTGATTGCCCTGAGGGGTCAGAAACAGAGACTCAGGTAAAGTTGAGAATCGCGGCGTTGGTCGTTGTGTTGCGGATTTCTGGTCAAAGTTTGGGTTGTCCTGTGCAGATCCTTGATGTGGTTCAAGATAGCCATGTACAAGGTTTGAGACCAGTATTGAGCAAATGCAGGCAAGACTTGCTATCAAGGATGTCTGTGATGTTTGGGGCCGGTTGTGCATCGGGAGTGGGAAATCAGATTAGGAATAATGGGAAGGATGCGAGTGAGCAGATCATTCCCAATAGTTCATCATGGGATCCTGAAATGACATGAATCTGTTATCAAAGCTGTTTTCTAACGTTTTTGGAAAACTAAAAGTCATTATTTTTTAAGAAACCCATATGAAAACAACTGATCGGAAAATGGCTTATGACACCCATTGCCCCAAAAAAACAGTTACCTTATATCCTCAAGTTGAAACCAGTAACATATTGAATAGAGCACCTCCGGAAGCCAAAACAAGACGCAATCCCATTGTCCAAAAACTTTTTAGTACATCCAGATATGTTTGTAATAGCCTAGAAAGTAAAACCCGGTTACCCGTTAACAACAGTTATTAGCGGTAAGTCGATATCAAATTCGGGACTAATAAACAAAAACGTAAAAACGCGCGTTGGGGTACGCCGATTTTGGCTACGCAGACAAATCCAGACAGGAAAACGCAACAGGAAATATTGCGTGATCAAAGGGCTGATTGGGCATAGCTGGGGCCAGGGAGGAAAAGCTAGAGGAGAGAAATATAGTATGCACTACTCCGAGAGCGCCGACAAATATGGCCGCTGTGGATCGATCGATCTCGGAGTGCGGCGGCTTCCTATAAGGCGTCGGCTCGCTACTGTATGTGTGTCTAATGGCTCCTATACACCGCTAGTCTCTTACAGCTCTCTGGCTCTTTACCCTTACAGGTGAAAGCTATAGTCTATAGCTGATCGCTTTTTAGCACAATATTTTCTGGTATAATTTTATAGGCTCTTATCGGCAGTTAAGATGACAATCCCGGAATTCAAACTTTTTTGATTCCTTGATTTAGAATCAGAAAAATTCAGGATTCAGAATCTAGACTTCCCCTTACAACAGAGCGCCAACGCAGTGTCTGTTACTATTTGTGCTGAAGGACTGCTATTTGGAGAGACAGCCGACTAACCTTTTTAATAAATTCAAGAGAGGCGCGCCATTAAATTTCAATAATATTCATTATTCAAAATCGCAGGCGGGATCATAAGGTGAATGGGCGAGAGTGAAATGGGTCGTCTGATATGCAATCGTTTGCCGCAGCAATACAAAAAAAGACAACGAATGGAAGAATTTTATCCTTATCCAAGTTCACAAAAATGTTTGTAAACATAGCGAAATATTTGAAAACAAATTTCCTGTAAAATTTTTCGCAAATTTAGAGGAAGAGTACTCCAAATTTTATTTCCAAGAAAATCGGCGAGCAAAACTTTTTAAGGAAAAAATTTCAATTCTGCCACATTTTAGGAAATATTTCTATCAAAATGTCAAACATTTGCGAATTGTGCGGAAAAGTAGTAAAAATTTTCAAAAATTCGTACAGTTGAAAAGTATTCAAAAATGGAAAAATGACAATCTTACAAGAAGCATGAGTTTCCGTAAGTTATTTTGGACTTACTGGGACTTTCTAATCGAGAGAGCGAGACGCCCAGCACAAATATGAGCGGGTAAAGTTGCAAATCGGCGTAAGAGATCGAGATTTTGCGTTTTCTGGAATCTACGGTGCCGAATTACTTGCCAAACATTCTACAGATACTCAAAAGGTGAGAAAATTCGAGAATTATGAGCACGTTGGTTTTGTCGCTCTCTATATAAAATCAGACAACTATTGGAAAATTTTTACCTGGGGTACGGTGCTTTTTGAGTAACTTTGACGCGGGAACCACATATTGGAGGCTAATTTTTTAGCAAAAATGTGGTACAACACCCCTAATAAGCCCCCATAGGGGATAGGCAGTAGATTTCTGCACTATATCTAAGGAGTTATTGGTAGGAAAAGTATCCGAAAAAAGTAGGGTAAGGTAAACTTTGACACAGCTTTTGAATCTCGTCGAAAAATGCATTACATATTTCTACAAATTACATGAAAGGAAAGGAAATGTGTTCAATGTGCAAGATGGCCACACAAGAAATGATATGTTAGGAAGGGGAGTTCAAGACGGGGTGGGGCGGGCCACGTTTGGTCCATGCCCCTCCCATCCATTGGAAATGGTTTGAGGGAAGGATGAGCCAGACGGTTCCTTTCCCTCCTCCCACACTCCCGGGTCTGATTCAATGTTTTTGTTTATAGTTTGTTGAGAAATGGGAAGCAAACTGAGATCCTAATTAGGAAAATTAAAAGTTAAAAACATGTAGAAAAAACTAGAAAAGTGTCAGTCTTGAGTGAAAAATCGATAAAGTGCATAAAAAGACCAAAGAATACGTAAAAATTGAAAATCAAAGTATTTTAGTTACTTTTGGCAGGTTTTCATTTCTATATCTTCAAACGGGAAAATATATATTCTGCAGCAAAAACTGGTAGAGAAATTAGGGCACGATTACTCTCCTCTGGGCCGGACTGAAAATTTACTTGATCATGCGCCGGAGAATCAGCCTTACAAACATGGTTCGTACCGGGGGTTCAATTTCGCTGCCCGAGATAACCGTTTACTTTCTAAGTTATATCGTGGGCCAGTCAGATGTTCCATCGTGCCCATTTAGGCCAGATCGTGGGCCGCTCTCGATTTTATCAGTTTCATAAACTGAATTTTTCCGACAACATATACAATTCTTCCACATTCTGCTGTTTCCCCATCCGAATGGGGTGGCAACAGCAGTTTTTCGTATAGGATTTTCTGCTGTTGCCCCCCATTCCAGAAATTTTCAAAAAAACCTAGGGAGGACCCTATGGTTTGAAAAATAATTTTCTGACAAATTTGTCAAAAAAATTAATAGGGTCCCCCTATGGTTTTTTGAAAATTTCTGGGATAAGGGAGGGCAACAGCAGAAAATCCTATACGAAAAACTGCTGTTGCAACCCCCATCGGATGGGGGGAACAGCAGAAGTACTCACATAGAAGTGGTATTTCCATTTTTAAGAGAATTCCTGAAAATTAAAAAGGTTTCACACAAATGTTGGAGGAAAGCTTTCTTTTTCTTCTATGAAATCATACTCGAAAGGGGGGCGGAATTGAAGTGAAGAAAACTAGAGATGGGACGAAAAACCGGTTAAAAAGGAAAATCTTGTATTGGTTGAAAAAAAATTTCCGGAGCCGAGCCAGGGGATCCGACTTGAAAATTGGACACGGGGGCTGTAGCTAGGTCTGTCCCCCTGCATGTGCTCCTTCTTTGACTCAAGTTATGCACTAATGGTACAAGAGTGATATAATCCGGGAGTAAAACTAAAAACCACTAAAATGGAATCTTTTTGGTATCATATCTGTCAAAATCAAGCGAGAATAGGCATTTTCAAAGCACAAGCTGTTCTATTGGACCACCTTTCTAAAGACAGGATAATCGCCATTGCTCGCCGCTGATGGAAGGGCAGCCGTAGCGGTGCCTTCTCCTTTACCCCATTTGCCTAATGTTCATTGCTCAGCAGCGCTGTTATCACTCAGCCGCCTTTGGGTGGTGGTGGTCAGATTATATTTCCCTAGCAAGCCATATTGCCACAAATAGAGCACCGGAGGAGGAGGATTTAAGTCTAAAGCCGACACCAAAACAAAACTCCCTCTTTCAATTTTGCGTTTTATAAACTCATAGAAGTGCAAAGGTACTCAAATATTGCTCATGCACTTAATTTACAGCGGATATTTAAGCAGATTATACATTTTTGCAAAGACACAACTTTTTTTTTATTTTGGAACATACAGTAGTTTCACTAATTGAGCTTCTGATTCCCTTGGCTTCTTTTTACACTAAATTCAAATTTGTTGCAACTTTGGCCCTATTTTCGATCTTGGAGATATGTACAAAAATTGCATGAAACATTTCTTGTTATTGGTACAACTAACAAAAAAATTGGACCGATTTTCCAGTTCGATCCAATTTAGTCGGATACTTTAATCATTTTTAAAAAATGACAAACATCTGATAAAACGTTTGTAAATCAAAGTTTGAGTACAATTCATGTGCAAAAACATCAATATCATAGGTCAATTAAAAAATTTGAACTGATTGGTTTGGATCAAGTACGACCTCGCAAGCCTTCTCAAAACCCCTTCAAATATTCTATGCAATAATAATGCTGAAAACAATGCAAAATTGTATTTCCCGTAATAGGTTCTAGTAGCCACATAGCTGTAGCCTTATTTGTGAAAAAGAACAATGAAAAAAGCAGGTCCTGGTAAAAAGCCCAGGTAGTCACGCGGAATTCTGGAAATTATTCAAAATGAAAAAATGTCCAAAACGAGATGTGGGAAAACTTACAAAAATTTGCCCATTTTCCCAAATTTTCTTTAATTTTAACTGGTCAAAGCAACGCTGTGACCAGTTTTGCCACGCCTTCGCCTCCGGATGCTCGGATGCGCCTCCGGAGGCGGAGGCGACTTTTGAAAAAGTGACAACACTGGTTGTGACACTGCTCAAGACCACTTCAAAGATCATAAGCGATGACAATACCGAAAGACAAAACAAGAGCGTACTACTCATAGGTACTAATAGGTCACATAACATAACCTTACTGGCGTTCCCTAACATACCCTCGCTAAAGGCTAAAGACTTCCCTGATTAATAACCATGTGGACTTTATGTGACCCAATTGGGAGCCTGGCCTCAGACTTTAGCTTCTGCGCTAGAAAGGGCGTTGCGTGTTAGCGGCGACCACCCACCCAATATGGTGGCAAACCCCACACAAAAACGCGCAATGCTCTGAATGGAACACATATTCTTGTAAGGGAAGGCGGCAACATCATTGCATTCCTCACCAGCCATAAATATCGATATTGGAATGCAAAAACGTAGCCATATTTGGCCCAGGTGAGGGCCAAAAAGCATAAGAATTCGTGCGGCAAAGCCAAAACCGCAGGCAATGTAAATGTAATTTGAAATCCGAGACGCTCTCCGGGTTTAGTTAGGAATGGCCCAGAGCGCTGCCTCAACAGTTGCACTGTTGAGGTTTAGAGTTAGGGCTGAAGCTGAGCCAATCCAAGCCAATGCTAAGCCAACCAAAGAAGGCTAGCCTTGAATGTCCACAGAGGTAAATGTAATTGTTCAATTAAAATCACTTTTTTGGCTTAAGGTTGAATATTTTGGGCATCAAATTTTGGTTTTGTAAAACTTTTCTGGTAAAGGCAGCGATTTTCAGGCAGATTTCGTATTCTTCTTCAAAAATTTTCGACAAAAATTTTGGTGGTAGAATCCATTGTGATCTTTTCAAGAAAATAAACATGTTTCTTTGAAAAACGCTAATTGATTGAAAAGGACATTACAAAACATACCAACGGTAACCGAAAATTACACAGAAAAGTGCTTTCAACGTTATAATATAATAACAAAATTTTTAAAGTACATTCCATTCGATGAGATATTTTCGTGCAAAATTCTTTTCCAATGTTGCAGATCCATGCATTTTCTTGCAGAGTCTAAAATTGTCGACAATGTGAACCTTTGAGGAAAGCTTTTAAACGATTCAGCCGATTTTTTTGGTCGATGCTTGAGAGGAAATTGGAGTTTAATTCATGGGATAGTAAGTCTCTCTTTCCGTTTCCTCTCAGCTTTGGATTTCGGCTTCCGCCGCCGCTCTTCCATGAAACCATACACCTCTATTATGCACTTCCCAGCGAAGCAATATAAACAACGGCAGACTCGGCCCGTCCGGATGACCTGAGCCAAAATCAATCCGACTTTAATTTTGTTGTTTCACAAAAAGTGCACAAATCCTGAAAGCTCGGAAAAGAGCTGGTCAAGGAAGTCAATTTGATATTAGAGCTGAAATTAGACAGAATACTGAATCCGAAAGTGATTGAAATGTTCAAATGGTCACATTGGGCTTAGGAACTCAAGCCAAAAGACAGTTCATACGACAAATTTGTAGAACAGACTGCCTACAGAAAATAACGGCCTATGAAAGACACGAAATTCGGAACTTGTGCCGAATATAACCTCTCTCTAGAATGATAGTTTCGATGTCTCCCAAATTCTCGCAATTTGTGAAAAATAAAGGTGTAAACATTTTCAAAGTAATTAAATTTTTCTTCCAAATTTGCAAATATCGTTATTTCTTCAGTAATGAATGTATTAAAAAAAGATAAACATTTGTGAGAAATTAGAATAAATCCGAAAATATAACCAAATCTTAAAGATTTAGGGAAAAAGTTAACATTTTTTAGTTTGAAAACTGGTAAAACATGAGAAAAAAATATGTGTTAATTACTTATTCTACATATTCGCACAACGGTAAATCTTTTTTTAAACTTAAAGTATCAATAATCTTTCTTGTATTTATTGAGGCACTTGGTACAAATGTCGAATGTTTAATAAAGTTTTAATATTTGGTAGACATTTTTAAATATTTCAAGAATTTGTACTGATTTTTATAAAATTTTTATCTTTTATTCCTAGTTTCCTCGTTGTGGTTTAAGAGTTAAGCCTGAGAAATAACAGTATCCACAAAAGTTTCCCCATTTCACAGAATGGAAATTTTCCTTGCGCAAGAGCGCTTTTTGCACAAAATCTTTCTTTTACTATCACATTTTTAGCAACTTCGAAATTTGGTGCGGAAAAAGCCAACTTGGGTACAAGAAAAACTTTCTCACTATCATTGTGATAGTTACTTTTGTCTCCAAAAGAATGAGTACTCGCTTCTATAGCGAAACCCGTTATGTATATTCAAAATACCGCTTTGGCGTAAAATCGACGCCATCGTTTTGAACAGCTCGTAAAATAACGGAACGAACTTCATCCTCTATGCCGTTAATGTAATCAAATGGTTTCCTAATCAATCTATACCAGGTGTCATTCGAGAATGGTATTACTATTCCCATCGCTTCCTATAGAGATTAATGACAGGATATTGCACTGCCTTTCCTTCCACGAAATGAGCCAATGCCGCCAGGTTTTAATATTTATTACGCCAAGGTGTCCAAATGCGCAGCTTAAACTTTTAAACCATTGAGATCTTTATTTAAAAAATCAAAATAAAATGGAAATATTAAAAGAAATTTCCTTATTTTTTATATTTTTTTTGCTAAAAACTTCGTATTTTTTCTGACCGTCGGAATAGGACTATCTGAAGTGTTCCAGAACATTCCTGAACAACTTCTCTACAGTTCGGAACAGTCTAAATTATTCCGGAAAGGGTTTAAAACTAATTAATGTATTCAGAATAAATGCCGGATAATCTAGACCACACATTACGTTTAAAACGAACCTTTGCATTAACCAAAAATTTTTCGTACCTGAGACTATTTTCGGTGAAAAGTTCAGAATTCTATTTGAAATATTTCGCATAAATATTTAGAAAAAAAACTATTTCATAAAATGCGCATTTGGACCCCGCTTTATTTTGTTAATCGTTCTTAAATGTATCAATTCAAAAAATTTTAGGCTTCGAAACATTTTAAACAAGTCTTCGACGAAAAACTAAACAATGAATGGAGCAAGGCGCAACATTATGCCGCAAGCATTGACGAGAAGTTTCGCAAACTTCTGCCGAGAAGGCCATCTGTGAGAAGGTGAGGTATTTTCTAATAACCATTTTTTATTCCACATCTGAATAAGCAACACCCCAGAAATGAGAATTAAACCGAAAATGGCTGTGGGTAAATAGAGTGCGGCACACTTTGAAAATGCTACAGGTTTAAGCAGACTGCATAGAAGAGCCTTTCTGCAATAGCTTTTTTAAGGATGCCACTCACTATCCTCATAATTAAACCATTCAGGTGTACACTATTATTAAGAATCCAAGTGCGGCTTATCTATGATAACGTTATGAATAACAGAAAAAAGGATTGATGTAAGAAGCAAATTTTTAATGAAATTCAAAACTCCATTGAACTCCAAATTAAAAAAATAATAAATTTAACAAAGGTGTCCAAATTCAAGACGCCGTCGAAAATTCAAAACTGAAACGCTAACACCATATACTTTTTTTTTATTTCAGCACCCACCCCTTCTACAATTTGTTCATGATGAAGAACTCTATCAATCTGATCCTCAACAGGCTGGCGGAGTCATTCAACGAGCCGATAGCGCAGAAGAGATGTTGTTTCTATGCGGGCAAGCTTCTCGATGTAATTTTTTCGGAACTCAACTATATCAACCAGAGGATTGCGATAAATGATCCAGGAGTTGTCATGCAAAACTTTTTGCACAACATTCAGGATTATGAGTTGTGAGTTTCAATTTATAAAGTTAAATTGAATATTTTGAAGAAAACTTCAGCTATTCCAAAAATGTTAATCTGTTCATATTTCAGCCTGGCTCTCGAGAACTTCAAGTCGCTTTATCCCATAACCAAACAGAGCGAATCACTCTCTATCGATCTCCTCAGTTACCTATATGGTGTTCTCACAGCAGAAGTGGTTATGGTCGGAGCCATTGTTATTGGAAGGTGTATTGCAAAATTTTTGAAGAATTAATTTGTGCTATGTTTAACCCTAGGAGGGCCGGTGCGCCCAAGTGCTTAAATCGACACAACTTTTTGTCCTCTACAAGAATATGGAAGAAAAAAAATTTCGGTAATGGGAAATTTCGAAATCTGAGGCTGATTTCTAAATCACCTTTTTTCGATAAAAAATGCTCGAGGTGGTCGGCTTTGACAGGCCATATCTATTTTTCTAGCTAATATGGACAGTAGTGTTATATATCACTGGAAAGCTCATGTCCTGGGCTATGTACATACCTGCTTCGCGGCCCGTTGTCCCACCACGAAAAATGAGTTATAGCGGGAAATTCAAAATTTAGACATTTTCTCCAACTCCGGGTGGCCGCACTAAAATGGCCACAATTTGTTGATAGAGCCACTTACACTATTGCGGTAAAAAGTATGCTGTAGAGGAGATTCTGGGGCACATTTATGTTCTTTTACACTGGGAGTAAGTTTCCAAAAAAGCTTAGGAAAACTGGATTTTAGAAAAAAATTTACTGAGGGTATGGCCCGCTATGGTCAGTTTTTGACGTTTCAGTTGGTATACTGGCCAGATTTTTTGCACCCGTGGGTTTTCGGACACGGTAAACTCAAATCTGGAATCAGATTTGGCATTCGGTGTATGAAAGCATCACTTTCTGGCGTTCTGCCCACTTCAGCGTTTTTAGACATTTCGCCCTAACTTTCACACACAAGGGGGTTTTCGAGGGTGCTGGATTCATAATTCGCATCAGTTTCAACAAAAAATGTCAAATTTTGGCGTTATTTTGTCATTCCCCCCAAAACCACTAAAGGGATGACACATTGTTTTTCTGTGATTTCCGTTTTGACATGTTTAGGCGGAATGCCAAAAAACGCCAAAGTTGACCTTTTTTGTTGAAACTGATGCGAATTTTGAATTCAGCGCCCTAGAAAACCCCCTTGTATGTGAAATTTAGGGCGTAATGACTAAAAAACACTGAAGTGGGCAGAACGCCAAAAAGTGGTACTATACACCGAATGATACACCGAATGCCAAATCTGACTCCAGATTCGAGTTTAGCGTGTCCGAAAACTCTCAGGTGCATAAAATTTTGTCTGTATACCAACTGAAACGTGAGAAACTGACCATAGCCGGCCGTTCCCTCAGTAAACTTTTTTCTAAAATCCAATTTTCCTAAACTTTTTTGAAAACTTACTGCCAGTGTAAAAAAGATAAATGTGCCCCAGTATCTCCTCTACAACATACTTTTTACCACAATTGTGTATGTGGCTTTATCAAAAAATTACGGCCATTTTAGTGCGGACACCTTGAGTTGGAGAAAACGTCTAAATTTTGAATTTCCCGCTAAAACTCATTTTTCGTGGTGGGACCACGGACCGCAAAGCAGGTATGTACATAGCCCAGGACATGGACTTTCCAACGGTATATAACACTACTGTCCATATAAGCTAGAAAAAAATAGATATGGCCTGTCAAAGCCGACCACCTCGAGCATTTTTTATCGAAAAAAGGTGATTTAGAAATCAGCCTCAGATTTCGAAATTTCCCATTACCGAAATTTTTTTCTTCCATATTCTTGTAGAGGACAAAAAGTTGTGTCGATTTAAGCACTTGGGCGCACCGGCCCTTCTAGGGTTAAACGTTTCTTTAAACGTTTCTATTTTTTATATGTGACCCCAATTTGAATTCCGGTGAGATTATTACAGTGTTGTATTTACCTTCCATTAAACTTTTCTTATTACCTTTCCAAAATTCATGTAGTTTCTATCAATATTTTATTTTCATTTGACCGTTACATTGAAATAAATATATTATGAACATTATTAACAAATATCTGCGAAGCTTGGAATTCCTTATAAAAAATACTTGTAAATCAAATTTCCTTTTGACTAAGCGATCTTAAAGGTGCCATAAAAGAGATGGAGGATGTGGACCGTATGATTCTCGAGTCGCTCACGAGGCTACAATGGTAAGTGAATTGCGTCTAAAGATGGTAATTATTTCACAAATAATTATAACAGCATCAAATTATATAGCAAAGATAATCTTTTTAATAGTGCGATGGGTGATAACGCTAGGGCTACAAAAGTGATTGATGATTAATGAGCTATTTGCGGGTTAGCTTATTTACTAATTCGTAAATCACTCATCAATTATCGATCGCTGTTGAGACTCAGCCCTTAACGCCGTATTTGCAGCTAGCACTACATTATCGATCCAAAGGATTAGCTAGCATTGGGATTTTCGTACCAATTTAAAATTACTTATTATTTTTTAATTGTTAATGTCACTCTTGAAATTGGCATGTCCCAAAAAGGCCAAAAGTGAGCTCAAACTTAAGCGTAATCGTTTAGTAATGGCTTAAAATGATCTAAAGCGAAAACCAGCGGTGCCATGTATTATTTTTCTGATCTCAATTTGATTAAAACATACAATTTGACTGTATTCATACTTTAGCGCTCCAAATTTTCGGTCCCGTTTTTTTTCCAAAATACGCATCAATTCCGCAACTACATTACCTTAATTTGCAGCTCCTTCTGCACAGACGGACCTCCAGCCAGTCTCGCACTACTCAGCACGGATGACGTTGTGGAGGGCGTTGTTCGACTCTTATGGGCCTGTGATACTAACACGCACAAAACCATTCCATCATACAAACTACCGAGTCATACCACGGGCCGATTCAAAATGGCCACACAACTCGCGAAAGCAATCAAGGTTTCAACCCTTTGCGCTCTTACATAAAATATTTGCCACTTTTCGATCAACGGAGGGTGGGAGTATTGGGGTACACTGAACTGCTACAAAATTTCGAGAATGTCTATAAACATCGTAAGAATAAAGAAAAGAACTGACTATTTTTAGAATTTGTAATGATTTATTTGCGATGTTTACATTTTCATCACACAATGTTTCGGAATACCCTAATCATCCGCTGTAGTTCAAGAATTATAAAATACTAGGTTTATAATCAGGCGCGCGGGCACGGCCCGCGCGCGTCTATGGATTGATAAGTTTTTAAGTTTAGAAATATGTAACAAAATATTTTTTGCTACAACAAAATTGAATAATTAAACCTGTCGAAAATAAGCTGTAACTAAAGGTCACACAGCAAAGACTAAAGCATTGGGTTCTAAAGTCTGAAACGTTGGTACACCCTCAAATTTGTACACCCAAACTGGTATCTCCAATCTGCACCTCCCCAAACTGGTATTCTCCCCCACGTACTAATGTCCTACGTACATAGGTACCACGTACAAATCTCAGACGTTCAAATTTCACACGTACACATGTCCTACGTACAAATTTCTGACGTACAAAGGTCCTTCGTAGAAATTTCCGAAGTATAAATCACAGACGTTCAAATATCCCGGCTTACAAATGTCTCACGTACAAATGACCTACGTACAAATGACCTACGTGCAAATGTCCGACACAAATTGAAACGTGCAATGAGCGAAAGCCAATTGGAACAGCGACTGTCGACTGGCTTGAACCAAAAGTCCCGCAGCCCTTATAAGGGTTGTGCGGGAGCTTAAGCCTAAGCCTAAGTCTTGCTTTGGCCCCAGGTTGTTCGAGCCGCAAGCCTAAATCCTTGTTTGGTGCCTTATAAGGTTCGCGAAAAATATAATGGCATATGAGCCTAAAATCCGACAATTGAAACACTGAAGCAGCAAAAGCGAGGGATAAATTTTACCATTAGAGAAAAATGGTTAGAGATAGTGAAAACACCACTGTTCCAATTGGCCACTGTTCCAACTGTGTTTCATTCGAAAAACCGCGGTATGCAAATGTTCAGCTCTTTTCGTAAGCAAATATGAAAAATCGATTTTTTCGGTCAAAAAATGGCAAAAACGTAAAAAATGAATCCAAAAATGGAACGTCCCTACGTACACATGTCTCTACGCACAAATGTCTCACCTAAAAATGTCCCCCGTCTAAATATCCTACGTACAAATGCCCCCGCGTATAAATATCCCTAAAAGTTTCTTACGTACAAATGTCCTACATACAAATGCTCGGCGTACTAATGTCAATCAAATACGAAAGATCGACTTTTTTTGGTCGAAAAATGAAAAAAATGATAAAAAGTGGCATAAGAACGAATCCAAAAATGGAAATTTAGAAATTTAAAAGCCGAAAGACTCTAAATAAGCTAAAATAACCATTAAAACCATAAAACTTATAAGTATAACCCTTTAAAAACCCCAATAACGCATTTTTACGTTTCGGCGCGAATTCAAATTTAAAATTTGAAATCTGGATTGAAATTCGAATTCAGGAGGTCGAAAAATCCCTGTATGCAAATTTTCAGCTCGTTTGGTAGTCTAATACAAAAAATCGACTCTTTTGGTCGAAAAATGAAAAAAATGATAAAAGGTGGCATAAGAACGAATCCAAAAATGGAAATTTAGAAATTTAAAAGCCGAAAGACTCTAAATAAGCTAAAATAACCATTAAAATCATAAAACTTATAAGTATAACCCTTTAAAAACCCCAATAACGCATTTTTACGTTTCGGCGCGAATTCAAATTTAAAATTTGAAATCTGGATTGAAATTCGAATTCAGGAGGTCGAAAAATCCCTGTATGCAAATTTTCAGCTCATTCGGTAATCAAATATAAAAAATCGACTTTTTTGGTCAAAAAAGGTCAAAAAAGACAAAATTGGGATAAAAATGAATCCAAGATTGGAAATTTAGAAATTTAAAAACCAAAATATTCAAAATAAGCTAAAATAACCATTAGAACCATGAAACGTATAAGTATAACACATAAAAATGGCAAAAACGCATTTTTACGATTTGGCGCGAATTCAAATTTTCAAATTTGAAATCTGAATTGAAATTCGAATTCAGGAGGTCGAAAAACCACTGTATGCAAATTTTCAGCTCATTCGGTAAGAAAATGTGAAAAATTGACTTTTTTGGTCGAAAAATGGTCAAAAATGACAAAAATTGTCATAAAAATGAATCCAAACCATGAAATGTCGAAATGTAAAAAGTATAATATTCCAAATAAGCTTTAAAATAGAATAAGAACATAAAATTTATAAGTCTCATATTAAAAAACCCTTAAAAACACGTTTTTACGTTTTGGCGCGAATTCAAATTTTGAAATTTTGAAAAAAATATTTTTCCGGACAATAACTTTTGAAACGGGATCGAATAAGCCAAAAATCACAGAAATCTTTCGACGGGATCCCGAGATCTCAACGTCACAAGTACGCAAGCAAGATTTGTAAAATAATAGGTTAAATATGTTCACAATATATAGAGCTCAGTTTGAGGATTTTATTGCCGGAAATTTAACTTTTATTTCAGGATATTGGCATCAGAGAAGAGTTTGGCTATCAAACATTTCTATACCACAGCATTTTCGACATTCGAAGAATTTTCCTGGCATTGGTCGACAAGTTCCCTGAAGAGTCTATGCAAGTGGAACTAACACTAAGTATAATTTATGAATTTAATACGCTTTATTAATTTATTAAGTATCATTATTTATTTTATTCTTGCTAATTTTCCTATATTTGTAGGTCCGTTTGAGAAACTGAAACAAAATGTTGGCGCACACATCGCTAAACATTTCAATGAGCCGTGGGTGCCGGAATTTTGTCGCTGTCTAAGGTTGAAGTACGACGGAAGATTTTGGTGCCCTAATCAGGTAGAAGGCATAAGATTTCTTCTCTTTATTTCTGAATAATGTGATTGAAATTTTTCAGGACCAGCCTGAAGATTTTGAATTTATAACTGATCCAAAGCGAAGTCGCAGATACGATAATCGGCTGCCAATTTGCTCCGCGCTGGAAAGGCTTGATTGGTTGTCAATCCCATACAAAACCGACGCAAAAGTTGACGTCAGGAACATAAAATGGGATGTAGACGCACATTTCGAGCACTTCGATTCTTCTTCTGTGATGTTTGACATATGCGATAGGTCGAAGCCAGCTGTTCCCACGAAGCCAAAGAGCTTGTGAGTAATTAATAGCATTTTCGCAATTTCAATCAAGTACGCTCCTAATTTTTTGATGTCGGCCTTTTTGGAGGAAATTTGGATTTTAAGAAAGGTGTTATATACAATATCCAAAATATTAGCTCAGTTCTTGAAAATGAGGTTCAATTTTTAAGGTTTAATTTTTTTGCACTCAATCTTCTTCCCACGATTGATATGATAAAGCTTTTAGACCAAAAACAGCTCCAAAAGCCGCACCGAAGCCGACAGACTTGTCACCTACATCACCTGTGGCAAAAGAGCTCCCGAACCTACCCATTGAAGAACATGACTCAAGGCCAGCGCAGGTATCACCCACACCAACAGTCTCGAACGAAATAGCCAATTTGCTGGAGGAAATATCGGTGAAGGAAGCCCAATTAGACGCACGCAAAAGGGAAATGATTGAGGTAAATTTTATAAATATTTTCTAAATATTGATCACATGTAAAGTTACCCTACTTACCTCTTAGGGCTAGTATGATAAACTAGCAGGTGGTTTAAACCGACGCCGGTTTTGCCAAACTCGGCTGACGTACCAACAAAAGTTTTGACATTTTTGTATCTCGTGTGCACAAAATTTACATTGTTTTATTTGCAGCTTGGATTTGCACAAGCACATCTCGAGGCAGAAATTGAGCGCATGACGAAGTCTTCAGAATCAAACGATCAGCGACTAATTCAACTTCTTCAAGAGCCTGAGGCTAGCATCGCAAAATTAGAGGTATTTTGTGACATTTTGTAATCTTAAGATTGACAGTTTACTTCCTACTCAAATTCACCCGGTCAAAATTCAAATAGAATGTTGTAAATGGTCTTAAACTTTTCTGTTATGAATTGTACCATGCGAATTGGGCTGAACGAACTGTCATATGATATCATGCCCGACCAAAATCTTTCCATTTTAGAAATTCATGGCTGAATCCGATCAAAAGCGCGTGGAGTTACAAGAACGATTTTTCGAGGCAAAGGCGGAGAAGGAGCAAGATTTGGAGAGAGCAAGGATAGAACGCGGCTTGTCAAAGGAAAATGCCGAACTTCAACAGCAAAGCGAATCGCAACTCCAGAATTTGAAGGAGCAGATTTCAAACTGTGAAGGTGGTATTGCGGAAAAGACGAGAATAAAGAACAAACTGGTGAGAAAATTTTTGGGTTGCTTGCCGAGAGCAATGATATGCTTTTTAACCAAAAGTGGTACTCATAAAATATGAAAGTTATGGCCCTTCAAATTTATGACATCAGAGAAAATGATCTTAGATCGCTCAAAATTTAAAAGGCTGCAACTTTCATATTTTCCCCAGGTTTGATTGAAAAAGTATTATTCCCTTATGCGAGTACTGTTTATTGATTAATTACATGGGCTTGTCTTGCGAAATTTGCCTTTCATAAAATTAGCCATAAATTTAAGACTTAGCCACAAAATTAACGGTTCCATATGATATAGGCTCTTCAAATAATGTTTCAACAAATTAGTTACTTTCAGGAAAAAGAAATCCGAAAACTACCAGCAGACCATAAAAAGTCCAACGAACGATCGAAATATGTGCGGAGAGTTCTGGAGATTGTGGCCAATGTTAATAAGCAAAACGAGGAAATTTTAAAGGTATACTTTTTATAGGTGTACATTCTTCAATGCAACATTGATTCTTGAGATTTCGTTTAGACAGTCAAGTCGGTGCGCAAGGTCGAGCATGAAATAAAGTCACTCACTGGTAACTTGGACAGAACTTTCATCGTCGTCGATAAATGGCTTGGCGAGGTATTTTTTGTGATAAGATCAGGGACGAGAGTAATCGAATTTGATGAGTTTGATCTGTTCCGTACTATTTTCTTTTTCTCTAACTATTTTCTCTCATAATCCATTTACACTAACTGTCTAATCTATCTAATGTTTAGTCGACTGGAATGGACATAAAACTTCAACAGGCGTACAAAATTTTGGTTCGGATGCATGAGCAGTGCGGCTTAGTTCAATCAGCCATAAGCGAAAATGGCCAAGTTAGCCGACAACTCGACGAACTCGCAGATCAGGTAAGTGGCAAACTCGTACCTGTGTGGATATATTATGTTTCTTCCAGAAGGCCTATCTAAAATTTTTGTTGGATTCTGAATTTATCCATAACCAGCTAGAACATTCTGGAACTGCTCACATCCGAGTCGGTTCCAATCCATTCGGTTTTCGCATTTTCCAATTCGGATAATACATTTTCACGTGAAAATTTTTGCAATGCGGCTTAGTTCAACAATTACAAAAACTATCCAAAGCCGATGACCTGGCTAAGCAGTTTTCTAACCCGGATCCTGCGACCTTTTTCTTATCAACTATTCCATGTAAATATTTCTTTAGATTGAAATCGAGGAACAGAAAACAGTGGATTCGCAGTTGGAACGCCTTCTCAGCGATTTGATTCACCTGCGACAAGAAAACAATGAAATGGCTAAGAGACTCAGCATTGCATAATTGAAAAGTACAAATTTTTTTATCAAGTGATATTTCCATTTTTATTACTGATATCCAGACTGGTATATTTTAATTTTAGAAAATAATAAAATGTTATGACTATATTTCGGTGATTATGGATTCTGTTACAAATATCTCGAAAAACAGCTTTTTGGACATTTTTTGTATATATCATTTTTTCGCCCTCAGAATATATTTTTAATTTCTGAAAGCTCGGTAAAAACTCTTGAAAAAATTTTTGACTCGAAATATCTGTCTTCACGGGAAAGCGTAATTAGGAAGCCCGTGTATTTCCTGACCTATCCGTTAGAGCCCTATACACAATTCATTTTTCTGACTTGGACCATGATCATTTTCCCTTTTAAATTCTTTTCAAAATAAAATGGCGTAGATAAGAGTTCCGCGTAGGCAAATGGCGATTTGAATTTGCGCCAAAACATAAGGCTACGGTTGGATTTAGCTCCCGTGCCGTATGTGCCCGAAACCGGTGTCAATCGCCTCCATTTGATGAGAGAAGTCCGAAAAACACAAAATTAGGGTGGAGAAATGCAACTAGAGCTTTTTTGCCCTGGGGCAATTCTCGAAATCCATGATACCCCCCCTATGGTTCCAAAAAAAACCAAAAAATTTTTTTTCGCAATTTTGCCTGAAAACGTCTAATTAGGGGTTTTCGACCATGCTGATCACGAATCCGAAGGAATTTTCAAGATTGGATCACACCATTCCGACATATCGCCTTAGGCTGCTGTACAGACTCCACCGAACTTAGGCTTGGGGCTTAGGCTGCTGTACAGACTCAACCAAACTTAGGCTTGGGGCTTAGGCTGCTGGGCACGCGGGGGTAAGGACTTAGTCTTAGGCTTGGGGCTTAGGCTGCTGTGCAGAATCCCGAACTTAGGCTTGGGGCTTAGGCTGCTGTACAGGCTTAGGCTTGGATATATGCCCTGAGGCCATATCTCGGAATGGTGTGATCCAATCTTGAAAATTCCTTCGGATTCGTGATCAGCATGGTCGAAAACCCCTAATTAGACGTTTTCAGGCAAAATTGCGAAAAAAAATTTTTTGGATTTTTTTGGAACCATAGGGGGGTATCATGGATTTCGAGAATTGCCCCAGGGCAAAAAAAGCTCTAGTTGCATTTCTCCACCCTAATTTTGTGTTTTTCGGACTTCTCTCATCAAATGGAGGCGATTGACACCGGTTTCGGGCACATACGGCACGGGAGCTAAATCCAACTGACCCCAAACATAATTGCATGCCAAAGGGGTAAAAAGGGGCCGCTGAAAATTTTTCATGAGGGGGATTACTCGGCAGGGGTCTCATCTAGAGATTGGTAAAAAAATTGAGTGGGCCTTATTAGAGTAAAAATTTTCACAGTCAACACTTTTCCCTATTAGAGGAGGCTATGTTCAGCATCAGGAAAAGAGCCTCCTCTAATAGGGAAAAGTGTTGACTGTGAAAATTTTTACTCTAATAAGGCCCCACTCAAAATTTTTTTCCAATCTCTAGAGGAGACCCCTGCCGAGTAATCCCCCTCATCAAAAATTTACAGCTGCCCCTTTTAACCCCTTTGGCATGTAATTATGTTTTGGCGCAAATTCAAATCGCCATTTGCCCTGTCGGAACTCTTTTCTACGCCATTTTATCGGGTTTTCACTTATCGTTTACTAGCGAAGTGGGGCCGCTTCGCGGCCCTCACTTCGCTAGGAAGCGGTTAGCGTGCACAGCGGGAGATTGGGTTCGTCATCGCTTCGCGCACCGCCATCAGTATGCCCTCGTCTGTATCAGTATGCCCACCGCCATCAGCGGTCAGATTGGGTTGTTCCTAAGCGTAAATTAATTGTAAGTATATATATTCGTTGAACATAAATTATAATTTGAGGTATTGGTGGTAACACCTGTCACGACGTGAACGTTCCTCAATAGACAGGCGTTTTAGGGTTTTTGGATTACCCAGGGGATTTCAACCGCTAACCTTTTTATTTATTTATTTTCTCTTATTCTTTCATTTTCAAGGAAAAATTCAATAAGCTTTGTGTAAACTTTGGTTTTCTGCCAGTTGTTTTTGGAGTAGTCACACCGGCGTAAGGGACAAAACCTCACATACAGAAATAGGGACCCCTAAGAATGCAGTCCCGAAAAAAGGGGGACAATACCTCACATACAGAAATATACACCCCTAAGAATGCCGTCCCGAAAAAAGGGGGACAAAACCTCACATACAGAAATATACACCCCTAACCTCACATACAGAAATATACACCCCTAAGAATGCCGTCCCGAAAAAAGGGGGACAAAACCTCACATACAGAAATAGGGTATGTCCCAAATCTGTATGTGAGGTTTTGTCCCCCTATTTCCGAAAAAAGGGGGGACAAAACCTCACATACAGAAATATACACCCCTAAGAATGCAGTCCCGAAAAAAGGGGGACAAAACCTCACATACAGAAATAGACACCCTGAAAATGCAGTCCCGAAAAAAGGGGGACAAAACCTCACATACAGAAATATACACCCCTAAGAATGCCGTCCCGAAAAAAGGGGGACAAAACCTCACATACAGAAATATACACCCCTAAGAATGCCGTCCCGAAAAAAGGGGGACAAAACCTCACATACAGAAATAGGGTATGTCCCAAATCTGTATGTGAGGTTTTGTCCCCCTATTTCCGAAAAAAGGGGGGACAAAACCTCACATACAGAAATATACACCCCTAAGAATGCTTTCCCAGAAAAAGGGGGACAAAACCTCACATACAGAAATAGACACCCTGAAAATGCAGTCCCGAAAAAAGGGGGACAAAACCTCACATACAGAAATATACACCCCTAAGAATGCCGTCCCGAAAAAAGGGGGACAAAACCTCACATACAGATTTGGGACATACAACTTTTTGTCTAAAAAATTGTCTACATTTTGGTCTAAATTTTGCTAAGAATGCTTTCCCAGAAAAAGGGGGACAAAACCTCACATACAGATTTGGGACATACAAATTTTTGTCTAAAAAATTGTCTATATTTTGGTCTAAATTTTGCTAAGAATGCAGTCCCGAAAAAAGGGGGACAAAACCTCACATACAGAAATATACACCCCTAAGAATGCCGTCCCGAAAAAAGGGGGACAAAACCTCACATACAGAAATATACACCCCTAAGAATGCCGTCCCGAAAAAAGGGGGACAAAACCTCACATACAGAAATATACACCCCTAAGAATGCCGTCCCGAAAAAAGGGGGACAAAACCTCACATACAGAAATATACACCCCTAAGAATGCCGTCCCGAAAAAAGGGGGACAAAACCTCACATACAGAAATATACACCCCTGAAAATGTATTCCAGAATTTTTGTCTAAAAAATTTTGTCTAAATTTTGTCTACATTTGGTCTAAATTTTGCTAAAAACATACTCAGCTCGTTTATACGAACATTTTAAGCTATCACTTGCCCATTAAACAACGCCGTAAGGGGTCTAACGGCCATGGGACAGGACGGACGCACTGACAGGGCTAGCTTACTGGGGGGATGTTCCCACCTTCTCCATTAAACCCATAAAATATAATTTATATATAAATAAATTTCTACGCCATTTTATTTACAATGAGTAAAAAATATATTTAAAAGTAACGGGGTTTGGTCCCCAGATTTTCTATGCATTTATTTCAGTCAAGTTAAGCAACAAATTGACATACCAGGTCGCGAACTAATTCCGCGGGACGAGAGAGAAAGAGAGAGTTTTATTATTTGCTAGTGTGTGGCGCACGCTCTGTTTGTCTGTCGTCTCTTCTCTCTCTCTTCGCCCGCCCTTCGCCCGCAACGAAGAGAACGTTCCAGCCACGGCCGCACTAGCGCAAATTCAAAATCGTAGATAAGATCTTTTTCCGCGGAATTAGTTCGCGACCTGGTAGTCAACTAGGTAACGTATTGATTTGGCGCAGTATTCTAATTGACTGCCATTACATGAAAATATAATAGTATAATTGTGCGTGTCTGTCTTGTAAGAGAGGAAAACGAAAATGAAGACGCAATTGAAAACACACCCTTGTGTGCAAGCTGAGTTGGATGTATGGTGACGTGGAAAGTGGTTCGGAGCTGTAATATGTTATATATATATAATATTTTTGCATATAATATTTTTAAACTATTGAAAGGACGATTTTAAGTCATATAATTGTTTCATTATGCTCTCGTTAGTTTTTTACCTGCTTGTTCCAGTTTAAATTGCTCTTTGACAAAATATCATTCAAATATGTATATACTATTCACTTATAATGTGTTTAGCGATAGTTTTGGTTTTGCATACTGAGCCCATCAATATATTAATCATAAACACATCATTAAACATAAACACACAGCCACTGCTCCCCAAAACAAATGCTTTCGTTTGATGCTGTCTGAGTAGTTGCCCTCAGAGACGTATCAGACGATGGCGTAACACCCGAAGGTCCGGTGTAGTAATTGGTCAGAGCTATTGCTGGGACTGCGTAGATACTATATCTGCAAAAAAAAATCGGAAACGGTGCGTGGAACGATGTACCTAAAAATCGATTTGAAGGTCGATACCCCCGAAAAATGGGTCACTGTATCCAGTGCTTTCTTTTACTCATATTATGATTTGACACATATGCAATTTATATGTCGCTGAAATTCTTGTCACGTCAGCTTTCTAGCAACATATAACTTGCTATGACGTCATTACTTAATATTTCATTTTTAGGCAAAAGTTTACAATTTTTACGGATGTGAAAAATAGCGCATGTTAAAAATCGCCAAATTTTTTTTGTTTTACTTGAGATCGGTTCTCTTTTGACGTCAAAATCGGATTCCTGACAAAATTTTGGCAAAAAATGCCACATTTTTGTATCATTTTTTACCAAAAACGGTAAAAAATGTCGAAAAATTTAATTATAAATTTTTTTTCGGTCATAAGTATTGTGGCAGAACGCACCATATAGGGCAAAATTTTGTCAGGAATCCGATTTTGACGTCAAAAGAGAACCGAGCTCGATTTTTTTGCAGATATAGATAGCAATAGCTCTGACCAATTACTACACCGGACCTTCCGGGTGTTAACCCTTCATTGCCGAGTGTATCCGATCGGATACGTTTTTGATTTGCTAAAGACTTCACAAAAAGAAAGAAACGAATGAGTGTTCATTATTCATACAAAGAGTGTGTCTGTAAATAGATCACACAGAAAAGAGAAATAAACAATGGCAGACATCATGATTTTGAAAAAGACAGCTCACCAAAAGGAAAGCTAATGGTAATGCAGACATTCTGCCTTTTGTCTATGGCTCCGGCAATGAAGGGTTAAAATAGTTTTGGCATTCGGTTGGCGAGTTTGGCGTTCTATCCATGTCAAGATTTTGGGCATTTCGCGTCCTCAAAAAGTTTTCGTAGCGTTCCTGTGGTTTCTTATTTTTTATTAATGAATCTAAATATGAAAACTAGGTATTTAGAAACATCTAGCATAATTTATTTCGTTCGTTTTGTGTGCGTTGACGTATTCTACCAAAATGAAACCTGTCCATATTACCGTGGTGGCCATACTTATTGTCGTGGCCGATAAGTGCTTAGCGCCTGAGACTGCAGAAGGCGCGTTGACCAAAAAGGTGCCAGCGGGCGCGGAGATCTCCGTCATGAAAGACGCTGAATACGAAAAGATGGAAACCATTGCGAGGCGACATTTTCCCGCAGACAAATATGTATCGTTGTCGGAAGATAGCAAAAACATCGATTGCAACAAGTTAGAGGATGTGATCGTTTCAATTGCGTATATAAGAGCTTTGTGGAGCTTTAGCGGTTATTGCTATTGGGAGAGCGTTGACAATAAATTTGCAAGAAACTATCAAGACTGGGAATCAATGGTCAAGGATCAACAGGATATGTTCAACGGAAAAGGAAACACTGGCAGAGTTTTCAAATTTGCGATCATTCTGGAAAATAATGCGAAGGTCAAGCAGGCTCAGCTTAGTGCATTAGAAGAGTCAAGTAGGAAATATTTTATATATTTTGAGAAAATAAGCCCATGAGCTCCCTTTAGAAAAGAGAAACCGTCACAAAACTAAACATAATAATTAAAATGCCCTTCTATAATAGTGCCATGTTGTGTCCGTCTGTCCGAAGCCACCCCATTTAGGGGTGATACGGGGAATGTAACTTGGGCAAGTTGCTTGGCTAGAGGAGTTATACCCGTATCAATTTTCCCAGCCTGGTCGGCATATTGGGTTGAAAGTTTCGGGATTGCCTCAGGGCATGGCAGAACCATGATACCCCCTCATGGATTTCTGTGCCTCTGATTGCGTAAACAACCTTGCCTCTCCTTTCTAAACATGTTCACGTAAACACCGCATGGAAAGGAGAGGGGAGGAGGCAATGGAACCAATGCGTTGATCGGTGAGCAGGAGACCCACTGATTCAGACTTCCTCGCGCCGCCGACAGGCGGCGCACGGCAGCTAGTTGTATATAAAAGCGCAAATTTCAGGAGAAGGAGCGCCAAAAATCCTCGAAGAGATTATTCGCCAAAATCCGAACGCTAAACCTCAGCCAGTATGGGCAGCTGGCTCTCGTTTGTACAATCACTTGCAGTTAATTCTCAGTTACAGCAATCATTTGTTCGAGCATTTTAACAATACATGTGGAAATTTATCTCAACCTCTGCAGAAAGTGTTGGATATTTTTCTATCTCCTATCTATAGGAAGAAGAGCGAGTATTTCCTTAGTCGGGTGCACAGCAAATTGGTAATTCTGAAAAGCAATCATAACCTATAAAAAGTCCCATAATATGAATCTGCTGCTAAACGAGAAATACAATTAAAATTCAGCAAAAGAGAGAAGCAGAAAATATTTTCGCATTGCACTCTTTGTGACTTATTGTTTCTTGGTTTACTGAAATACATAGCAATCCCATTTGTTGAGTGTTCTTTTTCTGTTTGGTATACCATTTCTAACTCTCCATAAAGATCTTCTTGCTTAAATTTTGAAGGTACCATTAATAATAGAAAGTAACATTCATAATAGACTCTCACATGGACTGATTTTTTTAGCTTCTTTTATTTTTAAAATAAAAATGGTCCCATCCATTTTATAAAATAAAAAAGTCAAATCTTCTGAGGGCGTAAAATTCATTATGGTAATCAGTAAACAAAGTGTTGAAAACCGGTTGTATTTTAACAGTAACATTTTTTTTCATAGAAACAGGACCATTTTATAAATTTGATGATAATCATTAACTTTGATGCCCATTTTTGGTCCTTAAAATAGCAAATTACAGAAATCATTCAAACAATTTTATCGAATGCGGTCATTCAATTGAACTGTGACCGACCAGATGACTGTGCTTGGATGACTGGGCCTGACCAGATCTGAGCACGATATATGTGTATGGATTGGAAACCCCACCCCAATAATTTGAATTGTAAACATATTAAAAATTATAGGATCTAACATTTTGTGCACTTCACTCATTTTAATTCGCTCCTTTTCTATATAACCTCTTTCGATAAAAACCTGACCAGGGAAGTACCCAAGGTGTCATTTTTTTATTTATGAACGTGGCATTTTTTTCTCGCTAATTTTGAAGGACACCCTCCACAAAGCTTAAGTTTCCCCCCCCCCCCTGGCCGATTTGACCATTCTATTCAAAAAAGGCAAATGGTCGAAAATATACAGCCAGACAGTGAAAGACGAGTGACGGGCCGCGCCTTCGGCGCGTCCGTCACTCGGAGCGTGCACAGCGGGAGATTGGGTTCGTCATCGCTTCGCGCACCGCCATCAGCGGTCAGGGTGTAGTTCGGGAGTAAGGGTTGTTCGGGAGTATGTGTTCTAAGTTCCCTCAAATTCACTCCACCCCAAGCTCCCGTCCCCGCCCGCTTTCCCGTCGCCCCCCGCTAACCCGTCCCCGCCCGCTTTCCCGTCTCCGCCCGCTTTCCCGTCGCCCCCCGCTAACCCGTCCCATCCGCTTTCCCGACGCCCCCCGCTAACCCGTCCCCGCCCGCTTTCCCGTCGCCCCCCGCTAACCCGTCCCCGCCCCCCCGCTAACCCGTCCCCGCCCGCTTTCCCGTCGCCCCCCCGCTAACCCGTCCCCGCCCGCTTTCCCGTCCCTTGTATCAAAAAAACCCGATTTTTTGGCCAAAAAGTGGCTTTTTTCCAAAAATGCGCCAAATCAAAAAGTGTAAAAAGCAAAGTTGTCCAGAATTGCTTCAGAAATCGATTAGGAACATAAATACATCAATTCCCATGCCCAAAACCCTTAAAAACACGTTTTTCAGTTTTGGCGGGAATTCAAATATTCAAATCTTAGATCTAAAAATCTCTAAATTCCTAACTTTTCAAGGCCTTTCGTTTGAGCTATTACTCGCCCCTGTCTGACGTGGGAATCAAAAATGGCTTATTTTGGCCATTAAAACACGTTTTTCGGTTTTGGCGCGAATTCAAATATTCAAATTTTGGATCTAAAAATTCCTAAATTTCTAACTTTTCAAGAGCTATCATTTGAGCTATCACTCGCCCCTGTCTGACGTGGGAATCGCAATTTGCATTTTATGCCCTCTGGCAACTTTGATGAGTCATAACTCTCGAAAACGAATTTTCTCGAACTCACGGTCAGTGTTTTCGTGATCAGCTCGTCCAGGGGCGTCGTTTGACACCAACCACGTCCCAAACGAATGCAAAAATCGAATATCACGAAAATGCCCAAAACCCTTAAAAACACGTTTTTCAGTTTTGGCGGGAATTCAAATATTCAAATCTTAGATCTAAAAATCTCTAAATTCCTAACTTTTCAAGGCCTTTCGTTTGAGCTATTACTCGCCCCTGTCTGACGTGGGAATCAAAAATGGCTTATTTTGGCCATTAAAACACGTTTTTCGGTTTTGGCGCGAATTCAAATATTCAAATTTTGGATCTAAAAATTCCTAAATTTCTAACTTTTCAAGAGCTATCATTTGAGCTATCACTCGCCCCTGTCTGACGTGGGAATCGCAATTTGCATTTTATGCCCTCTGGCAACTTTGATGAGTCATAACTCTCGAAAACGAATTTTCTCGAACTCACGGTCAGTGTTTTCGTGATCAGCTCGTCCAGGGGCGTCGTTTGACACCAACCACGTCCCAAACGAATGCAAAAATCGAATATCACGGACGCAGATAACAGCGCTTTAGTAAAGGGGTATGACGAAATAGTGTGGGAGCGCGCGTGGTTAGAGAAACAGAGAAAGCGAGAGAGCATAAACAGGCCGGCTCCTCTCTTCTTCCTTCCTTCTATAAATCGTAAACAACCCGTCTCGTTTGTTGTCAACAACTCCCTTTGTGCGGCCGGCTCTCTCTTTCTTTCTCTTGTTGTCTAACCACGCGCCCTCCCACACTATTTCGTATGTCTCTAGTTCTCTCTCTCTGCCCCCAGATTTTGAGGTATTTGCCTTTTTTGAATAGAATGGGCAAATCGGCCAGGGGGGGAAAACTTAAGCTTTGTGGAGGGTGTCCTTCAAAATTAGCGAGAAAAAAATGCCACCTTCATAAGTAAAAAAAATGACACCTTGGGAACCTCCCTGGTGAGTAAAATGTAATGAGAAATTTATCCTGCAATCAACGGTGCCTCACATTATTAAGGATTTAAGGTTGGATGTCAAAGGTATTTTAAAGAACGTTTTATGACTTTTAAGATAACTTTGCGTATCGGATAAAGTTGTTCTGCAGAACTGTAGAAGTCATTGTGAGGATATCATTTGCAAAAAGAATTTTTTAATTTCTTGCAGATTGCATTTCAAAAATTTTTCTTCAACTCTATTTTGAACCTTTCTCTTACTTAACCCAAAGCATCTTTTCTCCTTTCGATCTGTCCGTACAATTTGGGACCGAAAAGAAAAGTCCGAATAACCCAAAAGGGGAATTTTTGGGGGGAATATAATTTTTTGATAGAGCAACGCCTATTCGTGTGCCTTTTGTAAGTGACAGGAGTGAAAGTTTGAATTCTCGTGGCCTTAACTTGGCCATTCTAATGGCCAAGTTAGCCGACAACTCGACGAACTCGCAGATCAGGTAAGTGGCAAACTCGTACCTGTTTGGATATATTATGTTTCTTCCAGAAGGCCTATCTAAAATTTTTGTTGGATTCTGAATTTATCCATAACCAGCTAGAACATTCTGGAACTGCTCACATCCGAGTCGGTTCCAATCCATTCGGTTTTCGCATTTTCCAATTCGGATAATACATTTTCACGTGAAAATTTTTGCAATGCGGCTTAGTTCAACAATTACAAAAACTATCCAAAGCCGATGACCTGGCTAAGCAGTTTTCTAACCCGGATCCTGCGACCTTTTTCTTATCAACTATTCCATGTAAATATTTCTTTAGATTGAAATCGAGGAACAGAAAACAGTGGATTCGCAGTTGGAACGCCTTCTCAGCGATTTGATTCACCTGCGACAAGAAAACAATGAAATGGCTAAGAGACTCAGCATTGCATAATTGAAAAGTACAAATTTTTTTATCAAGTGATATTTCCATTTTTATTACTGATATCCAGACTGGTATATTTTAATTTTAGAAAATAATAAAATGTTATGACTATATTTCGGTGATTATGGATTCTGTTACAAATATCTCGAAAAACAGCTTTTTGGACATTTTTTGTATATATCATTCACGGAGAGCGCTCAGAATATATTTTTGATTTCCGAAAGCTCAGTAAAAACTTGAAAAAATTTTGACTCGAAATATCTGTCTTTATTCGCAAATTTATTCGCAGAGAAAAGGCACAAAAAAGAGATAGTATTGAGAGGCCCATTCTTTTCAGACAGAGTGTGTAGTACCAGTGATTTTTCGAACTTGTCCAAGATTTGAAAACTCGGACAGGCAAGCAAGGCAGTGTTTTCTAATTTTGGATTTTGTTCAGTGAAAAGTTGTGTGATTGAAAGATATAATTTTTATGTGTCTACTTATATTTCGGTGATCATTGGGGATGCATTGGGGATTTCAAAAGACTAAAATATTTCAAAAACTTACACCACACTTTTTTGTTTTTTCTTTGGTTCTAACAGCCTCCTTGGCTAATAGTGAATGCTTACTGAAGGTATAGAAAACAGCTTGAAAATCTTTTATAAAGTCACTGTTTCTGCATAAAGTAAATGCAATACGATTTGGAGATGCTAGAAAACGAAAGCAATACACTTTTTAGCTGTTTGTGGACTGGTAATCGTATCGCCACACTCTCTTTCTCTCTTTTTCACAGTGAATAAACGCTCGCCATCTACAACATTCTTATAGACAATACAATAAATTATGTGTGTGCGTGTTCAATCTTGTTTTAGAAAGAGAAATTGAATTGGGCCGATCTAAGGTTTGATCGAGTAGCAAGGATTTGTTTACATTTTGGCATTTGGCCAGTCTTGAATTTGCAAGTAAGTACTCGAAAAACTCACCTTTGCGGAATCTCGTCTTTAATAATGTTCTCCAAAGAGAAATCGATTGTACTACCCAGGAAAGCTCTAACCTAAGGTGTGAAAACCAGTGCGTCAGAGCAAACAAAGTTGGATATAAGATCTGGCCTTATTTGCAACAATTCCTTTATGCAAACGCCTCATTCACGTTGACATGGCAACGGAACAGTTAACTTTCCAAAACAAAAGTTTATCCTATTCAATAGTTAAATAATTAGTTCTTGGAGCTTTTCTCCCAACTCTTGACTCATCTTTCTTCCAGTGATGTATGAACCGGATGCAGAATATTCCGTGAAAACCGGAGCGGCTTTCCTCTCCAATAATTTATCTGTTATGTGGCACGAGCCAAGAGCACTCACCTATGCAGCGTTTCTCGGCAAAAATGTGGTTTGTCTCTTAACTTGATAGTAAAAATACTCGATAAATGTCCTCTCAATAAAAATCTCCCTCGTCCGGTACGTAAAAGTCCTTGGGCACAAGAGTTCTGAAAAGGACTCTGCTTGGCCAAGACAAGAGCTTTTGTAATAGCTCCTCAGGTTAAGTTACCTAGCTAAATTCCCACAAAAAATTCTCTCTGATATAAGCCCATTCCTAGAATAGGTCTGTTAGATATAAATAATGGTCCAATAAAAACCTCAGTTGAAAAAGCCATCTGTTAAAAAATCTCTTGATAAGAGCAACTCTGATGAAAGTCCACAATAAAACACAAGCCAGAGAAAATAGAAACTGTTGCAAATCCGGGCACCCGGTAAAATGTCTTCAGGATTTTCATTATGCCCGTTTATTTTTCAGACATAACTCCAACAAAAATTCCATTTCAGATCCAATTTCTAACATGGAACGAGAAAATGGAGCAACAATCGTGTGATTTGGTCACCGGGAAGGAAAAAGCCAATGGCAATGTGCCGAGCGCGGATAACATCCCGAGAGAGAGGGAGAAGCCTTCAACTTTGATGCAAGTCAAGCTGTGTTTGCCTCTCAATCGCATTAATCCTATCGCAGTTGTTCTCTCCAGCACCAATGTCAATGTTCGTTGTTATGAGTCATATTAAGAATGGTTATTGATTATGACTATTCATTATTGATTATAGCCAGCGATTCCAGATGGTATAATGAGCGACAAAATTCTTTAGCAACTAAAAATCATCTTTTACAAAAATTTTTCCATTTTTGGAGGCCACTTGGAGCACAAAATTATGTGATTCGCAGGAAAGTCATAGAGCAAAATTAGGCGAAACACAGGACAGCATTGCAAAGTCACGCGTAATATGGCAGTAAAAAGAACTACGTCGGGATCCTAGAAAAACGGGAAGAAATAATCGCTCAAAGTGGACACACTTTTACAGTTTTGATGATAAAAAAATATGTTTGAGCGCACACATCTTTCAGTTTTATTCTGATGCCGATTTTGTTCTTTTTTCTATCATATTATTCACAATTTCGATTTTTTATATCAGCGAAGATCGCCTCCGTATCGCATATTTTTACGCTCTAAAGTAGCCTTAAAGAGATTTTAGTCACAAAAAGATCTTTAGTCGGAAAAATCTTGAATATATCTAAAAATGTGCAGGAATTTTCAGCTTATCGACCCGAAAACTAGAAAGTCCATTTTCTGTATGGATTCCGCTGAAGTAAGTTGCTCAGAATATTGTCCATACAGAGTTAACACTTTACATAGGTTGTCGAATCTGAAAACCCTGCCACTGGTAAAATATCGCTGAAAGCTTGTGTGTTCAGTCGGGGAATTACCTGCGTCGAGAATTTGATACTAGCAGGTCTTTACATACAGTTATATCTTTACTGCACTACTATATATCCTTATGCTCTACATGTTCTCTCTTCATTTAGGCACCAACGCCGGGGAAATCATTGTTATTATGTGTGTTGGAGAAACCAATTTCCAACAAAAGAAAAGTTTAAAGGTAATTTTTCTTATGAAAATCTGGACCATCCGGAACCGGTATAACAAGATTTTTAAAAGTCGCCTGAGGGTAATTATTGGAGAGGCAATTATTCGGAGGTGCCCCAAATCATGTTGCATTTTCTGTCGTAGCACCGACTTCGCAAATTCCTTTGAAAACACTCAATGCTCTTGGCGATAATCCTGTGAAGGTTAACTGATTTTAGTAGCATTTATAGGAGCATGATGCACCTATCACAGATATGGCAACATGTGGCTTTGATTTGATCACGGTTACGGGTGATGTGGATGGAAATGTGGTTGTGTGGTCGAAAGGAATGAAATCGGTGACGAAAAAGATCAGTACAAAGTGAGCTTTCAATCTCCAACTCAGCCTCTTTTACCACCCTAAGGATGTTTAGACTCACAATTATGCTTTAGGCTTTGTGCTTTTTAAGAATAATAGGCTCAAGCTTAGGTTAAGCTTAAGAATCCAAAAGAGGACATTCCATCCTATGTAGCGTTGATTGTAATGTACTTTTAGTCAACAACTAAGCGTGTTAAATATTCTTCGCAAGCAGGTTTTGTGCGGCACGTATATAGGCCAAGTATTCATATTCTCCATTACTACAGGTAGTTTTCGACTACTAAATATTACTACTTTAACAGACAGTGTCAGGAACTCATTTTCGAAAATCGCAGTCATAATTTTCATTTCAGACAGTTAAAAAATTAGAAATTTCACTCTTGACAAAATTAGCTTCAATACACTTTAGATCCCAAAATTTCACAAATAGAGAAAACGTTAATTTTTCGCTGCAAAGAGTTCGATAGTTTTGGTTTTATTTTACAAAATCTTAAATATAGCAACATCATTCAGGCTCTCTAATGGCTGAAGTAAATGCACACAGCCGACAGATAACGTCCATCGCAGTGGCTGTAGAATCTGCATACGTAAGCAGTACACTTAGATAAATGCTGAGTATTGGAAATAGAACGACTTTTAAATTTCAGATATTGACCGCCAGTGAAGATTCTTACATACGTATTTGGAAATTGCACACTCGAAAGCCGGATGCCTATAAGGTTTTGTCACTGAGATAATCCTTTTCTAGGCTCTTTATTGGTTTCAAATTTTTAGGAGAAGAGGAATTTGAAGAAAGCTGTAGACTTAAGCTTTGACTTAGGTTTAATTTGAGCCAAGTTATGGCCTTTTTTAAAGATAACAAGCTCATGATTTCTTTCAAAAATGATGTTTGGAATTCAAAATTCTAATTTTCATAAAACTCTCGATTCAAATACCAAAAGTTCCAAACGTATCCAAAAAAACTTTTATCATGCTTTTACAAGCCTACTCACGTTATTTCGTGCTATATAGAAAATTTGAACTCAAAATTTAGGTCGAGTTCCGCTTCGCCCAAAAATTCGACAATATGTCCATAATGGGAGCGGAATTCAGCGGTCCGCGCGGCAGTGGTTTTGTCGTTTCTCACTACGAGAATACCAAAATAAGCAGCTTTCGCATAAACAAACGACCGCCGATAGCGTCTTTCGAAGCGAACGAAGCCGGAAAAGAAACATGAAATATTAATTTTTATCTGTGTGATACGGTCATTCTAGAACAAATATTTTTTCTTTCATACAATGGCTATAATCTTTCTCCCGCCTAGTATAACGTCCACGTACACGATAGTCTAGAACACGAAGAAATAATTCACAACTATGCATTTTTATTTCTAGTCAATAACGATCCAAGAACAGAAAATTTCGGTGGTACGTTAACCGTAACACAAGATTGTTTTACAATATTTAATTTTTGCGCTTCTAGCAAAGTTTTAAGCTCAGATGTCTGTGAGAGATTCTTCGGATCTGGCAGAGGTAGTTCCTTCGCAACGGGCAAAATATTCTCAGCCGCAGTTGACGTCTCAGTATCGATGATAACTTCAGGCACACTTTTACAAGGTGGTTTACAGTCGAAGTTCGTTTGAATTGGCACGGATCTTCGTCTTCTTTTGACGTTGAAGCGGGGAAAACACGCCAGATTGGTCTATAATGAACAGTAATGTAAAGAAATTAAGAAAATTAATTGTCGTTTTTAGAATCACACCCATGGAATCACACCCATTGATATTCTTGCCCTAGTTGGCAAATCAACTATTCGTGATTCTTAAACTAAGGGTGCATTGAAGCAATAAGTGATGAAAAAGGATTTCATTTGTACTTTGGGGCATTTTTCACAGTGGTGGTCTAATTTTCTCACAGTTACGGAGCTCACTTAACTATATACCTTCCTGATAAAAATGTGCGACAGTTAAAAGTATAGAAGACAAAGCAAAGCACAGGAAAACTATTCTCTGCACTATTATTAGGCCTGCTACCTTTTATGTCTATAGAACTAGGTAACATCAAGTAAAAAAACTAGATTTTTAACATCTCAAAGAATAGCAAAAACACGTCTTGCCATTTATGGCGGAGATTTGAAAGGGTTCTGTTAGAACGATACTTGTAACAAAAATTTTATTGATTAGATGTACGCATCTCATTTATACTAAATAAATAAAAACAGTTCAACCTACATTTTCAAATTCGCTGTATAAAATGCTGTCACCATCCAGCAAATCAACGGGAGATTTTCGTACTTTGTGTACCTCCTTCATGTGTCGAACCAAGAAATTTTTCGAATGATGTTTAGCGTCGCAGTCTTCTATTGGACATCTAAGAGTAAATTTTAGTTCATTGTCTGTAGCAAAAATTGGTATTTTATGAACTTACCTGAAAGTGGACGCAGAAAGGTGCATACGGACGTGCTCGTCCATTACCGACGGCACTGCCAATAGATAAGAGTCACAAAGCTGAAAACGACTAATAGAAGGGTGCTCAATTTGTAAGCTTAACGTTTAAAATATTTAAATTCTTTAGATATGGCCAAAACGTTCGAAACGAGTATAAGAAATATACCACTAACCTCACATTGAGTTTCTCGACTTGAAACATCTGATAAGTCTGGAATCAATCCTTGCATTCTGCTGGCCTCAATGATTTGGCTCTTTTCCGCTCTTTGTGAGTTATAGATTTTTGGCCGGAACTGAAAGCGTTACTATATTCTAAACATTTCTTGAAACATAGTCTATGATGAATAACTACCTGCGACGCATATGGCTGGAAAAGAGGGTCCTCGATTTCTCTAGTCAAGTTTTCATTGGTTTTCGGGTCTTGTTCCCGAGGTGCAGCATTTATAACTTCGCGGTGACTCCTCTTGTCACCTGATGAGGGTTTGGGGTCGTTTTCGATACTGACGAATTTGTTTGATAGCACTTCGCGAGTGTGTTGGAGACATTTTTCTGCCATAACCCAGGCACTAGAAATAACAGAATTAAGGTTCATATAGAAGCTGTAAACTCAAAAGCAAACTTTATGCTGTTCTATTCCGTAAAAAATTTACGCTAAAAAATTTAGTTTTGTCTAAACTAAGGTAACAAATTTTTGGACAAATAATGGTTCACTATAATAAAACAATGCTTGGCTAAAATAGGTTTTTATTTAATTCCAAAAATGCCAAAAGCGATTAAAATTGTAGAGAGCAAATTTTTATGCTTTCTATGTTGTCATTCTAAAATGTTGCCGAAAATTTGCCGCGGATTAAATTTAAACGACCCAAATTTTTTCCTGCGAAAATTCTAAAACTACTTACCGGTGTTCCAGGTCACGGTCTGGTGTGTATACAACAACCGCCTCACTGCCGTGGGCCTTCTTGATGTGAAGATTTATAAAAATTTCTTTACGGTTATCATATCCGCAAATTGAGCATTTGTAAGGCCGGTATTGAAGGTGAGATTCGATATGCATATACCTGAATATACAGGTAAGTCATATTGTAATTTACTTTTTTCTTCGGTTTTCTTGCCGGTATTTGAAAATCCTGTGTTTGTTTAAAAGTACCCAAAAATTAACAAAAATTCCTCACATGCCGAGTAGGGCTCCCAAAGTACCTAGAAAGCGGTTATTTGCTACTATTTTAACATTGCCCGATGTTTGCATACCTATGGAACTAGCACTTTAAAGAATACAATTCTACGGATGTTCGGTTGTAAGTCAGCAAACTTTCGCTAGACCGGAAAAATTATTAACCAGTATGCCAGAAAGTTATAATAATTGACCAAAAGCGGACCTACCTATTTCTACTACAGACCCATTCGTTACATAGAATGCACTGAATGTTGGGATAATATGCGGCGTCATTGTGTCTCGAGATTTTGGGCATTGTCAACTTTCTCAACCGGCTATTGTCATCCTCGATTTCTATTTCTCCTCGGCCCTCTTTAGGGAGACACTGTAGTGGTGGTTCATTCCCACTAATTTTTTGCATAGCATTTTGTGGGACGCAATTTGACGTGGTAGCAGTCAGAAGCTTTCTAAGAGGCGAAGAGTTGTCAGCGTCGATTTGGCTTGTTACCTGCCTCGTGTCCTTTTGCTCCATAGGAATTGAGGAGGAATTGTTCTCGGATTTTGAAATCAGGTCGGCTCCGTTTATGCACTCGAAGACCGAATTTAGGCCTTTGATGCTTTGCTAGAATATGAGAAGTTATAAAAGCTCAATGTAATGCCTTAGGCGTTTCTGACATTTTATTATAAGGACTCATCCAGGAAGTTCCGGATTTTGTCTAAAAAACTTCGGAAAACTCAGTAATTTTCACCCCCTGACTCTTGTAAACCATGCGTAGCCTATTGAATAGAATGCGAGAATTTACAAAGGTTAAAAAATCAGAAATTGTAGCAGAAATTCACATTTTTACGATTCTACATTTACGGATTCTACACACTATTCCTTCACTCATCAAAATTAGTTTTGGGGCAAACTAAACATTTTTTGCAAAAAACCAAAAATTTTTAGATTTTTGAAAACGGTTATTCAAATAATGTTCCTTAGAAAACTTTTAAATACTGACCTGCAATAGTCCAATTGTTATGGGATTTCCCGATTGAAGAATTGAAGCGGTCAAAAGCTCGAGATTCACAAGATTTACAAGACCGTTTAGCGCATCCTTGTCCACTGAAATGATTACTAGATTTTACAGGAATAATGTTTGTTTCATTTATTCTGTACTCAGGAAACAATTTCAGTGTCAAACTCAATAAAAAAAATTCCGACTAGCCCATTTTAAAGGCACTTGTAGTTTTTCTAACATTTTCTTAAATTTCAGGATAGCTGCCCGGTACACCCCTTTGGACCTGATTACAAGAATAACAGTAATGTTCAGCCCATTTCTGAAATGGCAAAAATCCAACTCACACAAATGGAGGTGTGGCAAAATTTGTTGAAAATTTGTACTTGCGACAGTGGCACTTCCGTTTGGTTTCTGGAAAATGGAAGTTGGGGTTGAAACCTTTTGGGCACCGCTTTGACTGCTTCCCGATCCCGACTTATTCGGAGTGGACGGTGTGCTGAGCGCTTTCCGCAACTCAACGTTTTCTGAACTGTTCGTCGGGAAACTGCCGGTCAGAAAACAGTTAGGCGATACACTATGGAATTTTGCTGATTCAGCATTCCGAGAAGCGGTGGGAATCCTGGAAAATAAATTTAGACCGAGCGGAGATTGGCTTGTCGAGGGCAGTGACGAAGGTGAAAATAAAGTCTCCAGATGTCCGACGAAGCCACTCATTTTGTGCTGCAAATGGAAGTTATAAAATGGGCATCGTATTTAATATTATCGACATAGTCGATAACCGCGAAGAGAGTATAACACGGAATGGTGTTTTGGGCTTAAAGTTCGACCGTTTGGTAATCTTATGATAAGGCCATGATGACTGGTCCATTCGGTATGGTACTGCCTCAAAAATTCACACTACTTTTGGCACCTATTTTATATTGGCCTCTACTTGAGACAACTTAAAACAGCGAAAAACTAAAATTCTCACCAAAAAATAGACAACGTTCAAAAAATGCTTATTGATCAAAGAACAAAAATGCCAAATATGGAGGAAGACATAGAACGGGCCATTGAACTAGCGCACAGTGACAAGGGGGTATCAAAACTGAGCAAGTGGCATCGTATTGGGCAAGGGAAAGTGGTCTAGGAAATAGGTCAGTGGGTCAGAGAAAGGCCTGCCTCACAGCCAAATCTTAATCAAAAAATTGGTTGTTTTTGGTGGACAATGTGAGGAAAGGTCAATCCAAACCCGAAAGAACGCGCAAAGCTTCTAACATATTGTCATACTTTTTGACGGTTTTGTATAAAATTGAAACAAAATGAGAAAATAATGGAAGCATGTTCATATCATTTGAATGAAAATTATTTTTATTTTGTCTTCTATTTTACTTAAAAATTCTAGAGAGCTGCACAAAACTCGCAATTGGAGCTCAAATTTTGTGTGGCATTTCAGGATACAATAAAGAGACTTAGGAATGAGCAGAATAGTAAAAAGTGAAGGAATTGAGAATAATGACCTCCCGATGACCTGCTTTCCCTTCTCTCTTGTTCTGCGAGTTTTCTCTCACTTAAACGTACTTTAACGAAAAAGTATGCCAGAGTCTGTTCTGTGTGTAAGGGAGTTGAAGAACATCTTAAAATTTTTTAGCCTGTCTTTGGGCTATCGCTTCAATATGCCCGCTATTTAACCTAAGTTTTAACTATATTTAAGCTTGCACCTAAGACTATCCCATACATTTTAATTTACTCTTAATTATGAGCTTAAACCATTAAGCTCGATCTTAAGCCTAAGCTTGAGCTCCGTTATAAACAAAACGACTACTGTCAACTCTTTCTTTGATCCTCAATTTTAACAGGCACCTGAACTTTGTAAAGTTGCAAAAACGTTGCATTTTCAGAAAGCATTTCAATGATCAAAAATCATAAGTAAGCTACCTCGAAAAATAAAAAGTGGATAACCAAGAATAAGTTAAAATTTGGTACCATGCCAACATCAAATATACTATCTTTAAAAAACGGTTCCAAATCAAGAGCTGCTTTCACGGAATCTAATTCCAGCCGGTTGACCTCTTCATTTCACACGCCAGCGATAGCAGGAAAAGGAGTCAGGAAGAGTTAGGTCAATGGGTCATCTTCGCTTTTCCCGCCGGTCGGATTCCTTATCCCGTCGCCAATGTTCTGAATCGTTCTTTTTTCATGCTCCTTCCGAAACATTTCACTTCTCTCATTTTGGAAAAAAGTGCGAAAAGTGAAAATATTGGGGTCATCCAAAAGACCAGTCTGCAGCATTATAAATTCCGAGTAACGTGTAATATTATCAAGTAATGAAAAGTACACTGAAAATTAGTAATGAAATTATGGATAAAATGAAATATGTCTAAAATTACAAGAAAATTCTTTAGAGCATTCTAGAAGATGTTTGAATCTCGAGAAATGCCACAAAATAAAAGAGAATATTACATTGCACTAGAACGCCACATAGAGTTACAGGTTGAGGATAGTATAGATTTCGGGCAAAATCTTGAAGGTGACAAATTTTTAAACATTTTTTGAAGTACTTTAAATTTTCATTAAAAAAGCAAAAAATACACTAGAAATTTCATTATATAAATCGATGGAACTTTTTGTAGTTTTTGGCAATTTTTTAATATTTTGGCCCTTGCATCCCCAAAAACAGTGATTCCTCTACAAAAACAATCTACCCATAAAAAATATGCGCTTTTCCAACCAAAAATTGATGATCCTAAAATAGCATACAGTTATTTCTTTCATTTTCGCAGAAGAAAGTGTGAAAAGTGAAATTATCCAGGTCGCCGAGAAGACGAACCTGACGCCAGCTCAGGAATAAGATTTGATTTCTCCCAAATTCCTCAAAACTGGCGCAGAGAATTTGGGTCAGATAATCCGAGGAGGTGAGATTTTTGGCGTTGCAATTTTGAGCCGGCGAAATGAGACGGAATGAGTGGGAAGGAAGAAACAGCTCCAGGAAAGAGATATCGCCAGCGCTTTCGCTTTCACTTGTAACCTACTTTTCCTCAGGGTTGTCCGGTTCCATTCCGCGGTCAAAGCACCCGTCTTCAGATCTCTTCTTGATTCGGTGATGCTTCGCCAGGAAGAAAGTGAAAGTTGACATGATTGAAAGTGAAATGCGAATCTGCGGAATCTATTTCGGGATTGGGCAAGATTTTGGGAATGTTATTATTTTTGAGCAAAAATATGAAAAAATTTTTGGGAAAAGTATTTATAGAAAAAAAGCAAACGTTTAAAACTTGCATTAATTTTTCTCAGGAACATTCTAGAAGAACAAACAACGGCTTAAACGACAATTAAGAGACAGGGTATTCGATTGAGCCATGCGTGCTGTAACCCGATATAAGGCATTAAAGATCATAGGGATTTTATCGCATTTAGAGATCTGAGACAAAAACGTCTAGAGATTTGGATAAACCCCTAATGTCGAACGGTCTAAAGCTTAGAATTTTGGCTGGAGGTTGAGCCACTACTCATTCTTCCAACCCCATCCAGAAAAACATGCCAAAATGATGCCATTGGGAATGAAATGACTTAGGGAACAATGGTTTACAATCGAAGTCCGGTGACTATCGCTTTACAGCTAAATCTGCATTTTTTGTAAAATTTGGTACTTTTCTGCAAACAAAACGCATTTTAGAAATATAATAATTAAAAAATATTTTTACGTAATGATGGTTTACATTTTCCTATAGAAAGAACAGAACACAAATTTCATAGCTTTCTTCCATATACCTGAGCGGATTTTTGATACCGGTGAAATTTTTAGTCAACCTCTTTCCCGGTTCGTTCGTTATTCAGAGCCAACGAACTGTTAAAAGAAATTTGCTAATGTATCGTTTGAATTTCATTCCAAGTTGGCATAGTGTTTCAAGTGGAATTCGAATTGAAGAATTATAAAAGTGAATCCATTCTTGATTCCGATTGAATGTCTGCTCGTCATTTTTGCGTATTCCGCCGATTCTCTTCCATAAAAATTCGGAATTCAAATGAACCAAATAAACTTCCTTCCCTTGAAAAGTTTACACCAGGTAAGGCAATACCTTTACAATATTTCACCTGCAGGGGTTTCCTTGCACCAAATTTTGTATTTGAGGAAAAAGACAAATGAAAAAAAATTGAGGCAAGGATTAAATCAATTTTTTGTGAATAGTGTTTTTTTGGCCCAGGAAGAACTTTTTACCTTAACGCTAATATTTCTTGAGGTGCACTTTCAGAAAGAATTCGCAACTTTGGAATTGTCGCCCACGTCGATCATGGAAAAAGTACGTTAGCAGACCGATTGCTCCAAATAACCAACGTGATTGGTGTAAAAGAAAGAGAGCAATTCCTGGATAAATTACAGGTAAACCTGTCAGATATGTTGTGGAATTGAACAAGTTATCACTTTATAATTTTAGGTAGAAAGAGAGCGCGGGATCACAGTCAAGGCTCAAACATGCACAATGATTTACAAGGTAATATTTTACGATAGATAGATAGTAAAAATTATGTTAGGATTAGAAAACTTTCTAAAAGTTATGCCATTTTAAATGATCAAAGATCGCATCAAAATTTGACTTTTGCATAACAGATAACGCATAAGTACCTATTCCTCTTTGATCGTTACTTTTTCCAATTCAGGACTACATGATCAACCTGATCGACACGCCCGGCCATGTGGATTTTAGCTACGAAGTTTCGAGGTCTTTGGTCGCTTGTGATGGCATACTTTTGTTAGTGGCCGCCAATCAGGTTTAAAACTTTGTACTTTCCTGAAATTGAAAAATTTCACTTTACAGGGAGTGCAGGCTCAGACAATTGCAAACTTTTGGCTGGCGTTTGAAGCGGACCAAACTATTATTCCCATTATAAACAAAATCGACATGCCCAACGTGAATGTAGAACGAGTGGAGCAGCAGCTCCTAAGTTTGTTTGATTTTAAACCTTCTGACTGCCTGAGGATATCAGCAAAAGAAGGAATCAATGTTGAATCTGTATTGGATACTATCATACAAAGGTAAGTCAAGATTTAGGACTTCTTTGGTTAATACGTTAGCAGGTCGGTTTATGAAGCTTTAGAACGTAGACATTAAGCTTACAGAGCTAAGTACCTTTATGGCACGAAGTTTATATTAAGAATTCCGGAGATATTTCAGATAAAATACTTACATTACCTGAGAGAAGAAGAATATAATTTATGTCGCCCTTAAAGCTGGCTAAATTTTATTGTACATTCAAAACACGATTGATCGGCATAATTATCCTTATTTGGTCAGTTTTATATGAATGTTCAATGAATCAGTGAAAGTTTTAACGCAAAGCCCTTTCTCCTGAGAAAGTACATAACTCAATCTCCGACGGACTTTGTCATCAGCCGATCAATATCAGTACTGTGTCTTGATTTTAGGATACCACCGCCAACGGTCAAGGAAGGTCATTTCCGCGCACTGCTTTTCGATTCATGGCACATGCACTTTCGCGGGGCTGTGGCGATGGTCGTTGTCAAGCAAGGACAGATTTCCAAAGGCATGAAAATAAAGTCGCTGAATAATGGAAAAGAGTATGAAATCCTCGAAGTGGGCGTGATCCACCCCGAGCCGGTGCCTTGTGAGGTAGTTTTTGCTTACTGATAATTTGGTTTGATAATACTGGTTTTTGGCGGAGAATTATCTATTTGTCAAAATTTACTGTTAAAGATAAAAACAATTAAAAACATGATTATGCAAGTATTGCATAAAAGTTGCCAAACATGTTCTAGTTTGAAACAGATCTTGGTCTATATTTTGACCCCGATCCCCTTCCATAGTCTTGGTCCAAAGCGAAACCAACCCATGTACCTCGAAATTCTCGAGGTAGGCTTCGAGAACAGCCCTTCCAACAACAATTTTGAAATAAATATTTTAATATAAATATTTTAGAGTCTATACCTCGGTCAGGTCGGCTACATAATCACAACGATGAAATCTATAAACGAGGCTGTTATCGGTGACACCTTGTACGATCCGTCGGAGACTGACGAAATCCAACCGCTAGCCGAGATTAAGAGGCAAAGGCCGACTGTTTATGCCGGACTATTTCCCGTGGACTCAAAAGAATATGACAGCCTCAAGACCGCTTTGGAAAAACTCACACTGAATGACAACTCGGTCACTGTGGAGCACATCAAAAGCCCGGTTCTTGGCAGCGGATGGCGAGTGGGCTTCCTGGGGCTTTTGCATATGGAGGTGAGGTTTTGAGTTTTAGTTCGAGAAATTCATATAAAGGTTTCAGGTGTTTGGTCAACGATTGGACCACGATTTTGACGCCAACGTTATCTTGACAGCAGCTGGTGTGGAATACAAAGCCGAAATTGTGGACCAGGAAAGCATTAGGTGCGTTTAATTTGCAGCATTTTTATTTGGTTTCATCAAAATTTTTTATCATCTGTAAAAGTCAGCAGTTTTTGCTATCATTGAAGGTTTTTCTGGACTTGTGTCGTAAATAATTCCTTGACAAATATGTCCTGACAAATTAACCCTTCATTGCCCGACCGTGAGAGACGGCAGACAAAAAAGATAACCCGCCAGCAAACAGGCCGTCTCTCTTCTTCTCCTTTCAAACTGCTCGACGCTAATTGGCTGGTTTGAAGCAAAGAAGCTATGCACTACACGAAATATGTGTATCTAATTAGATACACTGGGCATTGAAGGGTTAATCAAAATTGAGATACAACTTTAAATTTTAGAAAGCGACGATATGACGGAAAAGCGCAAATAAGCATCAACAACCCGTCAGACTTTCCGGAAATGGTTCAGGATATCAAACGCTTCCTAGAGCCGATGGTTTTGGTAACTATGGTAAGACTTTTGGGAAGTTCCCTTGACAAATTTTTCGATCTGCTGATTCATGGATCCTCAATTTAGATCGTTTCTAATGATCAGCTCGCCAGTATCAATGATCTTTGTTTGGCTGGACGAGGCGAGGATCGAGGCGCCACTTCGATTGACGAAGACAGATTATTAGTCAAATGGAGAATGCCTCTGGCGGAAGTGGTTATCAACTTTTTTGAAGAAGTCAAGCGGATATCAAGGTATTGACAAATTATTGCCAAATTAATGCCAAATTATCACTTTGTGTGCGTGTACTTAGAGTAAACCCAAACCCACTTAAGTGTGATTGGCATTCTGCCAAAGTTATCTTCTTCCTAAAATAAACTTTTCTCAGTCGATAATTAACATTTAAGTTGATCATTGAACACTCCATTTATTATTGTATTTTCCCTATAAAATCAATGAAATTGCAACAGTACTGTGAATTACATTTTCTAATTTTAGCGGGTATGCATCCTTCGACTATGTTGATGATGGCTATCGGGAAGTTGATTTGACCAAAATCGTGTTGAGGATTAATGGAAAGCCGGTCGACGAATTTTCGATGATCTGCCCGGCAGGCCAAGCACGAAGTAAAGCGAAACATATTGTCCAAAAATTGAAACAGGTAATACCTTGGACTTTCTTCAAAAATTGCAACCTATAACCTTTTTACTGAACTACACAGGTGCACTTGTCACACCAAATTCAATTTATGTACATTTAGGGTATCCCGAGACAAATTGTTGAAGTGGAAATTAAAGCATTCATCGGCTCATCAAACAAGACAATATCGCAAGCAAAAATTGCCTCGTTGAAGAAGGACTTTGCAACGCGTCTAAAGGGTTTGTGCTAGGAAATTATGATCTCTATCCAAGAAAACTAAAACGGAAAATGGCGTGTGGAACCGGAATTCCAGAATGGGGTATTCAAGTGTTGCCAAGACTATTGACTCCAATTGTCGGTTTTTGAAACAGTTATGTCACCATTCTGAGTGGCATGTCCTAAAAAGGCCATAAATCAGCTTAAAATTAAGTTTTGAGTTAAGGCTGAAAATAACCCTAGGATTTAAGGGAACAAGCTAAAGCTTAGGCATGATTTTGAAAAACTTAATTCTCAAAACTTTAATATTAAATGCCGCTTAGATTTTATCTCTTGAATTTAGGTAACTATTCCGCGGATAGATTCGGCAAGAAACTCGCAGACCAAGCGAAAGGAAAAGAGAAACTCAGAAGCATACTTGACGTAAATGTGCCAAAAGAAGCCTTTCTGAGTATTCTCCGGAAATGATATAGACTTCATTGGTTATTTCATTCTAGGATTCGTTATTTGTTAACTGTTTGTATTGTTTTATATGTATATACTAGATTAAAAGTTAACATTTATATGTTTTCTATACGTATTTGAAAATATCAGCTATTGGAGACCCTCTGGATTTTCCCATAGAACCTCACTTTTCCCAAATTGTACTTTGATCCCTGGGATGCAACAAATATAAGAGTACAACGTCCGGTTTGACAAGACTATTTCTTAAAATTTCATTCAACATCTGTCAAAAAGCAAAGAAAAAAGTCTCCGCGATAATATCCTCAGAGTCGTTTAGTCAATTGAACGGCGCCGTTAATCTACTCCCTGTCTATTCCGCAGCGTTTGCGTCATTATTTACTTATCGCAAAATTTGACTCAAAAGGTAAAATTTGACTATGGTTTGAACTTTAAATGAATAAATTCCTAGCAAATTTGGTTTAAAATCAAAAAGTAGCTCCTTTTATTAACCGTTATTCATGTACTTCTGATGGATGAAATAAAATGAATGGCGCAATTTTATTGCTTCTCGGGTTTATGACTGTGCGTGGATCCCTTGGCAGAATATATAACAGTGAAGTGCGGATTTATAAAATTGTATTCATAAATCAATGATCAAATTCAAATAGTCGCCAATTTGCACGGATTTGCAAATTTATTGGAGTTACCTTTGTCGAAAGTCGCCAATTTGAACATTTTCGGAAAGGCAATATTTAAATGGAAAAACACAAAATTGATGGAAAAATGAGTTTTTTGTCACAAAAGTTTTATTTGCTAGGTAATTCGAAGCAAACGGGCAGGTCTAAAAAAGGACTCTCCAAAGCGTTGGACTCAATTCCAAGACAAAGAGAAGAAGAATTATGTAATCCCGTATTCGATTGAACCGCCACACCCGCCAGGCACCCTTGCTGCCGTTCAGTTTGGTATAGTATAATTTTAACTAATTGGAGGTATACATCCTGGGGACTACTGTCTGGCAGACTTTTTTAAATACCGAGATCGGGTTTCATTTATTTCCCATCTTGATACCTCTTCCAACAGTCACCCCTAGATAGTACGATTGAAGGCCTGTTCCTCCTAGGAAGGAATCCTACATTTCCCTTATGCGGGAGTTTCTTCGAACATCCATATATGGCGCCAGGGTTGAGCCTAAACCTAAGTCTTGCCTAAACCTAAAGTATGCCCTTAGAAGATTTTATAGGGAAAACTTTCGAGGAAGGGAATCCATATTCTCACCATAGCACCTTCCCATTACGATATGTATACCCCAAGTTTTTATATCCATTTTGCACCCCCGAAATGAGCTACGCTCTTTTAGACCAAGACGAATTCAATGCCATTCGCAGTGTTATGGATGCCATTGAAAGTGCGTCCTGCATTCAATTTGTGATGAATAAAGACCCCAAAAATATTTTTTTTAATTCCGGTTTTAATTAATTAAAATATTTAAAATAATCGCAAAATATTTAATAAAAATATTTTTTTAAAGTAGCTATTTTTTGCCGATTCTAGACTTTAATTCTGCTTTTTTAGCCTTCATTGTTACTTCAGACTAAATTAAAAGCTAAAATTCAACAAAATATAACAAATTTTGGAAAAAAACGGCAAAAAAAAATTGAAAAATTTCGTAAAAAATAATTTTCGGCAAATTTTTTGGTAAAATTTCTCCGCCAAAAAAAATTTCGCGGCGGCCGAAGGTCGCCGCGAATATTTTGCCAAAAAATCACGAAAGTTGGCCAAAAATGCCAAAATATTTACTAAAATATAAGTAAAATTCCCAAAATATGCAAAATATTTTTTAAATAAAAAAAATATTTTAAAAATATTTTAGTTAAAAAAAGTCCAAAATATTTTTTAAATATTTTTTTTATTTTAAAAATATTTTTGGGGTCTTTATACATGACTTCAGTCAAGACCAGCCTCAGTCAAGTTAAGGCCTCCACAATCGTAACTGTGTAATCGTCTTAACAACAGCGGATTTGATCCCGGTATCAAGATAAAGAAACAAAACAGTCCTAATTTTTTTGCTACACAAAAAGGGTAAGACAGCTAATGACTTTCTTTTTTATTTAAATTGCTTTAAAAAAGTAATCTTATTAGTATCAAGTCAATAATTAACATAACATCTACAATATAAAGTACAACAATAGATCTATCAAGATGTTCTGGCTCTCTTTGATTCATCGAGCTTCTCCAGCCCTGAAATTTTGTAACATTTTGTATGACTTTTTTATTGCAATTTTAGTTTTAAATTATTTTGGAATTTTTCAAAAATTTGTGGAAAGCTTCAAATAAAATTTACATCCATAATGCGATGACGCAGCTACAGATGTGCTTGACCTATTAGCGAATGGCAACTTGTTTATATGCCGTACTAGCGCGCTACGCGCGCTAGCGCGCGGGGAGTCTACATCAGTATGCCTTTTTTATATCAGTATGCCTTGTCCAGTTACTCGGGCCTTCGGCCCTCGTCCAGTTAGAAACTTAAAAAATTTTGAAAAAAAATATTTTTTTGAAAATTTTTTTTTCGTACCCCGGGGGTACCCCTGGAATTTTTTTGACCTCGGATTCGGACTCAGCACCCCAAAAAACCCCCGGGTGCAAAAAATTGGCTTCGGAAACACTCTGGAATCAAAAATGCATATAATCGGTTAGAGAAATGAGAAATAGTGTGTAAAACTGCCTAAGGCCATAACTCTCGATAAAAACATGAGAACAGCAAAATTCCAAAAAATGTCTTCTAGTCAGCTCCAGTGGGATCCAGAAACACAAAAATATCCGCGAAAACGGAGGCGCAGGGGGGGGGTAACTGATTAGAAGGGAGTGACACCACTGTAATACTAGTTAGAGAGATTTCTTATAAGATCGGTTTTCATTTTTTATGAAAAAATTCTAGATGTTTCAAAAGTGTTTGGTACTGGAAGATATCCAAAACACAACTTCCTTCTGATGCCAAATACTTCTGGAAATTTCTAGAATTTTTTATTTTAAAAAGAAACGCCAAGGAATACGGTAATACGAAATTATCATTACAACTGTAAACTATTGAGTAAATCGGATGAATCTGTGGTAAACAAGACGCAACAATCGTGGTGGTAAGTAGTAAATCGTAGTAAAGTAATAGTAGTAAAGCTTGATTGAGTAAAGGAACGTTGAACAGTTGGTCCCACCACGATTGTATCCGGTCGCCAGCGTCTTGTTTACCACAGAGAGACTACGGATTCATCCGTTTGACCCTGTATTATTTTTAGTATGAGATGCCAGAGTCACCCAAAGTTTCGGAAAGCTTGAAAGAGTTCATTCAATCACTTTTGGTAATCGATCCAAAGCACCGGCTTGGTCAAAAAGATGTTGCTTTACTTCCGGGGTCCTGAAGTTGATGACCCAAAAATTGCTGGGTCGCCAGTAGTAGAGGGCTAAAAATGATATAAAGATATTACATATAACGGAGTGTGACCACTCGTTAGAACCGCAGGAACAAGCCGTTTAATAATCACACAAGAGCGTATTGATGTGTTTTTTTAAATTTTTAAATTTTTGCACAAAATCTAGAATTTTGAATTTTTAAGCAAAGACTTACCACAGGAAATACACCACGATTTCGAGAGAATATTTCGCGAATCTGACAGCAGATGATTAGCGGGGTGAAAACCTTTTGTGCAAAAACCGGTATCGAAGATGCTTTGGCTAGAAAAACTTAATTTTTCGACCAGAAAGTTTTTCATAAACATTGACCCAAAGTACCAAATTGAAAAATGTAAAATCAGAAATATCCTGATTGACCCCAGAAATCGATTATGTATGTAAAAACTTATACTTTCTATGAGTGGAGTTCAAAAAGTATTGAAATTATTAAAATTTTGAATTTTTGGACAAGGGACTAATTTTCGAAACCCCCATCGTTTCCGGAGTTGGTTTGGTCTAGAAGGCATCTGACGACAGATATCATCCTCTCAATTACTTGTTTAGTTCATTATTATTCACTACAAACAATTATTTTTAGTATGAGATGCCACATTCACCCAAAGTTTCGGAAAGCTTGAAAGATTTCATTCAATCACTTTTGGTAATCGATCCAAAGCACCGGCTTGGTCACGCAAATCCTGAGGACATTAAAAAACACAAATGGTTCACTTCCGTCAATTTCGATTGGAACGCATTAGAGAGAAAAGATGCCAATCATTTTCGAAAATTCCTTTTGCAGCCTCAATCCACATCGGAGCATATTAAGGCATTCATCAAGAAAATTGCTCGAAAAGTATCGGATTCTGTGGACAGACGCCGTGCAGGTGTGCCGCTTAAGAATGATCGTTCTTGAACCTATAAGTAGCTATTAATTGTGCTCTTCAATTTCGTACAACACTGTCTTTTTATTTGTTTATACATTGTAGTAAAAATGTACTTCTGTCAAAGCATTTATCCGAGCTGTCATAAGTAAAGACCCCAAAAATATTTTTTTAAATTCCGGTTTTAATTAATTAAAATATTTAAAAAAATCGCAAAATATTAAAAAAAATATATTTTTTAATTAGCTATTTTTTGCCGATTCTGGACTTTAATTCTGCTTTTTTAGCCTTCATTGTTACTTCAGACTAAATTAAAAGTAAAAATTCAACAAAATATAACAAATTTTGAAAAAAAAACAGCAAATTAAAAAAAAAATTTTTTGAAAAATTTCGTAAAAAGCATTTTTCGGCAAAATTTTTTGGTAAAATTTCTCCGCCAAAAAAAAATTTCGCGGCGGCCTTAGGCCGCCGCGAAAATTTTGCCAAAAAATTACAAAATTTGTCCAAAAATGCCAAAATATTTACTAAAATATAAGTAAAATTCCCAAAATATGCAAAATATTTTTAAAATAAAAAAAATATTTAAAAAATATTTTAGTTAAAAAAAGTCCAAAATATTTTTTAAATATTTTTTTATTTTAAAAATATTTTTGGGGTCTTTAGTGATGAAGGACGAATACGAAAAGGAGAGCGGAGCCAAGCTCGGCCAATATCTGGACTTTAGAAAAGTAGCGAAAGGGTTTGTTTCAGTTTTATTTTGAATTGATGCAGGCAAACCTTATTGTAAATTCATCCTGACAGTTATTACCGTTTTATCGGAAATGACCGCTATGCCAAACAACAACTGAAAATTAGGATTCTGCGCATATGCAACCTTAAAAATCCGTGTTCTTGATAAAAATGCAGCCAAAATGGAACTTTTTCAAAAATGGGAAAAATTTGAATTACCGGCCAAAGTATTCTTAAACGCTTTTTCCAATAGTTTTATTTGACTTCTTTCTTAATCCCATTCTTACTAAATTTTTCTGCAGTTTTTTACCTTTCGGATTTTATATTTGATAAAAATTGGCAATACTGTAGAAAAATGCGAATTTTTTCAAAAAATGATTTCAAAACGCGAAAAATATTGTAAAAATAGTAATAAAAAATTTTGGTGGAAAATAGTGGCTTTTGATTTAAAAACGCTACGTTTTTAGTACCTTTTTCGAATTTTTCACTAAATTTCTTTTAAGGTGTGAGGTGCACCTAGGACGGCCTTTGACAAATCAACCGAGTGAAGTGAAATTAGCAGAGAATTGTTTGGTCAACAGTGCCAAAGCTCCTAATAAACGAAAACTGACCAGGATTTTGCTAAATGCCCTGGGCATGTCGGAAGAGGAGCTAAGGCCTGACCGAGACAAATACGTGGAAATTGTTAAAACCAATATTAAACCAGGTTAGGCTTAATTATTCATTTGTAAAATTTTGAATTGGTGGCTAAAATTTAAATTATAAAAATATATGTTTTTTATTTTCAAAAATTTTGTCGAGATCAAGAATATCCTTATCTTAGCGACCAAGCTTTAGGTTTCGAGAAGTTCTTTGATACCAACAATCCGAATGAATTCGACACCTACAATCAGCCATACAACTTCCACAGTGTAATGCACAGCGAGGCAGACATATTCTTGAAATCCTCAGAAAAGAAAAAAAATCCGCCCCAAGTGACAATTAAAGTGACGGATCCGACACATACAGGACGAATTGGCACTGCGGATACTATGGCTCAAAGCGATTTTGAAATCTTAAATGCGATGTATCAATGCCAAGAACTGTAAATATAAGTCTTCTAGATTTACTTGTTAAAGGCCTTATATCAACAAATTACAAAATCAGTTTCTAGCCCGAAAATGAAGCCTTAAATGTTTTGATTAAATATCGAATTAATTTTTTTCATTTTTTGGTAAAAATAGGTAGGAAAAAATGACCACTAGAAGAAAAATCAATCCTTATTCTTACAAAGACCAATTTTTGGTTAAATAAAATGTTTTTATCAAAAATTTGAATTTCTCACCAAAAATGCAAGTATATTTCGGGTAGAGATATATTTGGTTTGTTATGCTTCGATTTTCAGATCCGGAAACAGGCCTGCCGCCGGTGGAGTCCAAGGAGGACAGGGAGGCCAAAGTGGCGACTGGAAGCAAATGCTGATGCAGGTGATGATGGCTGCAGCGGCAAATGGTGGTGGGATCCAAGGAATTCTTGGGAAACTCGGAAAAAATAACCAACCGCAAGATCCCAGTCAATCAGGTAATCATCAGTCCGGTAATAGCCCATTGCCTGCGGGTATAACAGGATTCACTGGAATGTCAAATGGGCCTATTGGTGATACCTGCTGGGACGATGCACCGGACTGTGCCGAAAAATCAGCTCTGTGTTTCAATCCCGGTTATCTGGATTTGGTGCGCAACAAGTGTCAAAAAACGTGTGGTATATGTGCAGGTGCCTTTCTTTAGTTTTACTTTGCTGGATTTTGAATTTATGCCGCTAAAAACTAATTAAAACCCAACGGTTTTAAAATATGATGTATTCAGAATTCGAAATATTGAAACCTTTAAAACATTAGAATTTTTCAGGATTACTTTTTGACAGAAAATTCTAAATTTCAGTTAATTATTTTGGCGCGATCTTTGATCAAAAATATTACTTCTTATATAAACAAAAAAAATTTTGTTTATACAACAAATAGTTTCTAATAACTTTTAATAAAAAGTTTTTGCTGAAAGAAATGATTGCGCTAAATAACCGTTTTGGTAAAAAATGGCATATTCTTGGCAAAATATGTCAAGTACAAATTCTACTTTTGGTTTAGGAAACCACATTGGCAACTTTGGAAACAGTATGATGAACCCGATGATGGCGAATCCAGCTATGATGAATCCAATGTCGATGAATCCAATGATGATGAATCCGATGATGGGTGCGATGTCGAATCCGATGATGAATTCCATGATGATGAATCCAATTGCAATGAATCCGATGATGATGACAGGAGGCTTCTCTGGAATGACTAATCCAATGATAGGGGCTATGATGAATCCGATGGCAATGATGGATCCTTATTCTATGTATGCAACGGGCTAATAAAAAGTTATATCACACAAAATGACTTGGTGCAGAGCAAGCAGACCTCTTTTCTGTGGAAAAACCATGGTTGTCAAAAGTTTGAAACTGCATATAGCTGTCCAACTACAGTCGCCTCTCCTTATAACGCCGATTTTTTCGTCTTTATGCTTAAACACAGCGTCTCCTTTGTTTGCATACTATTTTCTTTGTAAGAGAAACTGTGAAATGTTCGTTTTCCCCGTAGTACAGGGTGACCATTTTATTTTTTGCATTTAGTTTTAAAAATTTTTATTTTGAATTCGCCCCAAATACATATGAGTTATAGCTCATTTAGTAGCTAAGACTTTGCCATTTATTATTAAAAAAAGATCTCGACATATGGTTTGTTAAAACTCAAGAACGAGCATTTTAAAGTTCAGTAAAAAATCATAAGGGAGGTGCAAAACTGAGGTCTGGGAAACCCATTTTTTGACGCTAGATCAATTTTCTGCTTTGCGGTATCGATAGAGCATGAAAAAGTAGACATATGCGTAAAAAATTTTCAGACCACTTTTCCTGAGTAAAACTGACTCAAAATGCCACTTTTTGTCAAACAGCTCAATTTGCGGATTTTGACAAAATTTAGCAAAATCGACACTTTTTGGCTTTAAAACCAGTAAAACCTGGCCAAGAAATCTTAGTTTTTCGCTACAATGTTCAGAATTTGTCCTCTTTAATTTGCGAGTGAGCTTATGCAATAACGTAAGCAACTGAACGAAAGTTGAGAGGATTTTCGGAGACACACCTGACCAAATTCGGTCGAAATCAGCATTCTCGAGTGGTGTCAATGATATCAATGAAATTTTCCGATTTTCTCAATCTAGCAATTAAATTTGTTTGCAAACTTAAAGAAGAGACTGTTAGCTTCAAAATGAGTGGTGACTCACGTTTTTACATGGCCAATTGAAAAAGAAACACTTAATCAACTCGACTCAGACTTTGGCGCTGCAGCGGTCCGATTTTCGAAATTTTGCCTGCAACTGGAAATGGCCATATCAAAGTGTGGAGTCTTCGTTATGTCGAGATCTTTTTTTATAATAAATGGCAAAGTCTTAGCTACAAAATGAGCTATAACTCATATGTATTTGGGGCGAATTCAAAATAAAAATTTTTAAAAGTAAATGCAAAAAATAAAATGGTCACCCTGTAGAATCCTAGAGAGAATCAGAATTTCGAATTTTTGACATTTTCAATGCTCGAATTTCAGTCTTTTCTGTAAAGTGGTAGTGTTTTGGGTCTATTATTGGGATGATACTATATATATTGTGTATTGAAAGGATACACTTTGAAATTATCGAAAATAACAAAATTTCAAGATTTTCCATTTAGCCTTCAGCTGATGGTAGAATGGATCCACGTCCATAACTTTTCGGGAATGTGAGCACTGAAGTTTTCTATTTTTGTGAAGACACTGCAAATTTTGTCTACTTTTGAATTTAAAAAAACTGCAGTTCGATATCACATCAAAACTCGGTGATATGACAAAATCCCTTCAGCTACCTACAGCGATTCTGTGTGCCAACCGGCCCAGAAAAGAAATCTTTAATTTGGGATTATAATCTTTGTTATTTACTTACATTTTTTCAAAAAATATAATTTTTCTAAATTTGCATGATTTTGTGAAATAAAATCAATCACACCCACTTTTTGTCAAAAGTTAAAGTTATTTAAATTCCTTCACATCTGTCGAAAAGCAAAGAATTCACTGACCCTTTAAACCTATTGGTGTATGGCAATTACCTATTCCATTGGCTGTTCCGTAGCATCTGCGTCACTATTTGCTCAGTCCGACATATGACTAAAACCGCAAAACGTGTGCATGATTTTAACTTTAAATTAATATATTATTGATCGATCTATCTAGAATTAATTAGTTTTAATCATTAACGATCCTGGATTTGGCGGATACCACTTGGACGGTAAGCCTTCTTTTAGGTCCAACTTCAAGACTAAGTCTTAACGCCTATAATGAGGATAGTATGGATATAATAGGTTTTCTGAACTTTTTAATGACCGTTTTGCTCAGATTACTCATAACTACCCACCTTTTTGTCCACAAAACTGATTCTATCCACATCTTAGACCTTAGAGCAGCCTCTTTCCAAATTTAAGCACCATTATCTTTGGATAGAGCGCACTTGGAAATAAAAGAAGGCTTACCATCCAAGTGTCATTTCCCTATATATTTGTAGTTTCCAGAATGCCAAATCATTATAACCTCCGAGGACAACGACTTGTACCACCTGCGTAGCCAGGTTGGCAGTATTCTAAAGGCCGCAAATTTTGAGGGCTGAAAAATTCCCCAATATTTATTAGCCAGCCATCGATATGACACGAGCTGCAGCCCACAGAGGTCAAAATGGAGTCTGGAAGTGTATACTGTTGCAAGCATTGATGGTTACTACGGTAAATGGTGGAATCGGCAAGATTTTCGGAAAAATCGGTAAAACTGCATTAGGTGTAGCGACAGGTGGGGGCGGTGGTGGCGGCGGTGGTGGGATCGGGGGAATTCTTGGGGGCCTCGGCCAAGCTGCCACAGGTGGCGGAATCGGTGGAATTCTCGGGGGTCTCGGCCAAGCTGCCACAGGTGGTGGCGGAGGTGGGCTCGGCGGTATTCTCGGAGGCCTTGCAGGTGGCGGTGGAAACGGCGCTCAAGGTCAAAATCCCGGTCAATCTGGAGCAAACGGCGGCGGAAATCAAGGCCAACCCGCGCCAGGTGCCGGTGGAAACGGCCAAAATCAAGGCCAAGCCGGTGGCGGTGGAAACGGAGGGAATCCCGGTCAACAGCCAGACCCCAATCAAACGGGCACTCAACAATCTGGTAATAGTCAGATGCCTGGAGGCATGGGAGGAAACTCGATGAATAACAACGGAGCGCAGAATGGAGGTGATACCGATATGGCACAAGCTGGGCCACAGGGAGGCGGAAATGGCTGGCAGCAAAATTTGATGCAGGTGATGATGGCTGCTGTGGCTAACGGTGGTGGGCTCCAGGGAATTCTTGGGAAACTCGGAAAGCAAAACCAACCTCAACTACCCCATGAGTCAGGCAATCATCAATCTGGAATGTCGGGAGGACACTCTACGCATCATAGCGGAGTCCCTATTCCACCGGTTCAAGATACCTGTTGGGATGACGCACCTGACTGCGCTGAAAAGTCGGCACTCTGCTTTAATCCGGATTATCACGATTTGGTGTACGACAAGTGTCAAAAGACATGTGGAGTGTGTACAGGTTGCAGCTTCTTAGATTTATAAAATTTGGTGCCAAATTTTTTTGGAAAAAAATCTTTGGAAAATACCAAAGATCTGTGCCACTTCCAAAGACGATTCAGATTTTTGGGGGAAAATCAAAAGTATAGTGTAGCATTAAGGCGATTTTGACATTTAAATTTAGGAAATCAAGTTGGCAACTTTGGAAACAATATGATGAATCCGATGATGGCAAATACCGGTATGATGAATCCAATGGCAATGAATCCGATGATGGGTGCGATGTCGAATCCGATGATGAATTCCATGATGATGAATCCGATGGCGATGAATCCGATGATGAATCCAATGGCGATGAATCCCATGATGAATCCTATGATGATGGACCCATATATGATGATGGGAGGAATGATGAACCCGATGGGAATGATGAATCCTTATTCTATGATGGGATAGTATGAAGTTATCCGACCGAGAACGTTCGTATTGTAGAAGTTTATGCAATTTTTCGTTTGTTTAAGTTTCAAGTTAGCTTTATACAATTATTTTGATTAGGGTTTTGAAAACGCTAGCCATAAATAGACAGTAACTCGGGTTTTAATAACCAGGAATCCCTTTTGGAAATTGTAAATTAAACAAAACGAGTTTGATATGCGAAATATTCCGGGCGGTTGAATTTTTTTAACCAAAAGTCTTGACTGTTCAAAATTCCCTATATTTAATTGAATGATACTAATAAAATCTTGAGAATTTGTCAACTTACTGTAAATTTTTAGCAAATCCAAAATTTTTGGAAAGTTAAAATCTCATGTATTATCTTTTCATTACTCATTCTATTCTAACCTGAGATAAAATATGCTTCGTTTCTTCTTCCTGGTATATCTAATGATGAATGAATGGAAACTTTTACACCAATAAAAGAACAAAGGAAGTTAGTGTGAGTCAATTAAATCCCATAAACTCGGCTCAATTGTTTAGGCGGCGGCAGTTGTTCTCTCATCTTTAGAGTCATCCTGAAAGTCAAGTTCAGGAATTTCGCCGGAAAACTGCCACAGGCCTTCCAATCAATATTTGAACGCTATTTCACGTGTGTTGCAAAATTATTTTCCACTAATAATACTCTATGAATTTTTGTATTATCGGAATTTTGGTAGTAATATTTGTACTTTAAGAGAGGGAATAAGCAGGGAACTTCTATAAAAGGATATAAAATTATGCATCTTCTATCCTCTGCATAAAAAGAATCGGTTTAAGTTGAGCAGACAAAATAAATTCCCAAAATAAATTCCTAAGTAGGGTTTCGGCCAATTGCTTGACAGTCAAATCTCGCTGTAAATTCAGCCGACATTTTGTCAGACACCGACTGGACAAAATCAATACTGAGCAAGAGAAATTTCGGACGGTTAGAGTCGCTCGCTCTCTAGGTGTGTCTAATAGTCTGCCGAGAAAATATGAGAGAATAATACTCTCACACTGATCTGCAATTCTGGAAACAGACAACCTTTTTGGAAGATTTTGACTGAACTTCCGCAAATTTTGTCTAAACTCCCGAAAATATGTCAAATAGCTGCCAACTAATTCGTAGCATGCAAATTGTTCAGGTGGAAAATATGTCAAGCTGCGTTTCCGCGAGAAATCATTTATACTTTATACTTGTTTGTATTAGTTCCGCTTTGTTGAATATTCGCTTTCTAAGAAGCATACCCTTCGAGAAACACTTCCATTTCAAAGTATAAAAGTTACTGCCATATTTTCTGGATAAATCTGATAAAAATTGCTTCATTTATTTGGTATTTTATGTTTTTGACAGAATATGAAAAGCAGTCACAATGTTTTGAATCGCGCCATTTCAAATTGTGAATATTCTTTGCTTATATTTCATCTTGATTGTTGGTAATACAAAAGTGGATCTTGAGAAAATTTTTGAACCTTCTTATCCGTAATCTTTATGGCCCAAAATTAAAAATTGGTGGCGCGAATTCAAACTATTTTGAAAATTTGTTATAGGAACTTTAAAAATTTCCCGTGACTTCAAAAATACCTGACATTGTGACTACGTTTTCTGTATTTGTCATAAAATTCTCAGCTAACAAAAAGTTTCTACTTCTACGGTCAATTATTTTACCTTATCACTTAACTTCCTCAATGAAGCAAATGTCGACTCGTCGAATTTCGACAAAGAGTAATAACAAGTCATTGTAAGAAAATATTATGTATAACGTTGTTGATCTCTTTCTTTTTTCTCACAGTTTGTTACTCACAATATTTTTAGAGGACCTGGAAGTATGACAAAAATCCAACTGAAATACCTCAACTTGCGAGCAAAAGGAGAGCCCATCCGTCTTTTATTGACCTACGTTCAACATCCATTTGAGGATGTGCGAGAGAACTTTCTGGAATATGCCAAATATAAAGACAGTAAGTCTTATTATTTACTCATCCAATTTTTAGATTAAATTCCAATTTTAGAGCATCCCTTGCCGCGCTTGCCCTCACTGATTATTGACGATAAACTGGAACTGACCTATACTAATGTCATTCTCGCATATCTTGGAAGAAAATTTGGTTCGTTTAGTATTTTGGAAAAAAAATATTCCCTGGCAACAACCTGAGAGACCGCATTTGAATTGGCGCCTTGTTTGAGAATCATTTCCTCATCTTTCCTTGTAATTCTCAAGGAAATGATTCTCAATCAAGGCTCCAATTCAAACCCGATTTGCCTTGTTGTGTTACCAGGGTAGATGCCCCGTGATCAGATAAAAGACGCCTACCAACTGTATAAAAACCATATAAAAGTGGAAACTTCGGAAAGCATTGTTAGTTGGTTGTAATTAAAATATTGATTTGGATGTATTATAGGGCTGGAGCCGGATACTGACGAAGGGAAGGCGATGGCCGAACAGTTGGCAGAGAGAATACAGGACTACTTCAGCTTCCTGAAGCCGTACATAAATTGCCTTCTCGGTTTGGTGCCAGCTGACAGGGTAAACTCATGCAAATTATATGGAATCAATGGAAAAACCGGTCTAGTGACCAAAAGGAATATAGGGTTTTCATTCTAATTTGGACTTCTAAGTCGAATTTCGATTTTAGTATAAGGAAAACTGTTCTTGACTTTCTAGCTGTTTACTTTTTAGCTGCAAGGACTAAGTGAACAAGTGTTCATTCCATGCTGCACCAAAGACTATGGCTTGATAGTCGAAAAGCAATTGGAAAGGACAAACACTGGCTATTTGGTGGGAGACTCGGTAAGTGTTTACTTATGGATTCTGGGTCCTAGTGCAGAAGCCGCATTTTTCCCATGTTCCCCTATTGTTTTATGTGTTTTTCTGCATAAAATTTTTATTTTTCTGTTATTTTTCAGAGAATGGTACGAAAACAGCTTGTAACTACTATAACGAAAAATAACAGAAAAATAAAAATTTTATGCAGAAAAACACAAAAAATGCGGCTTCTGCACTAGGGCTGGATAATGATTCAGTTCGCTAAAGATTTGCGGTTAGGATTTTCGGCTAGGAATTCCGTTTATTTCGTCAGAAATGGCCATACTTAACGCCTGGCCACTTAAGCTTGAGCGGATGTTAAAATCGACTAAATCGAATGGTTTGTTTAATCCTACGCTTAAAGCAGAAGCTTAAATGACCAAACTTTTGCCCATTCAAAATTTAGGTGAGGCTCACATCCTGGTTTTATTTTTGCTCCTAAGTTTCGATTTAGATTATAATTTCGCACATGTGACAATACATTCTAAGAATTTCAGTTGACTTACGTGGACTTCTACGCCGCATGTTTCTCGGACTTTGCCCTGACCTATGGACGTGCAGATGTTTTCGACAGATTTCCACGCGTACAGTATCATTGCAAAGCTGTTCTTAGTTTGCCTCAGTTACAGGATTATTTGAAGAACAGACCGGATAGTTTGTGTTGAAAGAAGTGTGTTTTAAGTGTCGAATTTAAGTTTTGCATTTATGTAAAATAAATATTATGTTATAGGTTTATCTAGCAAACTTTGTAAACTTGATCTAGAATAATCTAGAATGAAGATGCTGATAAATACCAATAGTTCTCTGTCTGAAAGTCGGAAAATAATAGCCCTCTTAGCTAATCGAAATGGATAAATTCTTGTTCAAATCATGAAGTTTTTTGCAGAAAAAATATGATTACCGTTATTCATACATATTCACCTTATTTGCCATAAATTTGGGATTTCTTCTCTATGCCAACTTTAGATTTAAATTTTTTATTTTGCGCCGAAACACCCCTCATTTAATCCATTCTTCACCACTTGCCCTGAAAGAGTGACGAAAAAGTCATGGAAAGGGTTTTTAGACGCAAACCCAAAATCTGAAAAGGTATTGGTAACTAGAGAAAAAGGTAATTGTAATAATTTTTCATTTTCAAACAACTTTTTTCTTAAAATTAAAAACATGTTTCTGAATCATATGTTTTCAATTAACTGAACACTCCCGATTGTTTTGCCTCGCTTTCTATCAATATCGCACCCACCAGCGACGGGTGTCCATTCCCCAGTGTCCACTTAACTGCTGAAACAATCCCGAAGGAGTTCCCCCTTGTTGCAGCAGAAAAAAGAGTGATTACCGCAGCCCATCCCCCTGCGGAAGTGCTGGATTGAACTGCAAGGCTGTGGATAGCCGAGGGAAGTGATGAATTGAGCTCCCAGTGCGAGGCTCTTGCAGCAGAGCCGGACAATAGCCATCTATCCGGTGAGCAAAGCCGGATGGAATCCATAAATCCGAGGATCACTTTCCGCAACATACTTACTTTTTCTTGTTGAAAACATATTTTTCCTAAATTATTTTTAAGCTGACTGCGTAAATTTGCGAGTTTTTAAATTTTAACATCACTTTTACAAAAATTTTCGGTATTCTACCAAACTTTTTTTTATTAGCGAAATTTTAGTAAATAATATGCAAAAAATGTTGAATGTGAAAAATTAAAATCTTCTATGATACCTCTAGGATACTTCCCCGTGGAGAAAGCTTAAAAATAAATCATCTTTAATTTGCTAGGTAAATGCTATGATCTTATTTAACGGTTAATTAAACCCATGGCTTCTTCTGGATTTGGATGCTTGCGGTGGTCAGTCTTCGTATTCAATTTGATATTCTGGGTTGGTTATTTGATAATTATGACGTTGCAGAGTTGAAACTAATAAAAAATTTGAACATAAATTTTTATTATTGACAATTTTCTATAAAAATTCAATAAACTGTCTAGAACATACCAGTTCGAAATGTTTATAAGAGACAGAAATATCATTCAGTCACATTTTTTTAATTTACGCCACTTCTGGGCAATAGCTCCAGAATACTAAGACAGGGTTTCAAAATGCCGCGTAAAAAAGTAAATTCTTTTGTGGTCCATTACTTTTCTCTTTTGCGTTTCGCAGTGCGAAGACGACTAACACTAGGGAAAAAGCTGACTATTTTGAAAAAGCTGACATCATCCTGGATTAATTTTAATTCACCACTCTTTTAGCTGAGTGGACTGGGCATCGCCGGTATTGGACTTTGGCTGAGACTTGACCCTTCGGTAAATGAGCTGGCTGAATTGAGCCCGAATCAGTCCTCCAGCACTTCCGTACATCAATGGAGGCACAATTTCAGTCTACCAAGTACTTTGCTCGTCGTTGCAGGAGCGCTCATGACTTTAATTGGATTCTTGGGCTGCTGCGGTGCTTGGCGCCAGAATCAATGCATGCTAGTTGGGGCAAGTTTTCTAAGACACTTCTAAGATATCAATTTGTTGCTATCAATATTTTTGGCCAAGCTTTGGCCACAAAATACTTCTTTTAGGAACGAAACTTCGAAAAAATTTTCGGACCAGAAAAGTTGGTGCGAAATGCAAGTTTGTAGACAAAAAACTGAATTTTGCTGCAGAAATGTTTTTTTGCGATTTTTATCGCAAAATATTACTTTCCCATTTGAACTAAACTCAAGCGTTTATTTTTTGTCGTAGTTCTAATTTCAACTGTGATTTTTCTATATACTCCATTTCAGTTCTTCGTCTTGCTCATTATCGTATTTTGCCTGGAAGTCACCTGTGCCATAGTCGCGTATGTTCACCAAGACTCTATACGACGTTATATTGAAAGCTCAATGTATGATATTGTACGCGAGAAATATGGAGACCCAACAAATCCGAAGTACCAGCAATTATTCGACCGCATACAGTCCGAGGTAGACTTAGATCATTCAAGAACGTTCTAGAACTTTGAATGCTTTTGATGGAAGAATTTTAAAGTTGGATAATTTACCAATACCCTCAAGCAAAAAAAAGAGGAAGGCAATTGCCGTGATCCTATTGTAGCATATCCCGAGGGAAATGTTCCTAGGTTACTACGTTGAGTAATGCTATTCAGACGAAAACCTCCAGGAAAAGACAATTGACCGTTTTGTTTCAGATGGAATGTTGCGGTGTAAGATCGTACCGTGATTGGCTTTATTCCTCCTGGGCGCATACTGCTAGCGAAAAGTCAATACCAAAAGAGATAGGGATTGGCACTATGGCTATTGGCAAAGTGCCAACTTCTTGCTGCAATGAGGAAGGATTAAGAGAATACCCCGCAAATTGTGGAGTTGGCTTCGACAAACTGGAACTCGACACTTATAAGCCATTTTTGTATGATAAGGTATGCAATCGTATGAACGAGTCGTATCTTTTGGCCATTATAGTAGTCTAGATCGGGGAAATTGGGCCCTGGTCCTAACCTAATTTCTGTCAATTTTTACTTCCGATTAATTTTTTAGGCCAGTCTTAGAACATGGTTTCAACCAGTTTTACTGATAGCATGATTACAGTATTATTACGACAGAGAAGTTGAAAAGTTTTTTTCAGGGCTGCAGCACCGCTTTATATCATGCAGCCAAAGACAACCTTGAATTAGTGATTCTAACCAGTGTCGTTTTGGGATCAATCCAAGTGAGTTTTTATTCAATAATGAATTACCTATATTATAAAAGGTTAAGATTTTAATGCAAATTTCAAATGACCTCTTAATATTTTAGCTAGTGGGAATTATTCTCTCGACACTTCTTTGTTGTTGTATCGGAAAAAGGGAGGACGAAGAATGGAAATCGAGAAAGCGAGACATTAAAAATCAGCCATTTAATTATTACCATCAGTGACTTTTTGTCTAATAAATAAAAAGAAAAAATTTGTTCATAATTGAGCATTCCATTGAATTTATGTATTGACGAATTTCTGACTATTTTTTGGATTTTAGCCATTTCTTGGGTAAAAATTTTTCCGTCAAAAGGTGTCTGTGGCACAGTAGCATTACAACAGTAAAAACATGCCTTGGGCATAGTTAGACCCAGGTATCATTCAGCGATTATCAATCATTCCAGACCAATTTTTTTTGCAAAAAAATACATTTTCTGTCGCAATTTTTTGTGACCTGTGAATGGCGTTTTAGAGCTAAGAAATGTGCGATCCAAAGGAAATATTTTGCAGGGCCATTTTTGGTACAATTTTTGGTAATTTCTTAAATTCTTGAAAATTAATGAATTTATTTATTTTGTTTATTCAGATTTTCTTTTTTCTCTGTACAAATCCCGAGAATATGCATGATTTATTTGGATAGAAAGTAATGCGTACAAAGTAAACGGTGGTTAAGCGCTACATCATATAAAACTACAAAACGACGATAATACAAAGCAAGTTGTGTATACAATTACAGTTAGTGATGACTAAGATTCGGGTCGATTATTCACACCAGTGACGCATAATTGCAGTATTGACAAAGTGTATGTGGCAACATTACATATGTATATGTCTAGACCAAAGTAGAAAATTCTAGAACGTTACTCAACATCATAAAGGCTTAGAGATAAAGCCAAATTTGGAAAGTATTGAATGAAGAGAAGAATCTAATATATTGGCTAAGCAATTATTGACAAAAATTCAGGATAATTGTATGTACCCAACAGATTTACTATATAAGGATATTGGTCCCGATACAGAACAGTGCACGAAATCATACCTGAACCACATCCGGGGCAGGTGACCCGATTCAGGTCTGATCCAGGTGTGATTCAGGTCACAGTTACACAAATAGCGTATTTTTCTAATAAACCCTCAGGGGATTTGTTAAAATCCAGTTGTGGAATGGGGGATTGTTAGAGGCATCTAAAATTTGTCATAGCACTTTTACTCTACGATATATGGGAATTATTCTAGACTGAGGCTTTGATAGAAAAATACGGTGAATATATGCTAAACATGAAAATATGGAAGCAAAGATAATGACGAGATAGACCCGCGCAAAGCCAAGAAATTTCTGAATATTCTCGAATTTTCTCAGAAAATGTTCATAAAACTGCTCGCTGAAAATTAAGGATTAAAGAAAGTTCAGGCATATCGGAAGAATGCACAGTGATAATGATCATTTCGTTAGAGCGCGAAAGCTGTGTTTGTTCGTAATTCGAGAGTGATAGAGAAAATAGGGCACAGAAACACACACGCATCGAGAATGGAACACAGGTGAAAGTACAGAGATTATGGATTATATGTGTTTAAAGGGCAGAATTGGGCAACTTTTTGATCCTGAAAAATTTTTGGCATAGTTTTGATCTATGAACTTAGCGGATTTTTGAAAAATTTAATCTCTCAAAAAAAGTATCGTATCAAAAATGTGCCCGACGGAATCCACCCGAATCTTGGCAAAAGTTTAAATCGACAGAGGCATACATATTGACACGCTTTGCAAATCTGATTATGAGCTCTACAAGCAGGAATCATAATGGATTGGGTACATTTAAGCGAGAAATCTTAAGCTATCATATATAGAGCCGAGAAAGAGAATAAGGATAACTGTTTATGACATTACAAAAATGAGAAGCAAACTGTACACAGTCTTGAGTTGAAGCATAATATTGGTTAATTGCAACAGTTGACACACAAACTGGATAACGGGCTAGCATATAAGAGTGCAAGTAACGGTTAGCATAGAACTTAGTTTGTCGTATGATAAAGTCGGGTCGCGCCCGAAACCGGCTGATCAGTGACTCGTGTTGGCTTTGGCAGTTTCGGGATTGGGAGAGTGGGGGCTTGGAATCTTGATCTCGAGACACAATATTGACCAAAAATGACATGAACGCAATAGATGGATAATAGCAAGATTCTGAGGCAGAACTTGAGTGGATGTTGTCCTTTGAAGGATTGACAGCCTGGGGCTTAGCATCCAGAATTCCAAAAGGCTGGGTCGAGATTCTCGATGACCCAAGCCAGGTGGTACCCGTTTATGGTGATCACACATACGGAAGGGCGTGATTGCAGCATATGACCACACAAATTATAGAAGTTTCTAGAAGTCTTTCCGGAAGATTTCTGGAAGAATGAATATCAAAGATCACCTCGGAGATCAGAGATCACCTGACCGGTGAGAGCTTAGAGTTGCAATGTAGCTTTTGTAGATGTATGCGCGATGGTATTTCGTGTAACCCGTGCGGAGGATAACGGTAAAAGTACATTAAGAGGGGTTTAACATTCGCCGGTTTAACATTCGCCGGCAACAGACCGGCGATTGAATGGATTGATGATGAACAGGTAGCAGCATTACCTGGACATCAGGTGTTGACTTTGGGCTAGGCTCAAAAAGACATGATGAGACACAAAAATGGGTTATGAAGACAAAAGAGACAATTGAGACCCATTTTTCAGGAACACAGTAAATTGACCACAAACGAATAAATGACATGTAAAATCTGACAAATATGACAAAAACGGAGAAATAAAGGAAAGGCATACAAATAAAAGCTGGAAATCCGCTGAGAGAATTGGTCACAGATTGGAGTCGACTTTAAGCAATTTTGTTTCCGTTTTTGGTATTCAAGAACTAAGAAGAAGAAGAAGAGGTGAGCTTAGATCAAAGTCACATTATATACCGCAACATTCCATACACAGAATTGACAGAAAGTAATGCAATGTATATACAACGAGCATAAGAAAATTGTCAAAATCCATAAAATTTTTGATAAAGGTTCATCCAGAAAAGCAGGAAGATGGTCGTGCCTTCAGATTAGAAATTTTTCCAAGGACTGGTAGAACCATCTAGAAAGTAAGAAATAGCCTCAAAAATCTTTTTGATTACAAGTGGCAAAATCCAGAAAATTTTGTTTTCTGGATAGAGTTATTCCTGGATGAACCCAAATCAGGAGAATGATTATGTATGTCGGCGTTCTCGCGAGAAATGTATCACATGTCAGAATTGTTATAGTCAGAATTGGGAGAGGAGACTGGTGTATTTTTGGCCTGGAACTGGGCATGGACTCCACAAATTGCAACATTGATTGGATTGATGATGATGATTTTTTGAGTTGACCGGTATTTATTTGAGAGTGTTAAGGATCGCAAGAAAGTGCTGTGTTTCGGAAGTAGTGACAAATTGAGAGGATATTGACTTTCTAGGCATTGTTGAAGCGAAAAGAGACATTTCAGATAACCTTACATATGACCATATACAGAAGTTACATATTCTCGAGTAAAATCACAAATAAGAACAAGTTTTAAAAATTACAGTTACAAAAATATTAACTTTTACAAATACGCACAAGTACACGTAATATTTAAAAGGATGCGATTCTTTGTCAAATACCTCAGGATAAACTGTTTCAGCATTTGGAGTGTCGAAAATATCGGCAAGAGAATTTCGAACAGATAATATCAACGCTTGACCTCAAAAATTGGTATTGATTACATGTGCAAGAGATTCTGTTCGAGAGTTTTCTGACAAGAATCGCATTATATTTACAATGAATTTAGAGTACATTTTTGAGCTACAATGCAACATATTTGGGACCACCTAGAAATTATTATCTAAAAATTTGGACTTCCTGAAGAATCCCGGATTTTCACGATAATATCTAGACAGACCGTTATAGTTAAATACAGTAAAATTTCTAAATGGTAAGGAAAAGCCGAAACAATAACGTGAACAAGACATAATAATATTGTATAGTAGACCAGAGAGATATTTGTGGTAGATCAAAGATCAAGCAGAGTAGGCTAGTGCTCGCACTATGCTTTTCATAAACTTAAGAATAAACTTAGAACACCATTTGGATTTACAAAGTGAGCAATTCCATATCAAGAGAGAATTTTCTAGTAGAGCAAATTTCTAACGAACAGTTAGAAAGGGCGGCCAGGTTCTTCCATGGGTGCCCCGAAATGTTGCATTGGCGGCGGTCCCATCATCATGTCGGGAGTAGCCGACCAGTGCGGCTCAGCCAGAGGTGCGTGCAGAGCGGGAGGGGCGATGGGCGGAGCGGCGGACCATACGTTTGTGACTGGCATGTTGCTGGCTCGGCTGGCCCGCATCATTTTATCGAACTCCTCGTCAGGCACCACTTTGATGTTTTGAGGCGCTGAAAGAAATTTTTAGATGCATCAAAGTTAGCGCTAACTTTAGAATGACTAATGGATAAAGGTCGGAAAAAGAGAGTATTTGAATGTAATTCGATAAGTGAATGCACTTATATAGTTCAAAATGGCATAAATTTGTATTTTTGGATATAAGTCAAACCAAGCTCAAGCTTAAGCTCCGAATAATGACTCGAAATGAAGGTTGGCATTTGGCGCACAATTTATACTTAATATTCGATAACTTAATATTATTATAACCAACTTAGATTTAAGCGTAGGCATAACTAAGCAACCAAAATCTTGGCTTCAATTTGAACGATTACTTGGATCTTAATCTTATACTTGAGCTGTCTTATGACCAAAATGGAAATTGATGGTATGTGATCGGGGGATTAGGACTGGAGGGCATTTTAATATATACTCCGATAACTTAAGATTAAATTTGAGCAGAGCCTGTATGCCAGGATCGTCTCGTAATCACAACAGGTGACGCAGTAATTTTGGGAAGGGTCATGACTTCTGTTCCAGGTATAACTAAGACTCACCAAATTGGAATTCCACCTTCAAGCGCTGCAGAAGCGCATCGATGTTCGGATCGGCGAATTTGGCACAAGCAATTTTGTGGCCGACAATCATAAAGTTAATTAGTCTTCCCACGCGGCCGCATACCATTTGAATTTGTTGGTCATTCTGAAAAGGGTTACATAATTATTAATCCAAGACTGATCCTAAATGCTTACAATATTGACCATTTGGAAAAGGATCCAGTAGCCAGTCGTGCCAAAAGGCATTGGTGCCGCTGGTGCAAATTGAGCCCTGTTGCCAACGCTGCCGGAGCTGTGTGGCAAGCCCGGAGGGTATCCAGTGCCGGGAGGAAATCCACCCAGAATACTGTTTATTTGTGGCGGTGGCGGACCCATCATGCGTGCGGGAGGATTTGTCATAAGTCCCGCTGGGTGTGGCCCAGCCAAGGTTGGAGGCATCACGTTTCGGTGTTTCGGATTCCAGACATCGGCGGCTGCGTTCGTCGGTGGGAATGATTGAGGCAAACTGGACCAGGCGTTGAAGCCCTGAAATTTTAAACTGTATGTGAAGTTGTCTAGAATTGCGTTCGAAATTATTGTATAGTTTTCGGAAGTATTCTAGAACATGTCCGAAATTGCCAGATACATTTTTGTAGTGGTTTTCAGTGTACTGCCTTAATCATCTATTAAAGCTAGTGACACAATTAAGCGACGCTTTATTAATTTATAGAATGTCTAATTTTGCTACTTCTTATAATAGTGGTCCTATTTGTTGCCACTTAAAATCCAAATTTGAACATACTCTTGCCTGCTGCTCAGTCGGGGTTCCCATCCCCGTTGGCATGGTTCCGGATTGAGAGTGTTGGGACTTGTTGCCTATAGTGTAGTGTTGTTGCATAGCTGATGATAACAAAGGATTCGGCTTGCAGGTGCCGGGCGTGGCATCCGGATCTTCTGAAATTTGCATTGTTACTTTATAGCAGGGCCTCCTAGCTCAATGCCCGGAGTACATTGAACTGTTTAATAAATATTACCTGCGACTTTATTCGGATCACGCCACTCCCATTTCTTCCCTGGTATGAAAGCTTGAGGACCATCGTCCATGAGGCCTGTTGAGTTGTGATCGTGGACATAGTCTCCTGACTCGTTGTCGAAATGATGGCTTGAAGGGTCAGTGAGGAAATGGTTTCCTGAAAAAACAAAATATTTTCGGATTAAATCATTCAAAAAACATTGTTTAAAAATGTTCAACTTGTTTAAATTACCGACTATGGATGTCAAAACTGGAGCGAAAGTGCTGGCTAGAATTTTGCTTATTGAAGAACCTACCTGCATTCGACATTGTGTTGGTCATTTCTAATGGGGATGCACTTGACATAAGACCCATTTGTTCGTTTTTCTTTGGTGCGAATCCCATAGAATTCTGATTCACGCCCATTGAACTCGAGATTGGCGGTGACCAATCTAGTTCACCGGTCTTCCAGTCGTTTCCCAAGCCATTTATGTCTCCTTGTAGAGCCATATTTTGCGTTGATGTGATCAGTGACTGAAATTTAAAAAAAACATGTATACCAGCACGAAGGACTATCACAAAAGGGACAATTCTTGATGAAAATTGACATATTTTTACCTTTTTGGGCAGTTTTCACTATTTTGGACATACATCTGTTATTACTATTTCTCTGTCTACAGTTTGTCTAGCAACGAACATTTTTCAAATTTTTAATTTAATTTTCAATAATGCTGCTAATTACCTGAACACCCGCAGCGATGCTGTTGGGCTCTGCAGAAGTCTTATCTGAATCCGAGCTATTATTTGACTTTTTCCATTGTTGGAGTCGCGATTGGCCATCGGTGGACGACGAAAGCGACCCATTTTGGGTTGATGACGTGGTATTGTTCTGTCCTGGAATCGCAATGCTGCCACTGCAAATGCTTCGCTGAAGTTCAGCGAGCTCAGCTTTGGAGTTGTTGATCTCGCAAATCAATCGCTCCTCTTCATTCTAAAAAAGGAATAATTAAAGGAGGTATTTAATTTTCCAGCCCGGAAATTCCCTATTGTCATTTTTGTCAGCATTTTTGGAACATTCTAGAAGAATGGGTAAATTGTTCAAATGAAATGGTGTTCAAGGTTTTCATAGCACCGCAAAATAGCAATCAACTTGTGTGGTCCTTTGCTTTTCATTGTGCTTGACGCAGTACGAATACGTCTCACCGTCCGATCATTCAAGTCAAGCAGCGCTGGGCTCAACTCGTTGGATCGTACAGGAGAACTTCGCACAGAGCCATACAAAAGGGAAAGCAAAGCTCCACACAAGTGGTTATTATTTTCGCGGCGTTTTGATAAGCTTTGCTATGGATTACAAGGTTGTCCAAATCCTGAAATTTTCTTTAGCACGTTAAAAGTTTTCGTTGGGGTTTTAGACATTTTACTTTTCTCCGAAATTTTCTTTGGGAACAAAACCGGCATAAAACTCGGTTGACTTCAAAAACCTTACGCAAAGTACAAATGTAAAATATAAACTAAAGTGCAATCAAAACCACAAATATCAATCACACCACCTTGTAGATCCCGCCATTAGAGTGCGACTGTTGATGCAATTTGGCCAATTCGTGCTCTTGGCCAAAAATCCGCTGAATGTGTTTCGTGAGCTCCATCAGAATTTGAGGATTCGCCATTATTGAGGACGAAGTCAAAGTTGCCATGTTGATCAGGCCTCTGTTCATAGCACTTTGGATCTGTAAAAACTGATCTGCACAACACCGAATATTACTGTGATATTGGAAATTATAACTGAGAACAAGGTAACCGAGAACACACCACAAACAAAATAATATTTCAAGTGAAAAAAAGAAACATAAAATTATTGCGATTTTCAAAAAATTGACATTTTCCAAGTTTTTGTGCTTTATCTTGGCTCTCTAAACATGAATATATTTAGAACCTTTTTTATCAACCCAAATTATTGTAAAACTGAAAAATGAATGTTCTTAAATATTCAAATAATGATTTTGGCACCAATTTAAATACTGAAACAATAGTTATGGCGGGAACTCAAATAGATACAAATAAAAGGTTGGCGGGAATTTAAATAAATCGCCAAAAACTCAGGTAAGTTGAAAACAAAGTAGGTGAAAGTTTAATACCTGTTCAATATGGGACGTTAAGTGGCTAGAAGTATCTCTTGGCATTCTGTCGCTACTCGGATTCGCGCTCGAACCATAGAGCCGTTGGCTATTTAAGCGATAATGCTAAAACAAAATCACAACCACGTCAATACCGAAGGATAGTGACAAACTAAGGATTTCACCACAGAAACAGACCAAATTTACAGGTAAACATAGGTTAAAAAGCTGCCAAAGTGTGCTTTTTAGAATGCCTGAGAAAATTGTTGCGAAAATAGCGGAAAAGAATAAACTGACCATTTCCGATCCATTGGTGGCATTTTGCGGGGACGACGTCGGCACTGACCAGCCAGAAGAAGCCGACACCGGATTGGCACCGGTGGGAGTGTCGCTGGAAGAGCCCCATCCTCCGGTGCCCAAGTCAGCGTTTGCAGGCATTGCATCGCCCCAGGCGGGCATTTCTCCGGATGGTTGTTCACTTATCTGAAGGTCGGTATTTAAACTTGTTTTGGAAAGATCACAAATCTGTAATATCCAAGGCCTAGCTTAGTCGAACTCTGATGCTGATTTTTCTAAGCTGACGTCAACGTGAAGCAACATTTGATGAGTAATTAAATTTTAATGAAAAAATTTGTTGGAGTGAATTTTTAATTAAAAAAGATGCTTCAAGTTTCAATTTGAAATTTGGAGTATTTTTCGTTATGTTGGGTATAAATGTGGTGTAAGTATCACTAAATCAACTTTTTATCTTGTTTCCAATACATATTTCAAATTATTCACAAAAATATGCCTCAAATTTTAATGAAAATCTGAGATTTCAAAAGAGGAAAAAGGCAAAATGTGGTGATAAAATGAAAAATTTTGTGAATAAAAATTGCTTTCCAGAACAAATCTATAACATCCATTTAAAACTAGAAACAAAGTTAATTTAGTGACACTTACATCAAATTTGTAGCCAACTTATTGAAAAAGTGCTTCAAATTTCAAGTCGAAACTTGAACATATTTTCCGCACAGTTTTTCATAATTTGATGAAATATTGCTTCATTTAAAACTGTTAAAATTCTATTATAAAATTTGTGAAAATGCCCGTTGAAAAATGTGCAGCTTAGAGCGTTTTTCAGGTGTTTCTTCCGAGGGTTTTCCTATATTCGAGCGCATTCGGCGTTACAATTTTGTCCATCCCTTTAACATTAAAAAGGACATACATTAACCTGGCCAGGTGGAGGTTGAACGTGTAGAGGCAGTGTTGACCAGTCAGTTCCACTAGGATTTGAATTGAGTTCTGCGATTTGACTAGAAGCCGATTCATCCGGCTCGTCGGCCTCTTTCCAGCGCTTGATTTCCTGAAATTGTCAATAATAACAGTTACTCCTGTTCAAACATTTTCACGAAAATTCTTACCCTTTGCCCACAAGGATCGCCCCACACCTGAGTTCCTGTATCTCGTTGCACTTTCTTTTGCTTTGGGTTTGGATCGTGCCACATCATATCGTTATTCAAGTCCGTTGCTTGAGGCGCTACCTGAAATCAAGGAAACAGTTAAATATGAGAACCTAACAAGTTCACGTACCCAAGGACCCGGAGTTTGTGGGTTTGGGTCACAGTGAATCCGATTAGCCTGAAATTTAGTGTTAAAAACAACCATACTATTAGAGCGAATGCAAACAAAATAATTCTTTTTTAGTCAGAAATCATGTTTCACAATTTGGAAACACCATCGGCTATATCGGATTTTAGCCAAGATCACAATTAAGCAACATTTGGTGAAAATGAACTTATTTTGCTTTTTCGCGGCAATTTTCACTATGTTAATCTGATGTTACTATTTCAATGTCAACTTCTTCTCTAGTTTCCAATACTTTTTTAGATTTTTGAATAACCAAAAGTACGAACTGATTTCTATAAGGGGGATGAAATTGCGCCAAAAAACACCATTTGATCAAGTTTTCACCATTTTAGCCTTTGACAAGGTGAAACAAAATGGAATGCGCATTTTTGCGCGAAGATGAAAATTTAAAAAAGTCGTCGGAAACTCGACAAAGTTGGCATAGAGGCAGTAATATCAGATTTATGACTAACATAGGGGAAAGTGCCTAATAAGGCCAAATAAATCCGTTTTAAATAAAATGTTGCTTAATTGAGACCTTAGCTTTTGATATATTTGCTTAACATTTCACTATGACTCACCGAATCTGCTCCATTTGGCGGCCCGCCAGTCGTCCAATTGGCGTTCTGCGCAGTGGTTGTACTGTTCAACGGAATTGGTGCCGCTCCCGGCTGGACCATCATTAGTGAGGTTGGCACCGGAGGAGGTCCTGTGGCCGGAGCTGCGTTCCAGTGCGAAGTACCTGTAATGTCTTGGTGCTGAGATGGTTGCTGCGGGATGCGCTGATTTGGAAGTGCAGTATTGTGAGTGACACTCCAGTCTGATCCAGGTGGTGGCCCGTTCAAGTTAGTGGCCGCAGGCTGTTGCCAGCCACCTAAAGTTGAGAGACTGAAGGTTTTTAAATTTTTTTACAGAAATGCCCTGCGGGTGTTCAATTTTTTTCTTTTATTTCTTAGGAACAAATTTTTAAATGGGAAATCCCAAACATAAAAATACAAAATGCTGGACAAAAATAAATAACGATTATTATAATGCCTATTAATTTCAAACGTTGTGGTTTTGACCGCACATACGACATGACATATGATATATAACATTAAAAACTAACCAGTTCCGCTTTGTGGCAGAGATGCACCCGGTGGTTGCTGCCCCCATCGTGATCCGCTGCCTCCGTTACCCGTATTCCAATCTCCCTGATTCTGTTGCTGATGATGTCCTGCTGCAGTGTCCCAAGGAGTCTGTTGATCCACCTAAAACAGTTTTAGATCATACGAAATAATGTTGAAGGAAAATTACGTGTCTGCAAAATTTTTGATCTTAACAAAACTCGAGCTTAATCTTAAGTTCCCAATGGCTTAGATGAAAGCTGAGATTCGAGGCTATCATTTGAATATGCTTAAATCAAAGTTTGAGATTACTATTAAGCATAATCTTTAATTTCTGCTTATCATAAAGGCAAGCCTATGCTTGTGTTACCCAAATTTTGCTTAGAATTAAGTATAGGCAGTCAAATTATAGTTAAGATAGATAAAGTCTCAGCTTCCATTTACGCCATTCTTCAGACCTTAAGATCAAGCTTAAGGTTAATTATGAACAAAAACTTCGGAGGCAATTTTACGGTGCTGCTCACATGGTTTCCGCTCACCTTGATAGATCCGGCTCCCCAATTTCCCGATCCTTGTTGCTGCTGTGGCTGATAGCCCGTTCCTGTGTTGGCAGATGCAAGAGAAGACGGACCACCGGTGCTGCCCCCGGCGGTAGTCGTCTGACCCGTTCTGTTCAATGGCATGTTCTTTTTGGCCTGGTCTGCGTATGTTCCTGGCGAGTTTGATGGTGGCGTCCACTAAAATTTTTAACATTCTTTGCATTCCAGAAACATCTAAAGCACTTTGCGGATCAGTTTGGCGAAGTCGTTCCAATTGTCGGTAATTTGGCATTAGTTCTTCTTCGTCTGCAGGCAGTTAAGTATGATGACACCATATTGCCAAATTACCGCCAATTCGAACGTTTGGCCAAAATATTCCACAACCTGCTCTATAACACTCACCTGTGGCTGTTGTGCCATATGCCACGCCCCACCTGGTTGTGGCACCGGCGTCCAATTCATTTGTGCCGGTGTCCAATTTTGGCTTGGAAGTTGCTGCTGTGCTGAGTCCCAAGACCTGACTGTTCCTTGACTACCCGTCGTTCCTGTTGCCGTTTGTTGCTTATTGCCGCTTGACGCGTTTGCTGTAGGGGTATTGCTGCTACCACGTGCTCCTGGCATACTTGTCTGCCATAAATGTTGCTGTTGTTGCGACAGACCCTGAAAACCAAAAATTGATATATATTTTATATTCCAATGTCGTTTTCTTTAAGGATCAAAATTGAACAGGAAACAAATTTTCAAAATTCTAATGATTTCTAGCAATATTTTCCAATTTTTGACAATTTGTTGACAAAGTGCCGAGGTTTACCAAAAATAGTAACAAATTTTTATAGATGAAATCTAAGGTTCTTCAGGGAGACTCTTCCAAAAAACTTACAGCAGTCACGTAGGGATTGATTGAAACAGTTTCTACTTCTGCGGTCGCGCCAGTGTTTTCACCCCACATTGATTGTGGGGCAGGGGAAAATCGTACTCGAGATGAGATGTGCTTAGCGACGTTGTCGGCCACTAACACTCTTCAGAGGTTGCTGCCCGTATTTCGCCAAAGCCTGAGATCGCTTCAAAAGAGGATTATTTGGGATTGCCGTGGATTTGAATTGAGGTTGGTCGGCACTGCGCTGGCCCGTTATGAAGTGAGGATAACCCGGTGCTGAGATGTTAGCCTTATTTTGCACTGAAAGTAAAGTGAATCAATTTGCGAAATTACTTCTCAAAACATAAATGTAACACTTCCTACAGATAATGCGTCATCAGCTAACAAATAGGGTCATGTCGGTGATAATGGGAAACGGGGAACGTAAATGTTTCGAAAAATGCCCAGAGACAAAATTTTGCTCCGTTTTTAAACTTTTTGCCACGACAAGTTTAAACGAAAAGTTTAAACGAAAATCCAAACCAAAACTTTGCAAATTTTGGCTCAAAAACATGAAATTGCGAATTATATGCAAAATTTCGAAAATCCATAAATCCTTAAACGTATTCAAGGACATTATTTTCGGCATTTTCGGATTATTTTCGATCATTGACAGGGACGGCGGAGTGATTACAGGTGTAGTTTGTAAAATCGCAAAATTTTACACATGAATACAATACTAATCATGCAAGATACATATCATACAGTCTAAAAACGGGCTCGGAATCGAAATTTCAGAATCAACAATCGAGATCTGACACCAAATTTTAGATTCAACTTCTGGTAATATCCTTGGATCAAGAGCTGGTTCCGGTTAATGAACTTAATTGGAAACAACGCTGTAAACGTTTCGAAAACAACTGTCATAATGGTTTATCATCGCCATAACCTCCTACCGGCCTGGTCATACGGGAATCAAATAAAGGTCACAAAGTGCACTATTCGCTCGCCTGAAACTCAAGGAATGTAAATGACGGCTACTTGAGATAGCCGTCATTTACAACAAAGAATCAATAAAAAAGAAATCTGTGATAAACAATCAGTAAAATCTGAAACAACTATTATAATAACCAAAAGCACGAGAGTTTGTTCTCGCATTTGTCTTATCGCACGTTCAGTGAATGATGAAACGAGGCGGAATGATCAGACATTGAAATGAAACAAACAATCGATATATTTGAGAGAAAGGGAATGTAACTGCAACGGTTTGGAAAAGATTTTCTTAAAATGCTATGAAACCGGGGATACGTCAAATCGAAAGCCTACCGGAATCATAGACTAGAAGTGGATCAGCTGGATTTCTGGATCGGTATCATCCAGAAATTACAAAGAACAAACAGGTTAGAGAAATGCGAAAAATAAATGAAGACTGAGAAACAGGGAAAGAAAAATGATGAAAAAAGAAGACAATGAGGTAAGGGTCCGAAGATTTCACAAAACTGGCTAGAAATTTGTCAAAAGTTCAGGATTCATCCTAACAATCACTTGAAGGTCGGAAACTTGGTTACAGCTATGTTTTAACCCTGGAAATCTAACTTGACCAGCTATCCTAAGAATGCAACTTTTCTTCTTCTCAACTCATTCCAAAATTTTCAATACCACCTAAAATGTTTCAGCGGCGCGAGGTAAAAGTAGCCTAAAGCGTCAACATTCCTTGATGTCCGAAAAACGTAAAACGGCGAAAGTTACTTTATTTAATTGTGATCAAGACCCTACGACTTCAATTTATATTGCTTCATCTTAGGATCCTGATTATTGACAAATTTCGGGTTTTGTTTTACTTTCACGATTTGTTGTCCTGAAAAACTCATACAAATTGGTGTAAAAAAGAAAACATCAAAGGAAATTAGATTAGGCTACAAATCCCGTAAGCGGTAACAGGTAAGAGATAGCCAGGTGAGAGATAGCCGGCTCAAAGCCATTAAAGAGCCAGCGTAAACAAAATACGCGGTCGCTCCACTCTCATATTCACTTCTGCCAGAGCGGAGCTTCGATTTTTGCCTTCCCTGGCGGGCCGAAAAAAGCTGTTACTTTGCTGCTGCCGCAGCCCCCGCTCCCCAAAACACTCCACACAACCACCACTCACAGGGCAAGGGCAATAAACAACTGGTGAGTGTGGATGGGTCCGCCGAGCGACCGGCAATAACAAACCTCTAGCCTCGATCCGCTGCAGCGAACGAAAAAGGTCGGAGAAAGGAGAGAGAATAGACAAAAGTAAGAGAAGTCAGACACAGGGGCGAGCCGGGGTAGAAACCTCGGCTAGAGACCCAGAAAACGGGCAGAAATGCGTCAGAATGATGAGTCCTACCTTGGACTCCTAGGGCCTCCCATTAGAGCCAGGTTTCCGGACAAACGCCACTTCAGAGGGGAAGAGTCACAAGAGTACACATATGCTAGAATGACTCTGACCCAAGACATAAAGAGCAAGCAGGAGTGTAGAAATGCGAAAGAAGAGGCGAGAGAGAAGATATATGACATTGCAGGTAGGGAAATATGTGGTGAAAAATTTAAGATCGTCGGTTAGGTCGTAAGAGTACAAGAATAGGGAAAATTGTTTTAATATGAACCACTTAAGTTAGAGACAGGAGTAATGGTCAGAGTCACAGTCAGAGTGACAGAGAGTCGTTCTTTGAACATACATTATTTTACACAGGCTGTTAGAGAACGCACTATTTTAAAGGGTTACCTCTGGGTTTGTTTTAATGCAGGGCAGAGAAAAGAGGTGGTTAGACAAAGCGAAATAGTATGAGATCTGAGTGAGTCTCAGACATAAAAGGGCGCTATGGCCCCATTACCCGTACACAGCTGCGCACAGCCTGACCCTTTAGGTGAATTGGAGTGGGGCGACTGAAAGCGAACAGAAGCCCATCAATCGGCTCTATCCTATACGTGCGGACGCGCAAAAACGGACACACGGACAAACCCTCAAAGAAGTCCGAGGAAAAGAGACAAACACAAAATCCAAAGAAATTTTATCGATTCAAAACCGCTCTGAGTGTGCACATATGAAAGAGACGTTGAGGGAGAGGGAGAGAGAAACGGCATTGCTGTTATTTACGTCAATTCCCTTCCACACTGGAAGGGCAGATTTTATATGGGCAGAGGGGCCCGGTTAAAAATAATGGCGAACTATGCAATAAATATTAATAAAGTGTGGGCATAAAAAATGTATTAATACTGGGAATACATCACAAAAATTTGAATACAACGAGGAAATAGATTCAAAACAGGCCAAAAGTTTAAAAATTATTCCTCGTTTGTGAAAATTGACCGATATTTTTGAGATACCCGTTAAAATTTACGCTTAAAAATAACTTCCCCTATTTAGTCCTATCTGAAACTTTACGTTATTAAGCCTAAGGAAGATCCTATGATGCGAAGGATTAGAGTTTAAGGTAGGATCATAAAAGTAACGGTTTTTCTTAAAATACCTGACAAGAAACGCCAGATGGTCCGCAAACTCGACACCTTTTCAGTGATATGAAATGTATTTATAATAAATATGTAGTTATAAATCTCTAGGCAATTTTTATTTTTGGGTAAATAAGTAATTTGACATGATGGCATTTTCAGCACAAAAAATGAAATATGAACATGGAATACGATGAGAAAATTAATAGAATCACCTTTGCACCGTAGGCTGAAAGTTGGACACAATTTTACCTCTTTTGTAATATTAATTGATCCAAATTTGGGCAGAAAACAACAAGTTGACCAAAAAGCCAACTCTTTTCGCAAAGTCAGCAAGCAAATTTGTAAATACTTATCTTTTTGGTAAAGTCACTCATTTGTTAGGAAAATAAAAAAATTTTCAAAATGTTAATTGTTTTTCTCCGTACTTTCTGAAATTTTCGCAGGAATTGAGTCTAAAATATTAACTGCTCCAGCTCCGGAAATGGAGCTCAATATTGGACTTTCGAAAAATCGAAGCCTAAGTTTTTGAATGCGCGAGCCAAAAAATACCAAATGTACATCACTGACTGATTGTGCCTGTCATAAAACTGACACATAGGGGTCGGCGAATCCGAGTCCAAAACGGATTCGGTGAAAATGGAATTCTGACGATTCCGAGCCCGGGATCGGCGAAACTTGTGCTTGTGCACAAGTCATGACAGAGTCCGACGGACTCGAATATCTTACGCGCCCATTGGGAGCGGCCGAGAGAAAATTTTTAAGTTTTTCCAAAAATATAAAAAATTTTCAATGTCTCTTTTTTCAGATAAGCCAATTTTTCAAAATTTTTCACCTTTTTCCTTCCGTTTTTCGTTAAAAGTCACCATTTTTCCAAAATGTCGGCCTGCAGTGCTTTCGTGGCTATTTTTTTGCCTTCATGGTTCTCTACTTACTTTCTTCTAATGCGCCGAAGTACGGTATAGCTGAGCTGTAGCATTTGCTAGCTACAACTGTGGCCGCAACCAAATGCTATAGCAGTTAGGTTCCATGATGAATTCTGACAATTCCTGGCCATTTCCTATTGAAATTCTATACGTAAACCCTTATAGGTTTTCTGAGGGTACTTTTGCACTTGGGGGGTGCAGGCTTTTTTCACAGTTTTATTATCACATTTTATTCAAGAAGCAAGCAATGATGAAATAAACTAGTAGAAGACAACAACATGCTAAAATTTCTGCCAGGTGCTCTCAATAGAATTGGTGTGAATAAACATATTTTTTATTTTGGAGGGACGGGTGCTTTATACCCGGATCAACAAAGTAATATTTGTGGAGCACTACGTCGTGTTGAAAGTTCTTCACATCCCAATTATCCAAACCACCATAGCTTCGAAGTCCATCGGTCATAATATATGATCCCTCCTCCACATATTTTTTAATATAATGCCACAATGTTTCTTTAGTTACATCTGGTACCTGTAAACTCCAAAGTAACTTTTTTTCAAAGAAGGGGGCTCCTACCGGGACCAAAAACATTTTGTTAGTTCCACGTTCAATGCCTCCAAAAACACAGGTGTTTGTGCGCCCTGTTTCCAAATCATAATTTGGAAACGATAAGCCGCGATTCGAAAACTTAATTTAACATAATAAAACTGTGAAAAAAGCCTGCACCCCCAAGTGCAAAAGTACCACAATTCTGACAATTCCTGGCCATTTCCTATTGAAATTCTATACGTAAACCCTTATAGGTTTTCTGAGTTGCTGAATCCAATCATGAAGGCAGTTTCGGTATAGGACACACGATAGTTTCATTTTCTGGCGTGTTTGTTTTCGCACCACTTCCTGATATAACTTATATGATATAACTATATGATGATTTGCTTTCCATTTGGTTTCAAACATAGAGCCTAAAATTTTCTTTTACTAAATGGCTTATATAAAACGCGGGATATTTTATAGTTAAATAATTCTTTATCTAACCAAAAATGCTCAAGTGATCGGTAACTTCTTAGTCAGTTTCTTATACTTACTGCAATGGCCACGCTAGCAGAGCATCGTTTTAACCAGCTTAGCTTAACCAAATGGAAGCAATTTTTGCCTAATTTTAGCTACAAAACTCTTTGGCTCCATTTTTGCATGGGTCACATTTTTGGGCTGGTCTCAGTTTACGGCTAGCTCACTGTTGTTTCTATTTGGGCCATTTTCCGGCCCGGACCGAGAATGAAATTTGACGATAAAATCTTTTGGCAAGACGCACAAACTCCGCGCCGTTTGTGTGAAAGTTACCAAATTGCGTACTACCTTAGATAAATTTGCAAACAAGAATTGATTTAGTACATCTGTGGGCGAACTTTATTTTTTGCAGTGCTTGTGCTTGTGCAAGCACAAGCACTTTATTTTTGCACCTATGGACGATCGAGCACCATAGGAAGGTCCCGTAGACGTCAACAAGCAAGTGTTCAAAAACGTCATATTCGTTCCATTGTATTTTTGCCTCCGTCTAAAAACACGTTGTAAAAACCACATGTGGGCTGTCTATGGACATTTGCTATAGTGCTCGATCTCCCATCGACAAAATAACTGTGCGGAATCATTTTGGCGGAATAAATGATATGGGTAATGCAATAAATTACACGTTGTCAGTGAACAATACCGAGAAACAAACTTAATGCAAGTTAATCATCCTGCCAAATAAACATTCAGAGGTATTTCGAGAGTCATGTTTATTGCACTTTCCAAATTTGAGTGAATACCAATAATGAAAGCAAATTATAATGCACCAAATTCTCTCTTGAGTAAACCCCAACTTGGTTTACGAACGTACACGCCAAAATTGGCACTGCTTGTCGCTTTTGTTGAGTTACCCAAAAATTATGACTCTACAATATTTTAATTGCAAAATCAAAATTTTAGTAGCTGAGATTGAAAAATGGCTTAAAAGGTTAGAGAAAAGAATCCTGAAGGTTACAATCGGCTTGTGGACCATTGGCCAGAGGCTATCCACCTGCGACCGACAGAGGACCTTTTTCTGCGCGCAATGGGCAAAATATTCCGTTTGAATGCGCGCATTTTTTGGCGCTAATTTTACTAGTTGTGTTTAAGGGCTTGGCTGCAAGGATTGAAAGATTCGTTCTGTCAAAATAAGTCGTTGAGCTAAATTGTTTTAATTGTTTTCTGTATTTTACATGCCAGTTATACAGGGTTTTCATATGTTCTTATTTATAAGATTTGTTCTTATTTTGAGGGTCCAAATCTTAGAAAAATAAAATGTTCTTATTTGTAAGATTGTTCTTATTTTTGGCCAATGTTCTTATTTTGTTCTTATTTTACGCAATATCCATTTCCAAATGGGAATTTTTGAAATACAAGTACATTTTTCCTAAAAATTTTCGCCTGCGGCGCTATTTGGATGCCATTTTTTCTCCAAGTATTTTCAAAAATAGTCTAATTTTTATGAATATCGTCTAAAATTGAAAAATTTTCGCCTGCGGCGCTGTTTTACTTTCATTGATTGTTAATTTAATATTATTATCATGCGGATTTCGTTACATAGTAACAGTTTTCTCGTTTCAGTTACCGAAATATGGCACCAAAGCGCGTTTGAATATGCGAGAATTTTGAAATACAAGCAACTTTTCCTACAAATTTTCGCCTGCGGCGCTATTTGGATGCCATTTTATCCCAAAAATAGTGCAAATTTTTATGAATATCGCCTAAAATTGAAAAATTTTCGCGCTATTTTTTCATTCATGCAGAATAAAATATTGGCATTATAGTTTCGGCGCGAATTTTTAAAATTTGAAAAAATGCACCCCTAAGAATGCACTTGGAAAAAATTTTTGCTAAAAAACCATAGGGGGACACTATGGTTTGAAAGAATTATAAAAATGTTCTTATTTTTGACCCCAAAATCTTAGTTGTTGGGGCAAATGTTCTTATTTTTGGAGCCGAGTCTATGAAAACCCTGCAGTTACCGTAAATCCTCCAATAAGTCCCCGGGGGGACTTATTGTTTCGTAGGGGGTCTAGGGGGGGACTTATTTGAGGGAGGGGACTTAATTGAGGGAGGGGACTTATATTTTCGTGGCCGCGCCGAAGGCGGGGCGCGAAAATTTTTGGGACTTTTTGGCAAAATTTGGGAAAATTTTTGAAAATTTAAACCAATTTTGAATTGGCGCCGAAAAATTTTGGCCAAAAATTTGAATTTTTTGGATTTTTGATCGATTTTCGGCAATTTTTAGCAAATTTTTCAATTTTTTGACAAAATTTTGTAAAAAATAGCAAAATTTGCAATAAAAATTCAAATTTGCGCCAAAAATTTGAAATTTGGAAAAATACCCATTTTAGGGGGGGGGGGACTTATTTGAGGGGGGGACTTATTTTTTCGTTGGGGGTCTAGGGGGGACTTAATTGAGGGAGGGGACTTATTGGAGAATTTACGGTATATCTGTTCGGATTGGATTTATACAAACCAATGTTGGAACAATTTTTGAAGAGCAATTTTCGTCGATTTCATTTATTAAAGAGAAAATCACTTTTCTATTGTTGTTCATTGATTCCTTCATTCGTTGTTCGTAAAGTTCGTACTTCTAATAAACCAATGAATGAGCATTATTTAGAGAAATTCATTCTTGCTTTTCTACATGGCAGTTGAACCTCATCTATTTCAAACTGAGCACATTAAACTTCGGATCGTCAATCCAGGTGAGTAATTTTTTTATTAAATTTCGAACATATAGGTTTCAGAACAATGCAAAACTATAATAGAGTCGTTACTCAGTAGAAAATCCCTCCCTTTGAATTGCCGTGTAAATAAATCGCCAAAGCGTCCTATAAAAGCGTAAACAAGCCGCGACGTGTTTACGCTTTTATGGGGCGCTTTGGCGATTTATTTCCGCGGCAATTCAAAGGGAGGGATTTTCTACTGAGTAACGACTCTATTACCTCCCGACCTGGTACCTAAAACTTCTCTCGGAGAGATGCGTGTTTTTATAATTTATATAAATTAGAAAAGTAAGTTTAGACACACCAAGCGGGTTTGAAACTAAGTGGAGTTACCTGAAAGAAATTAAAATCTTACTCTCAGGAATTCAAATTATTGAAAATGAGTCATGTTTTCTATGTTTTTAATCAATTTGGACTGCGTAAATATTTGTTGATTTAGATGGTTCTACAGATGCTGCTAGTAAGGTGAAGGCGTTAGGTAGCCTTTACGTGTACGACGACCGATTGGAATGGCGTTGTACTAATCCCGAAAAGACTGTTGTTTTCCATCACTCGGATTTTATACGTAAGTTACATAAATTTACTTAAAGTTCCTTTTAAATTACCGTGAAATTTGGTAGTGCCTTGGGCGAAGCATACGCATTTTTGTTTTATCGATATTACCGCATACAAAAACAACGCGAAACGACAGTACGGAAAAATTTCTTCGCCCACACATTTTGTGTTGTCTTCTTTGTAACAACTATTTTACAGAGATTTAATAGAATTTACGGCAATTTAAATGGCCGCGTTCGACTAATCGAGCATTATCTCTCACAGTTATCTTCAGGTAATTTATTCAAAAAATTTAGGAATACGGCTTTCGTCGCCTAGTTGTCCTCGTGTTTTGTTTCAATTACCTTTAGCGGATAACAGAAAAGCGAATTTTACGTTCAAAAGACCAGGCACTGATCACGATACTCGCAGTTATGAACGCACCGTCTTCATACGCGCCCTATCGAGAGCCGCCCATACTTATCTCGGCCATCATGTTAACGACAATATATAAATGCCTTATATAATAATTTGTATGTAATAACTGTATTTTTATGTTACAGTCCGATCTCGATAAGATAACACTCTTCGCCAAGGCGTTGTTCCGTCGATGGTCCACATAACGAGTGTCCAAAATTGTATAAAATTTCAGTTTTTCTTGAGGCTATAGCTATTGTCTCGCACTTTTAACAATAATCGACAAAACTTAGACATTTCATTATTTTTTATATTTCTAGGAAAATGGAGTGGACATTTCGATACATTTTGTCCGTACGATTGAAGATAGTGCCTTATAGAAAATACCGTCCTATTGAGGTCGGACTGTAATAAATTCTCTGACATGTCTGATAGAGAAATTGATAAACCGGCAGGATTTCGGTGATTGTATTCTAATAAACATGTGTGCATTACTGTATTTTAATGCTATACATTCTTGAGTTTAGAGACTTAATAACCTGCACACTGAACTCCATGCGCAGAATGCCACTTTAAAAATAGTATTTTCGTTAAAACTCCTACGCAAAATCTATTTTCATATCTAACATACGAGTAATTCCAACATAAATTTCCGATATTTTATTAAATTACGCCTGTAAAATGGTTATAAATCCAAAATTCGGTTTGGCTTCAAACCAATTTTAGGATTTTAAACCATTTTACGAGCGTGAACTACACCATACCACAACCAAATAGTTTTAAAAATAATAATTATCAACATTTATTGCAATGACAAGCACAAATAATGAAATGGAAAGAATGACTTCATTCACTGTCAGAGCTTACAGAGTTCTCATCATCAGTCATTTGTTCATAAAGATATGTAGTGTGATAGCATGCGTAGCTGATATACCGCTCTTCAACATTGACCATTTGGCAATTTCTTCTCGTCACACGACATACACCGCACTGGTAGCTGGTCGAGGACATAAGAAGTATCTAAATGTGTTCAATTTTAGCCTTTTCTCAACCATACGTTCCTGACTATTTATTGTAATTCAAGCCGTTGCAAAATTAGTCAAACTAGCTGTCTAGGTACCTACGGAACCAGTTGCCTGTAAACGCCTATCAGTGGAACGGCATCACCCAACAAATTCCAGGCTTCATTTTCACAAAGCAGCATATTGAGGGACCCAAATCAATTATCAGAAACACCGCATAGCGTGGTTCGAAATTTCCCGCAATCTCATTCCCTACCCTAAAACATAGTGTAGCGTTTTTAGAAACGCAGAAAAAATTTTTTAACAAAAATGATAATGTTAAAATTATGTCATCATACACAAAATCTCTGCTCGAAGTGCAAATAACGGTGCCTGGGCCGGTAAGTGACATTTGTACGCCGGACATTTGTACGACGGGACATTTGTATGCCGTTTTCAAATTTTGCATTTTAAAGCTCCTGGAACACTCTAGAATGTTCTAGTTATCTCAACAACGATTAAAAGGGCCACTAGAAGCGAAGTTTCTTGATTTAAGCTTCACTGTACGTGAATTCACGTGCACTCACGCTTATATCAAGCTTAAGCTTCGGGCGCTTAATTCCCATTTTAGCCTCAGGCCTAAGAGTATGCCCATGTAAGGGTTGTTCGGGAGCTTAAGCCTAAGACTAAGTCTTGCTTTGGCCGCAAAAGCAAGCCGCAAGCCTAAGGTACTTCGTTATGCCCTTATATGAGTTGTTCGGGAACTTAAGCCTAAATCCTTGTTCGGGAGTCTAAATCTAAGGCTTAAGTGAGTGATTTCACGTGAACTCAGTTCAATACTAGCACAAACACAGCAAATTCAAAACTAATTTGATTAATAATATGTGTAGATTCAATAATATCGTCTTTTAGACGTTTCGGATCCTCTGTAGAACCTAATAGAACATTTTGGAACATTCTAGAGTGTTCCAAGAGCTTTAAAATGCAAAATTTTGAAAATGGCGTACAAATGTCCCGTCGTACAAATGTCCGGCGTACAAATGTCCCGGCTTACAAATGTCCCGGCGTACAAACGGCCGGCGTACAAATGTCTGTGTCCGGCCTGCGCACAGGCACAACACTACATCGACGAATTTCTAAGTACTTGAAAACACGAAAATTTCAATTTGCACACATCTCTTTGAGAAAATTGTTGAACAATTTTTTGTTCTTTGGTGTTTCGGAGCTCTCTGAGAGCAAAGGCGATGGGAAAAGAAGCTGGAAAACGACGAAATATTGTGCAAATTTGGGAACTTTGATGAGTCATAACTAGGGCTGGGATTTTTAGGAAAATAAAATCCTTTCACTCTCTGCTTTTGCCTCTATGCTTAACCACATAAAATACACAAATGAGCTATTACACGCCCTGTAGCACGGCTGGATCGGGCTGGTCATTGTGGGGAATTCTTGATTACTGACAAACTGCATTGAAATACTGTATTTGAGTTAAAAGTCACAACTCTGCAAATATAACTCTCAACTCATTTCCTCTACATTGAGTTCTACGTGTTAGCTGGTATATGATCTATCATCGCATTTATCGACTATCAAATACAAAAAATAGCAGGGGTAATCAGTGAAAATATAATTTGTGATCTAAAATTGTACTTCTAATCACTATATTGACACAAAAGTTGTTCTGTAAATGCTATATGGGTTCTAGAATGTTCGCAGAATGCATTAAGGGCACCACAAATTTAGAGAAGTAGTCCACTGCCCTGTCCATCCTACTCAGCTTTCAAATGACTGAATTTCGCGTACTTGTGTAGTGCGCCTCAAAGATCAAAAGTCTTACTTACGTTTGTTATTAGTAGGGGTCGGCGAGCTCGAGCCTGAGCTCGAGCTTTCGAGCTCGAGCCCGGGTGGGTCGGGCTCGAAGCTCGAGCTCGACCAAACCGGAATTTCATCGAGCTCAAGCATTTTTCACATTTTTCAATGAAAATTTACTCTATACTTCCAAATTTTCAAAAATTTTGCCTGCGGCGCTATTTTCATTTTCGTTTAATTAATTGAAGGCCGCTTTTTTGCCGCTCAAATTAGCTCAAAAATTGCCGGAAGTTGCCTTAAAAACCAAAATTTTTGATCTTTTCGTCGACTCGGCGCAACCCTGATGTAAACACAATAAAATAACGCCGGTATCTCCCTATTGTTCAAAATTTCTGTCAATCCATCAATCACAGAAAAATGTCAGAAATTCATGACATTCTAAAAAAATGTACCTAGAACATATAAAATCGTCGAAGTTTAAAAAATACAAAATTTTCTTGAAAAAATGGTAAAAAATAAGTAGAAGTTTGAAATAATGGCCGATAATTCGAAAACCAAAAATGTGGAAAATGGCCCAGAATTGGAAAAATCTCCAAGAACACGAAAAAATGGCCGTAAACTGGAAAAAATGAACAAAAACGGTAAAAATTTCTCAAAAAAGAACAAAAACACGAAAAAATTTCATAAAAAGAGCTAAAAATCGACGAAGTCATCTCAGTTTTGTCTATTTATATTAAATATACGAAATACTAGCAAAAAACGACAAAAAGTCCAGTTTTTGATAACCAAAAAAATAGGCGGGAAAAAATAAAATTCAAATCGGGCTCGAAGCTCGAGCTCGGGCTCGGCCTGACTTCAATTGTCGAGCTCGACAACTGAATCTGGAATTATGCCGAGCTCGAGCCCGAGCCCGGGTGGATCAGGCTCGAAGCTCGAGCTCGCCGAATTTTGCCGACCCCTAGAAAACAATACAGTCTAATTACCGAATGGTCCTATTTTTATTTGTTGTCTTATTATTGGAAAGCGCATTTGCGCCTAGTTGGGGAAGGAAAAAGCCAGAAGAATACCTGGGTCGAACTTCTAGGTATCTTAGAAGTCGTAGGAACGGAAACGGTAAGTTGATTATGCAACAAACTGAAAATTTTTATCAAGTGTGGCGCAACAAAAGGGTTTTCTTTGCACAAAAAGCTTAAATTGTCTTTGCACAAGAGGGCTTATCTTGGTAAAAAGGTAAACAAAACCATGACATTTTTTTTATTAAAAAGTACATCTTTTTCTCGAAAGAATTTTTCGTTAAACAAATTTTACGCATGAATATGATATAACTCTTTCTTTAAGGTTCTTTCATGGCTAAGAACACTGTTAACAATGTTTGAGCAATTAAGAAAAAAAAATTAAAGCACTATGTATTAAAAATCCGTTTATATTTAGTCGAATATGAAGTATTTGATTCTTGGTACAATCCGAACACTCGACAGAATGTGCACCGAGTTCTGCGTGGCTTTGAGAGAGTTCGTGGTATGTTTTCAATTTTTTTTGTTATATAAATGTAAATTTCCTGTAACTTTCTAAAATTACCACATTTCTATATTTGTTTCAATAATTGCTTTCCAAATGTTCATTTTGATAAGTGTTGTGCGTAGTTCCGGCTCCGGAAAACGGAGCCGAATTGTTTAAATGCTGGAGCCCAAGGCCAAAAATTTAACGCAGCCAACTCTAAACATGGCGTGAGGTCAAAAATGCGTCGTTTTTCATCAATTTTAAAAACAATTTACAATCTTTTATTTCGTTTTCGTATCCGCCTATTTTTAGCGGATTTATTTTCAGCAAAAATGCAATTTCTGAAAATTTTACCATTTTGCATCATTTTAGCATCTTTGCATGATGACAGTTTTTATTTTGATAAAACGAGCAAAAATTCGACACCTCGATCTCTCAACCGGTATTAAGATCGGTATCTCTGATATTGAATGCCAGAGCTCGACGCTGTAGTCAGAAAATGTTTCCTGAAATTTCATTAAAAATTCCAAGAATCTTTTTTTCCGGAAAACTTGACATTATTTTTTACAGTCACGCGTGCCCAATGGGAGGCTATGAAGGGAATTGCTGAGAAGGTAGTTGAAAACGATCACGCTGTTGCCGCAAGACAGCAATATGAACGACAGCAAGTTGATTATATGGTTGGACAAGAACGAGAAAATGGTGATGCCAGGGTTGCTGAAGCGATCGCTACAGGAGAAACGCGATACAATAACTTGAATCAATACGTTCAAGGAGGCTATGAAAACCTTCACTGAAAATTTTGTAATTGCAAGTTATTCTAATACGCCTTTACCTTTTGCAGCATTTTCGCTGGTCAAGACGGCAGAGAAAATAACAAAAAAAAACATTGTTGTCAAGATATTTTTATTCATAACCATTTTTCATTCATTCGTCTATTGGTTGCTATTCCACTCATAGTGATATTGTCCGTCAGAATCGGTAAGCGCCCGCGATTGAGAGGAAGAGCGATTCAGCAGGAGCATGGCGGCATTTCAAATGGGAGTTTTCTAGTTATATTTTTCTCCAGAGAATTTCTCTGTCTCAGTCCTTTCCTCAAGAGTCAGTCTCTGTCTCAGTCCTTTCCTCCAGATATTCTCTGGAGAAAAATATATAAAGAAAAAAAACTTTTGAAATGCCACCACATTCAGCTACAATATCACAAAAGGAACAGCTTTTGCAGAATCGCTCTTCCTTCATATTAAGGGCGATTCCGATTTTGACAGATTCTGTTCATTTCGTTGTATCAAACTTTATCGGGGAAGTGCTGTAGATCAAGATTCACCATATGATATAGATAAGTGTTGCTTTCCTCAATATGGGAGATTCATGTTGCGTATAATTCGCACTTATGAATCACACTTGTTCCCCGTCTCAAATGTATGCTTACTTTATCACTGACATATGCTTTACAATAAAGTATCTACGATCAAGAACTTGAAAATATAGGCAACAAAGGCAAAATTTGTCCCTATCTATGTACCGAAGGGTTTTATTACCTTGACTGTATAATGAAGGTAATAATAATTCATGCAATGAATGGAACAAAAATATCCTCTCCTACCAGGAACAGGTGTTTTCTTCCTCTGAAAGCATGTGTTCTCAATGAAATCAGACCAAGCAGATACTCAGTACTTCAAAGTATTGACAAACATTTTTCTTCCTTGTCTCGTTAGCTTCCAACTTGGTCAAAATTTGTTAAAAGGATAAAACGGTACTTATTTTGTTACGAATCCGAAAATGGAAATTGGATCCGGATACTATGCCTATGATTTGGTCGTCACGGGAATCACGATATTTGCTTTGGTGGTAGAGGCGTATTTGATATATTTAATCATCTACGTATCACCCAAGACCATGTCTGCGTATCGCCCGTTTCTTCTCAATATTGCGGTACTTTTACTTCTGTTAAAGAATGTAACTGTCAAGAGTACAGATAATCGGAAAGGTTTCCAAAAATGTTTTAGGAAAAACAATATTTTTATACTTTTTCTTTGTGGATTTGTTAGCCTAAAAAGGGGCGATATACACTAAAAACATGAAATTTCTCGAAGAAATTCCTTCTGAGTCATCAGTTCATTTCTTGCCACATCGAAAAATCTTAAACGAGCCATTTTTCGATCATTTCCTCATTGGCGAAAACCGAGTCCAGCCTATCACTCAATTCGCTGCAGTTTGCAGCAAAAAGGGACATTTTCGAACAAATGAGATTCTTTTTCAGCTAAAAAAATTAACTTCGAAAACTTTTTAGGGTGGTGCCGCCTAAATTTTCGCTTAAACCGATTTTCGAGGTCCCGAAATCCAATAGATTCCTGAGCCTCGGAATACGCACTGCACTTAAAATTTTAGAATATCCGAGTTTCGATGACTTATTTTCAGTTTTGGGACACCTTACTCAGTTTCAATATCGGTATGTTCATGCCAAATATGCTCTATCCGGCGTCTTGTATCCTTTCAAATGGTCCATACAAATATCTCGGACCGCAATTCTGTCTTATTCTGGTACGTTTGTTTTACTTATCAAGTTAGTTTTGCGACAAACGTCATTTTCAGCTAAAAATGTAATTTTTGCAAATAGCCGCAGTTTTTCATTTTTCCCAAAATTTGCCCAGAGGTCATTTTGTCTGTCACATATTCGTATAACGATAAACTCATATAAACTTTGCTATTTCGCGAAAAGTAAGTGGCTTCCGACCGAGATTTTTACCCCGTATAAATTTTCGACCCCGCTGTTTGAGAATCTGAAGGTAGCTGTGGCGTAGTAGTGGAGTACTCGAAAATTCGTAGCTGAGCTTAAGCATTTAGTTTCAGTTTACCTTCATTGTCTGTTGTGCTGTGAATGGGATAACCGCGCAAGACTATTGTATGATGTATCGGCTTACGATTATTTTGCCAAATCAACGAATCCATGAGTATTTTATGAAGTGGCAAGCTGTTGTACTGATTCAGCTGATTTTGTGGGCTGTTAGCCTCGAAGTCAGCATCTCTACTCTTCTCACCTTTATGACGCCTGTAAGTCATAGCACAAAAATCGATAACGCTTGAGGTTATTGCTGATCAAATTAGGTCAAGTTGTATGCTGGGCAAAATGCCAGAAAAAGATAGAGTCTGCTATGGTCTGACGCTAGAGAATATGAGCTCATTATGATAAAACATAGTATCACTTCGTCATAAAACCTTATAAAACAAGCCCCGTCAAATACCGCTCCCCTACAGAAAGAGAAATAGTGTTTCAAAGTGTAAAGTTAGAAGAAAAACCTTATATAAGCCCCCTCTGAAGAGGTATTGAAATAAAATAACCTCGGGGTTATTTTAGAGTAAATACGGTAAGTGGTTTTGCCAATCATTGCTAATTCTGAAGAAAACAACAGATGTAATTTTTAATTAACGAAATGGAAATTTTTTCCTGTTACCTCCTTTGTTTTAGCAAAATGCCACTGCATATCTGAACCACTGGTACGATGATGCAATATACGATTGGTTTGACGCAAAGTGGTAAATAATTTATACAAATAGCAGTCATATGATTTATGTTAATATCGCTAAGGTGGTGTAAAATTCCAGTGCTACTAACATGTTGTACATTTTACTCACCTATTAAATTTGCAAACAACTCAAGTTGCATATTTTTGAAAACTAGTGTCTCTCGAATTAAAAAAACATATTAATCGACCATTAGGACTTAGCAGATGAGTAAAAACACAAGATGTATATGACCAAAACCGCGTATCAGGCCTAGTGTTTTTCCTGTGCCGAGGTAAAAAAATAACGTTAGATTTGTGATCAACCCACCAAAAAACCGGAATACCAAAAACTAGCGCTTGATCATGTCAGAAGCTCTGAAAACTGACGTGCCGTAACCCATATCACGAATTTTTTGTATCTGGCGCTAAAAATAACATGCTCTACCCCACTAAACCTACTCCAACTCATCTGACAATCGGAATAGTAAGCTAATAATCAAAAAGGTGTTCAAAACTAATAAAAACAAATTATAAACTATTATACAAACTGTAGTGTAATAACTGTTTCTAAGAAACTAAAAAACTACATAAAATGGTACTATAAAGGTAAATGGTCAATCCGCAGCCCTAATATTCTTTAAATGGTAATAACTTTAGCTTAGCCTTAGGGTGATGGCTCAAAATTTTCCTAGCCTCTAGGCGAACAAGTTAAACTAGACATTGCATAAGCCTCCAAGCTTAAGCTTGAACTGAAGCTTAAGTTTGGTCTCAAAAGCTGTGCGATCAAACACCTTTAGGCGTGCGATCATACCCTTAAGCTTAGCCTTAGGCTTTAGCTTAGGCTTAGGCTGCGGGGCAAGGGACTTAATCTTAGGCTTGGGGCTTTAGGCGAACAACCGTTGCTTAGGCTGTTACGGCCGTTTTTTGATTAGGGCTGCGGATGGGTACTCTATCACTATAAAACAATTTTGTCTTGTAGCGATAATTGAGATTGTCAATTATGTTTCTTATGTTAAATCTGATGTTATATCAAAAATACGAATAGTTTTCAGGTATCTTCCACCTTATAACAAAAACTCCACAATAATTTGTACAGACTGGTTTTCGCCTTATCTAAGAAAGCAGGTTTGGTCGGGGGTAATATTTTTGGCGACATCTGAATTGTGCTGTTTTGCCATGGCTGCGACAATTTTCGGGATATTGCGAAAAAACATTAGCAGGTACGAATCAAATCTTGCTCAATTGGGTTTTGAGGAAAATAACCGAACATTACCGTATCACATTGGTAGATTCTCGAGAAAGACCTACTCGATGCACTTACAACTCACGGCTCTCATTGTGGCTCAGGTTAGTCAGCAGTATTAGGTCGTAAAGAAAGTTCCCGAAAACATTGTTAAAAAACGGCTAATGAAAATTCAAAAGCCTGCCAACATAGCGGTTTTTCGCTGCGCCAAATTTTGTACTTAAATTTCGATTCACCTCACACGTCGATTTCCGAATTTGCGTACATTTGAAATACAGTGCACATTTTGCTCTTTGCTAGGAATTCTTTTATGTTTTTGCATTCCATATTTATAAACATATATTTCAGTACTTATCGCCCATCATATTCTTGGCCGGTCCAATATTTGTTATTCTTTACAAAAATGTATTTTACGCTACCTCCGATGTCCCTTCGCACGCTTTGGGGGATTCCCTCGTGATCTCCTTTTCACTCTATGGATGCGCCAACGCTTTTCTCACACTAGCGTTCGTGGCGCCATATAGAACCTATACGAAAAGAAAGTTGCTAGACTTTTTGACTAGGCTCGGGCTGAGAAAGACGCCGAGTACGAGCAAATTAGTGACTCCGGGCAATACGAACAGTTTGAACCGTCTTCCAGAGTCCAGTTTCAATATTGACGGTCTCGCAAACATAAATGAGAGAAATGTGTGAAATTTCAGTTTCTATTACTATGTTGCCTTTATAATATCGAATACAAAGTTTTGTATCACCGCTTGCATTTGTGATCAGACAAAAATGGACATTAGATCAACATAAAGATTCAGTAAAAACAATTCAAAACGGCATCGAATCTTCTTAGAATATGAACAATCCTATAACAAATATCACAAAGATTTCTTACAGAGGCTTAGCCAGGAGCATAATAAAATGGCATTAAAAATGTAATTATGCAAAATCGCAAAATATGGTACTTTTTGCCCGATTTTCAATAGAATCCTGTATTCCTATAATCTTGGCTACCTATCTATTAATTTTGCAACACAGACTACAATTTATAGATATGTACAATCTAAAGCATATTATTCTTCCTTCTTCGCATTTGGCACTCTTGATTGTCTGAGTTGCAAAAACAGCTTAGTGAAGCCTTCGTAGAATTGGAACGATCCCACAAACACCATCAGGCTGGCCGCAAAATGTGTTGAAGTGAACGTATTTTTGAACAGCAGAAATGAGAGCACGAGATTTAGGCACTTCCTCAGGGTCAAGACCATGGTCAGATTGAGCGAGTTCATTTGTGATGAGAGTCTGTAGACAAACCGGATACAGCACAATCTGAAATAAGGATTGATATACGAAAACATAAAAAGTAGAATAACGCTAACAAGTTAGGAAGCTCAAAAACTTACTGCATAACGATAACTAGAGCGAGATTGACCCATTGCGTGGGTATTGGCAATGAAATGAAACCAACGGAAAAATTGGGTGAGTTTGAATATTTGACAGCGTCTGCGACAATGCTTTCCCCAACGAACGCAAACAGTGGAAGGGAGAGGAAGTGCTGAAATTATTGAAAGTTAGAAGAATAACAGATATTATATTTCGCAAAATTTTGTCTTGGAAACTTCGTACAGTTAACCCTATTTTCATATTATGCTTTTACATCGTTATTATAATTTTTTATTGTGTAAAAAGTGTAAAAAGACATTTTCTATCGGGTACCTTTTAAGCAAGGAAAAGGACAAAAATATTAATTTAAAAATTCAATATAAAAATTTAGAGAATATTAGTAGAATATAGTAGAATACAAAAATAAATAATAAAATAAAATACAGAAAATTTGAGCAAATACTTTTTCGAACAAAAATGGAATTTATTTAAATTTTTTGCAAAACAATCAGAAAAATACGAAAATTGTGTAAGAATGGGGGAAGTATTTCAGGTTTTATTGAACGTAGAGGTTTTAGACTAAAAAAGCCATTTTAGTTTAGCTTCTTTCGATAGCTATGATTTCGCATAATATCTATGACTTAATGTCGATAGCTTAAAACCCAAGTGCAGTTAAAAATTAACCGTATGAAACATCATCTCATCTGGATGTTTTCCGTATTTGAAGTAGATCTTTTCCTGGACTAAGCCCATATACGCTGATCCAAACAAACTGGCTATCATCAGCAAAATTCCTGAAAAGAAAATAATTATAAAGATGAAATATAACGGTAAAAATACCTATGAAAAATATTGGAATTGGAACGAATTGCACCCAATATGGAGGAGTATGTTCGGCGAAGGTGTGGGAAATGCGCCGTTCTTGGTACGTAAAAAGAGCGATTCCTACGGTGACTAGACAGACGGAAAACAACTTGGACCAGCCATAGAGACGGTTTTGCAACAGTCGAGTGAGTATCACATTTGCCAGTAAGGTTCCCTGAAAGTTGATTGATAATTGCAAAAGTCGAGAGCATATAAATTTTTCGTTTTCTTAAAATTCGTTTCTTAAAATACATTCTGAATTTTTATATATTATTGACCATTTTTAGTAGAAACTTTCTCTGCCTAACCTAACGTTAAAGAAATCCAGTCATCTTTTTCCAATTAGAAAGCACCTAAAAATGAAAAAATTATTATTACTATATGAAGTTTTGCAGATAATCTTAAAACTCAAATCGTCAAAAACTTTCAACCCAGTATTGTTTAATGTAAATATATATTTACATTAAATATATATATATATTAAAATACTCTTACATGGAAATCCTTATGACCCTTTATTCTATAAAATCGTTTCACATATTTATTTATTTCTCGTTATACGTTGGAAATTCCTCCAGCAAAACTGTGACTTGGAATTTAATTTGCGGAATTCTTTTAGAAAAAAGCGTTCCTGGGCTGGTCCTTCAAACATATTTGGTCTTCTGAGTACTTTCGAGCTTGTGCTCTAGCTCTGAACCCTTGGCAACTAAGCTCAAAACTCGCAGGTTATCGTTCAGGCTCAAAACGTTCTCAGAGTACAAACCCATTTTAGAAAATTGGATTTTTATATTTTAATTTTTTATAATATCCCCCGGGAAATATTGACAGCTACAGGTCATAATTTAAAACCTTCCCCGAGTGCATTCTAAGGATTCCATCCAGAATTTTTTGGTTTCTAGAGTGAAAATAAGAATTAGCACTCAAAAAATTGGTCAAAATTTCCTAATAGTAATCCCTATCGAAAAAAATATTTTCAACGCAAATCGACTCACCGATCGAAAAATGATAAGCAATGGAAATGGCACTTCAAAGTTGACTACTTGGTAGTTGGCTATGCTCACAATGAAGAAAATCGTAACAACTTCGACATATACCCTGAAAATAACAGACAAAATCATTACCGAATATACGTAAATAAAAAACCTGTATGGAATATGTCTGACTTTGAGGTATTCTGAGTGCCGAATGAGTCCTTCTAAGGTAATGGCCAAAAAGGTCGAGAACGTCATTAAGTGCATTGAGGAACCACCGGAGCTAAAATTAAAGACAATCAATGCTTTATTTATCAATAGGCATTTTCTCGCGACAAATTTTCATAATTCAACTTTTTGCAGGTTGCACCAGGTTTGATCCCAGAAATTTTGGGCCGGAATCAATAAAAATACTTAGTACTTCTCAGCAACTAAAATGGCAAATTTTGGGAACATCTCAAGAATTTGTTCTCGGATATACAAGAATCATGAAAATACTTGCCAGAAATGTTTAGAAAGAACCTTCCAGAAAATCTAAATTTTTTTGACATCGTAAGTTTCATTTTTGTCTTTTCAGCACATATTTCGGATCAAAGTTGAATTTCCAAAAATTATTATCAGGTGGGGACATAAATGTTGAGAAAGAGATCGCTATCTCATTTTTAAATTTTGAATTTTGCCGGCTATGCGGCCGCGGCTGGAACGTTCTCTTCATTGAGAGAGAGAAGAGACGACAGACAAACAGAGCGTGCGCCGCACACTAGCACCGAATTGATATGCATTTTCCAATGCATATGCAGTGGGAAATAACCAAAGAGAGATTATGAATTAACCAAAGTCACACTCTCTCTTTGGTTATTTCCCACTGCATATGCATTGGAAAATGCATATCAATTCGGTGCTAGTGTGCGGCGCACGCTCTGTTTGTCTGTCGTCTCTTCTCTCTCTCAATGAAGAGAACGTTCCAGCCGCGGCCGCATAGCCGGCAAAATTCAAAATTTAAAAATGAGATAGCGATCTCTTTCTCAACATTTATGTCCCCACCTGATAAAAACTTATTATACTTGGAACTCTTACCTTGCCAACGCTTCTATGGCTATCATGCACCCGCTGCATCCGATTAAAGTCCCGGCCACGGCAGAACATTGATCAGTGATCATTATACTAAGTCATGTGATGAAAAGTTGGAAGATGAGCTCAATGCTTTACTACAATGTGCTGAGAATGATTTGAGGTTGCTGAGAATAGTTAATTTGGAAGAAATCCAGAAGAAAATAAATCTGATATTATGTAGAATGAATCAATATAGAAACTCAACAAAAACGTGAAAAGGAATTTTAGGAATGCAGTCTCTTTAAAGTGACTGCATCGTTTTACTATGCAAATATTTTGTCTGAAACATTGTTTGCTAGGAAGGTTGTCCCAAAGCGACTGTTTCAAAGTGCAACCAAATGTGTGCTGAAAGAAAATGAGTGCAAATAACGCGAAAATATTTTCTCAGTATGATCTTGAGTATAATAGTTTATTGCTGAAAAGAAAAATACTCAAAGTGTGGAAAAAAGTAAGGAATTTCATGAAAATTTTGTTTTTTAACGGAGGAGCTTTTTTAGCTTAAAGTTACTAAAGGAATTTTTCCAAGAGTTAACTCTTGAAAGATTCACTTTATATAAACGCAGAATAAGCTCATACTACCTCTACAGGCTTGAGGCAATTTCAATCATCTCAAGTACTTCTTCCTTAGATATGTGACAGTCAAAGTGCGGAATCAAACAATTACAACGTAGATTGGATAGTCGAAGTACGAATCTCGCACATTGACTAGCCAATCTGCAGATTAACTGCGACGATCTGTCAAAGTTTGAAAATAATACTTCAATTAAAAATCCATTTGTTTATGAACAGAACATGCTTGTTAATTAAGATGTAAAATACCTCCGGTTGTTGAAAAAATGTTGATAAAAACATGACAATTTCGCGACTTCACGTACATATCTTCTATATCGATAACGGGAGGTAATTTTATATAGAGATTCTCATATAAGATATTTATTAAAAATATTCTATAATAATTTAGAATTACATATAAACTCAAAACTCTATTATGTTTATACTCTATTCATATAGTACTAGGATTGTGTTGGGATTTTTTTCCGGGCTGTAAATCGACTATTTTCGCGATTTAGAGCCCGGGCTTTTTTTCTTACGGACTAAGTCGACCATAAGGAAGACCGGTCGCCGGTGTTTTGACCGATTTTAGATCTTAATTTAGACAAAATTAGACAAAAATGTATTTTTAAGGAAAAATGCACTCCTAAGAATGCCCTCAAAACAGCGTGACAGAGAAATGCTAATTTTTTAAACGAAATTTTAGACAAAATTTTTTGAAAAGGTCGATTCTTAGGGGTGCATTTTCTCCGTGACGCTGTTTTGAGGGCATTCTTAGGGGCGCTTAATTTCGAACCGTCTACCAGTTTTTAGACAAATTTGAGACAAAATTCAGACCAAAATTTTTCCAAGGGTCATTCTAACCAGTGCTTATTTTGTCCGTCAAAAAATGACGATTTTTGATTCTTTTTAATTTCCAGTCGAATTTTTCAAATTTTGTGCCCTTTTTAACACATTTTTATGTAGCACTTAGTTCATTGATCATTCAATATTCATTGGTTATTATTCATAATTTGACTAAGAACTTCGAAATGGATGGCTCTTTTTCTTCGATTTCCACCATTTGACCTGTGCCACTGATTTTGAGATTGCTTTGATCCAGGATTGCGTTCATTG